>ML787767.1:487640-500218 GCA_009831015.1 Picea engelmannii | reverse complement strand
TATATATATATATATATATATATATATATATATATATATATATATATATATATATATATATATATATTTAAGTTTAATTTTTTATTTAAAGGTTTTTTTCAATTTTCTTTTATAATTTGTTTTTACTTTTTTAACTTAAAAAATAAACATTTTTAATTGTTTTGTTTTAAGTAGTTTTTTAGTTTTTAATTTTTCTTTAAAAAACATTAAATTATGGTTATAATTTTTCTAACAAAAATGGTTGCTTTTTGTTTTACTTTTAAAAAAAAACAATTCTTAGTTTTCTTTTTTTTAATTTCTTTATTTTTTTAATGTAAATTTTTAAAAGTATAAAAATATTTTTTAAGCAATGATTTAGGAGTCGATTTTGAGTTGTTTATCGAAGATGGTAGTCGTTGTCGAGGTCATAGTTTCAATTAAGTGATAATTTTAACTCAAAAAAAAAATCGGTGCTACTAGTAGCACCACTTTCCGATTCAAGGGCCAATTTTAAGGTCTTTGTCCACACTAGCATAACTTGTCAACACAATGGGTTTGAATGGGTCCAAATTGTAACCAGTGCAAAAAAAAGGGTGTTACTGATAGAGTTCTTGTTTTTCAGAGGTCCCATTTTTTACCCCGTTTCAAAAAGTAGTGCTACTCATAGCACCATTTTTTGAAATGGAGGTAAAAAATGCAACCTCTAAAAAATGAGAACTCTGAAGAGTTCTCGTTAAGTTGATAACTATGTTGCATATGTAGCATAGCATTTGCATTTATTTGTGATAATTGCATGAGTAAAATAACTCTAAATTCTTTTGCATTTGTGGCCAATCATGGCTTGGACTTCTTATCAAGTGAGTTTGTAAGGAAATAAAACTGACTTGTATCAAGAGACCAAGGATCTTCATAGCAAATGATCTTTTCTTTAAAATATAAGTGTATAAGTACTAGGAAATTGATTCAAAATAAGTTCTTTTGAATTTTCTTAATAAGGGGAGCCCACCTATTAGTTATTTAGTAATAATAAATAATAGGCTTCGCAATAATTTGCGAGCTTTAAATATATGTGACAAACATTTGAGTCAACATCTAGGCTAATAAAGAAAATTTCACACTATTAGTGCACTTTAGCATGATTGTCACCATCGAAACTTGTGTTGATCTGACAGACGATGCATTTATGAAGCCGTTCATATTTCACATAACTTGAACTCAGGTGTACTTGAAGGGTCTGACTTTCCATGATCCGGATTATTTTCGGCACGAAATGAGATCGGAGATATAATAAAGAAATGCATGGAGATATCGCAAATATTCAATAATATAACAGAAATATATCAGAGATGCAACCATAAACACAGATATACAATAATACATGATTTATATTAATGAAATAAATGTACAGAGACTGTAAAATACAGAGTGAAAGACTCGATAGAATGGTGGCAGCTTATCTCTTAGAAGAGATGTGACGACTACTCGCATTCACAAGAAGATGAGTACAATGAGGCTCTGAAGGCCTTTTTACAATAAATAGGAATGCCAAAAAACCCTAGACATCCAAAAACCTAACCCTAGGAGATGAAGCGCCAAAAGTCATGTGGACCCCGTTTGGGTAAGTTAGTACATCAACTTCCCGGGGTCGTAACTTTTGCATACGATCTCTGTTTTATGCGTGTGATAGCCCGTTAGAAAGGTATCGTCGAGGAGATTCATTTTGGGCGGATAAATTATTTCTTTCACTATCATTGAGGAGATTGATCCCGAAAAACCTTCATTTTAAATGTATAGAGACTGTAAAATACAGAGTGAAAGACTCGATAGAATGGTGGTAGCTTATCTCTGAGAAGAGATGTGATAGTTACTCCCATTCGCAAGAATATGAGTACAATGAGGCTCTGAAGGCCTATTTACAATAAATAGGAATGCCAAAAAACCCTAGACATCCAAAAACCTAACCCTAGGAGATGAAGCGCCAAAAGTCATGTGGGCCCCGTTTGGGTAAGTTAGTACATAAACTTCTCGAGGTCGTAACTTTTGCATACGATCTCTGTTTTAGGCACGTGATAGCCTGTTTGAAAGGTATCGTCGAGGAGATTCATTTTGGGGGTTCAATTATGTATTCAACTATCATTGAGGAGCACAATCTGGAAGAACTCTCATTTTAAATGTACAGAGACTATAAAATATAGAGTGAAAGACTCGATAGCATAGTGGTAGCTTATCTCTGAGAAGAAATGTGACGACTACTCGCATTCGCAAGAACATGAGTACAATGAGGATTTGAAGGCCTTTTTACAATAAATAGGAATTCCAAAAAACCCTAGACATCCAAAAACCTAACCCTAGGAGATGAAGCGTCAAAAGTCATGTGGGCCCCATTTGGGTAAGTTAGTACATCAACTTCCTCGAGTCGTAACTTTTGCATACGATCTCTATTTTAGGTGTGTGATAGCCCGTTGGAAAGGTATCATCAAGGAGATTCATTTTGGGGGCTCAATTATGACTTAGGCTATCATTGAGGATCTTGATCCCGAAAAACCTTCATTTTAAATGTACAGAGACTATAAAATACAGAGTGAAAGACTCGATAGAATGGTGGCATCTTATTTCTGAGAAGAGATGTGATGGCTACTTGCATTCCCAAGAAGATGAGTACAATGAGGCTTTGAAGGCCTTTTTACAATAAATAGGAATTCCAAAAAACCCTAGACATCCAAAAACCTAACCCTAGGAGATGAAGCGCCAAAAGTCATGTGGGCCCTGTTTGGGTAAGTTAGTACATCAACTTCCCGGGGTTGTAACTTTTGCATACGATCTCCATTTTAGGCGTGTGATAGCCCGTTGGAAAGGTATCATCGAGGAAATTCATTTTGGGAGATCAATTATACCTTCATATATCATTGAGGAGATTTATCACAAAAAACATTCATTTTAAATGTACAAAGACTATAAAATACAGAGTGAAAGACTAGATAGAATGGTGGCAGCTTATCTCTGAGAAGAGATGTGATGGTTACTTGCATTCACAAGAAGATGAGTTCAATGAGGCTATGAAAGAGTTTTTACAATAAATAGGAATGCCAAAAAACCCTAGACATCCAAAAACCTAACCCTAGGAGATGAAGCGCCAAAAGTCATGTGGGCCCCGTTTGGGTAAGTTAGTACATCAACTTCCCGGGGTCGTAACTTTTGCATACGATCTCCATTTTAGGCCTGTGATATCCCGTTGGAAAGGTATCGTCGAGGAGATTCATTTTGGGGATTAATTATTCCTTTGGCTATGATTGAGGAGATCGATCCCAAAAACGTTTCATTTTAAATGTATAGAGACAGTAAAATATAGAGTGAAAGACTCGATAGAATGGCGACAGCTTATCTCTGAGAAGAGATGTGACAACTACTCACATTCAAAAGAATATGAGTACAATGAGGCTCTGAAGGCCTTTTTACAATAAATAGGAATTCCAAAAATCCCTAGACATCCAAAAACCTAACCCTAGGAGATGAAGCACCAAAAGTCATGTGGGCCCCATTTGGGTAAGTTAGTACATCAACTTACCGGGGTCGTAACTTTTGCATACGATATCCATTTTAGGCATGTGATAACCTATTGGAAAGGTATAATTGAGGAGATTCATTTTAGGGGATCAATTATTTCTTCAGCTATCATTGAGGAGCTCGATCTTGAAAAGCCTTTATTTTAAATGTACAGAGACTATAAAATACAGAGTGAAAGACTCGATAGAATGGTGGTAGCTTATCTCTGAGAAGAGATGTGATGGTTACTCACATTCGCAAGAAGATGAGTACAATGAGGATCTGAAGGCCTTTTTACAATAAATAGGAATTCCAAAAAACCTTAGACATCCAAAAACCTAACCCTAGGAGATGAAGCACCAAAAGTCATGTGGGCCCCTTTTGGGTAAGTTAGTACATCAACTTCCTGGGGTCGTAACTTTTGTATACGATCTTCATTTTAGGTGTGTGATAGCCTGTTGGAAAGGTATCGTTGAGGAGATTCATTTTTTGGGCTCAATTATGCCTTTGGATATCATTGAGGAGATCGATCCAGAAAATCATTCATTTTAAATGTAAAGAGACTGTAAAATATAGAGTGAAAGACTCGATAGAATGGTGGCATCTTATCTCTGAGAAGAGATGTGACAGCTAATCGCATTTGCAAAAATATGAGTACAATGAAGCTCTGAAGGCCTTTTTAAAATAAATAGGAATGTCAAAAAACCCTAGACATCCAAAAACCTAACCCTAGGAGATGAAGCGCCAAAAGTCATGTGCACCCCGTTTGGGTAAGTTAGTACATCAACTTCCGAGGGTCGTAACTTTTGCATACGATATTTCTTTTAGGCGTGTGATAGCCCATTGGAAAGGTATCGTTGAGGAGGTTCATTTTTGGGGATCAATCATGGCTTCAGATATCATTGAATATTTTAATCCCAAAAAATCTTCATTTAGGCCCTCAAAAAGGCCCTAGAAGTTAAAACTACTAAAAATAGTAAATTGTCAAAATTGCCAGAAAACTGTTTTGAGCCAGTCAGAAAAGGTGGGTGGCCATAAATATCCACCTATATCATTACATATCTATGAATATCTCTAGGACAGATCAAATTATAGGGGATCCACCCCTATGAAGGATCTTCTTTCACACTTGGAGCTAGATAGATAAAATCTTGAAAAGAGCCTATAAAAGAATGCCTTGAGTATGGATTAAGGAGAAACAATGAATGTATTGTTATGTTATTGATTTGAACTCATATAATCATCATTTCTCTCAATTTCACTCCCACCTTCATAACTATTCTTGGTTGGTGCATCAAACCTCTCTCCTCTTCAGAGCTTGGGTGCATTCCTTCATGGCATTTTTCATTTTGTTTTGAGAAAGAGAGAGGAAGAGTTCTAGTGGGAACAAAAAGGACCCTCCCAAGGAGGAAGGAGGGAGCTCACTTTCTCACCAACATCCTTGCGGTGTTGTATTCATTGTCTTTCCATTGATATAACAAATTATGACTTATTTTACTCTTTCTCTTCCATTTCATGTTATTGTTTTCTTATCTTGTTTATGTTATTTGTTCTATTGTGTTCCACTAACACTAATCATTTGTTTTTTGTGATAATCAAGCCTAGACTAACACCAAAAATTGTCTTTCTTGCACATACTAATGGAAAAGAGGCAATAACAAGGGGCATTAGGACCAAAGTGACATCATTCTTGGAGGGTGCACCACCTTAGGGTTGGGTAAAACCCTAGTGTGACACTTTTCATCCTTTTATTGTAGATTTCTCCATGTGGGGTTGTCTTGTTGACTTAGGTTTAGGGTTGTGTGGAACTATTCCATGTTTTATGTTGGGATCCCTCACCTACTTCTATATAAAGGGAGGATAGAGGATTTTCCATTACTCGTTATTTGATGTACTCATCATTATATATTTTTAATTGTCTTGGAGAATTGTTGTGGGGAGAAAGACCAAGGGTTTGTGAAGTAAAACCTAGAAGAGACATGAAGATGAATTTTATATCTAGGGATGATATTGGGTCTTAGAAATTGTGGATACAAGAGAAGAAGACCTATGGTTTGTGTGCTATAAACCCTAGATAAATAAAACAAAGTGTTAGAGGAGTGTAGGAGTCTTGGATCTTGATGTGATGATTATCTTGAAGAAGACTTGGATTTTATGTTTATGAAAGGTCTTGGTGCTTATGCGATGCAAGAGAAGATGACCTAGAGTTTGTGGGATGAAAACCCTATGATGGAAACAAATATTGGAAGGTTAGTGATAGGGTTTGTCTTAAATCCTTTGTACTTGTGTGATGCAATAAGGACTTGGGTTTTAGTAATGTAAACCCTAGAGTAAGACATGATCACTAGAGGAATGAAGCTAACCAAGATCTTATGTGATGCAAGCTTGGAGAATATCATAGAAGACTTGTTTGATGCAAGTGAGAGATCAAGTGTCGAATTAGTGGTGTTGATGCTAGATTATTGTTGAGCCTTTGGAGAATCTAGGAGTAGCTTAGTGTGACACCTTTCTAGGCCATGATTGTTGGTTACGGTTTGTTCTTGATGGTGGATACCGTAGCCAGGGTTTGGATGTAGTTGTAGTGTTCTATCTTGTGATAAGTGGATATGACATGTTATACTCACTTGCGATGAGATGATGATATGTAATTGTATATTCATTATGTTTTAATATGAACTATACCTTCACTATCCAAATATTGTGCATTGTAGATCTCAATATCATACTTATATTTCTCATGTTAATGCATAGTTACTAGGGTTTTTTGGTATGATAATTTATCATGAACAATTAGCATAATTGTTTAGTTATTTGACAATCTAAGAAGGAACTAAAGTAGCAGATTTATGGATATAATAAATCTATTGTTATAAAGTATTTTCCAAATCTTATTTGTGAAGGGGATTGAGCCCTTAGGGCTATGAATCTTTTCCCCTTAAAGTGCATTATTTTAATGCTTGTTTTCATGTGATATCTATGATTTTGGTTGGATATAAGTGAAATATATACCACTATAATTAATATTTCATATTCAACTTAAGGCTGAAATTTCATAGGAAATAAATTCATGGAACCTCAAGTATTGAGGTGAAAATTTTGAATTTTTTTTAAGCACACATTCTCAGAATTTCCACATTGACAATGAAATAACTAGTATCAAATTGTTAAACTAGGATAAAAATATTTGATTATATCTCAAAATGATCTAACACCCTTAGCTTTAGCTTCAAACTCTAGAATCTCAAGACTCACCAAAGCCTCAAAACAATTTGCATTGCTTGTTTTGTGACTTTTCAATAGACACTATAACTCTTAAGGACCATATTTATATATTTGTGTATTCGTGTGAAGAATTAATGCAACAAGATAAGTCACACAAGCATAATCAATTGGATGACACGCTACACCATAATTATGAATTGTTTTAAGAACCTCAAGCTATGCATCCATGTTGCTTTATTGAGCATACTAATGACTTGCATTAGGAAGTTTTCCTGCCCAATGGAGCATAGTGCAAAACTTTATTACTTGAGAATGTAGATAAACAAGTATATTCAAGAGTTATTATATAAAAGGTATATCTACCCAACTCTTTGCCATGTAGATTAACCATTGCACTACTTCCAAAGGATGGCATGTGGAA
This sequence comes from Picea engelmannii, assembly GCA_009831015.1. NCBI lineage: Eukaryota > Viridiplantae > Streptophyta > Pinopsida > Pinales > Pinaceae > Picea > Picea engelmannii. Next base: position 493,053 of record ML787767.1, on the reverse strand, counting down.
TGTCCATGGATTGATTTCTTAATAGAATCACCATTAAAAATTTATATTTATTGTCATGCATAGAAGACATATTAGATTCATTGCAATGAGAAAATGTATTCAGTAAGATCGACATGCAACTAGGTTATCATAAGATTCATATGAAGACATGAAATACTTGGAAGACAACCTTCAAGACTTATCAAGGTCTATTCAAATCATTGATGGTGTAATTGGTTTACTAATGCATGTATGACATCCATGGGGATGACGAATGAAGTGAAAAGAGTGTACCTTGTCTCATTTTAGTGAATGTGTATATTTATGACATTCTTATGTTACAAAATACCTAGGAGGAGCACTTGCACCATCTTGTTGAGTGAAGCACACCATTCCAATGTTGTATTGTTGAGTGAAGCACACCAATCCAATGTTGCAAGGCACTTTGGATTTGAGAAGGTAGTGGTTAACATGCCAATGTGTTTTTGCAAGCTGACACATGTGATGGATATATTTGTGTGCAACTAGCCCCATTGTAACATATCAAACCAATGAACTTGAAGGTGGTTAAGTGCATACCACTTCCAGTCCTGTGTAAACCACATGAGGTGGTTTCATTAGAGTTCCTCAAAGATTTATCATCAACAATTAGGGGTAATGACTACTTCATTGCTGTAACAAGTCACTTTAATGGAATGGCAATTATGATACCATGTAAAAACACCTCTACAATGCAACACACATTGCAATTCTTTTTTGACATAGTTTGGGTGTACTTTGATTTACCCTCATAAATTATATTATATTGTGACAATGAATTCTTATGTTATTTTTGGCAAGTGTTGTGAGTATTTATGGAAAATGAATTAAAGAAGAGTATTTCCACGTGTCCACAACCATATGGACAAATTGAGGCAGTAAATAACACATTTTTCATTTTTTTCTTAGTTTTAACCATGAATATCCAAATAATTTGGACATCAAAATCTCTCATCCTATGTAACACATTTACAATCACACAAGCACAATGTCACTAGTGATATGTCATGGATTCTTGTCCAAGAATCCATTGGCCATTTTGGCACCCATTCTTGAGGTAACAACAATGGAGGCTAGTGCACATGGTTAAGTATTTAGTAAGAATTATTGACTGCATATAGAAAAATACATGATCAAGTTTGCAAAGCTTTGCAAAAGTGTCAACAAAAGAACAAGGCTAGGCATGATAAAAATTGCACAAACTACCATTTTCACATAGGAGACAGAGTGTGCGTTTATATTCAAAGAGAGCACATAAAGGAGAAAAATAAAAATCTCAAATTGCTCATATATGAACCATACACAAACATATTGGAGAGAATTTGTTTAAATTGGTTTTACCAACATGTATAGGCATCCACCCATTGTTCAACATGCACCATCTGAAGGTCTATGATTCCTTAATGTTGGACATAGATGAATAGGAGAATGTCACATCACTCTTGAAGAACTTGTGGTTAATGTTGGTAAATACTTGGAATAAGACACATTTTTGGAGCGCAAAATCCAAATGAGGAACCATGGAACTTTATCAAATTGGGCTCAAAGGATCGTTTCTCTAGGCTAATAAGTGGTATACCTAGGAGAAAATCAACAAATTTCGTTTATTTTTAGGACATTTGTTGGTGATTGAAAACACATTTAAGTAGGGAGGTTTGATCTCAAACAATATTAGAGGTCAACTAAGACCATGATAGTTTGAAATCATGTTGAGGAGAAGTTCAATGTTATTTTGTTAGATAAAGCATAAACATGCACAAAATTGGTCGATGCTTCATGAGAGTAATTTGTTCAAAGTAAATAATACAGTTTACACGTAAAATGAACATCCTTACATAGTTTAAGGGTGATAGACATCGTTCTATTACAAAATGTGCTATAAGTCAAGTCATATAACCCACCATTACAACTAAATCAAGCAAACACCTTGTCACACAACCTTGAGCACTCACATTATCACATATACCACAATAAAACAATGCAGAGAATACTATCATAATCATAAATATCATAGTAAAATAAAATAAAATACACTAAGGTAATTAAATACTCAATAAAAAAAAATGGTTCGAATTCCAATTTTCATCACAAATATATTATTATATACTATATAAAATATAAAATACTATTTATAAAAAAAATAATAATTGAATAGCTCATTAAAAGTTTGTGCAAATTCAAACTCTCATAATGTATACATTATTATATATTATTGTAATGTATATACTATATTATTATAATATATATAAATAAATTGAATAGTTCATTAAAAGTTTGTGCAAATTCCAACTCTCATGATTTATACATTATTGTGATGTATATATATTATATTATTATAATATATATTAAAGGAATAACCAAAATATAAGGACACTATATATTTATGAAATTTTTGAGTGGAATTACACTTCTAAATGATATATATCATTCTCATTGTAAATGATATATTAACTTAAATGATATATATCATTTAAAAGTGTAATTTTTCTCAAAAATTATATATATAATTATGTTGATAGGCTTTTTTTTTTTGGAATTGGTGGATTAATCAACCTTTTAATTATAAATTTTAATCTTAGGGTTGACAATTGAATATGCTAACATATTCTTTGTCCTCCTCTCTAATTAATAGATGAGATTTTGATAAATTAATTTAAACGTACGTTTCAATTAACCGTGAAATTAGATGCCAATTAAAAAGTTTTACAAAGTTTTACAGTGCGCCGTCATTTTTTTTTACCAGGGCGGGCCGCATGAATGTGAAATGAAGTGTTGGTGTTTCAACCTCTAACCTCCCATTCGCGTTTTAACTTCCAACCTCCCCTCCGCGTGGATGTGAAGTGAAGTGTGGGCGTATCAACCTCCAAACTCCCCATTTCAATGAACAAGGCTTTCTGTGCCGTTTCAATTGATTGTGCAGGTTATTAGGGTTACGATGATGCCTTCGACCATCGACCAGCATCAGAAACATATTCTCCTGACAGCTACGACATAATGAGACCCCCCTCCAACCCCAACGCGGTCATAGGGAATTCCATCTACTCCCTCGATTTCAATGCCACCGTCGATCTCATTCTGCAGAACGCCAACATTCTGATGCGCAACAGCAGCGACATCCATCCATGGCACCTCCATGGCCACGATTTCTGGGTTCTCGGCTATGGCAACGAAGCATTCGATCCAAGCGAGGACTTTGGCAAGTTCAATCTCCGCAATCTGGCCTTGCAAAACACGGTTGTTCTGTTTCCATACGGATGGACAGTCATCAGATTCGTGGCGGACAATGTAGGAGCATGGGCGTTCCACTGCCACATTGAGCCTCATTTGCACATGGGCATGGGAGTTGTGTTCGTAGAGGGAATTGAGAAGCTCGGGAATTGTGTTTATCTTTGATTTTTAACTTTTTTAAATTTTAATAATATGGATTACTTTGAAATAAATATAATTTTTTTAATATGGATTCGTGTAAAATAAATGTAATTTTTTTAATATATCTAAAACAAATGTTTAATCCCTGGATGGGGTGTTAGTGCGGTCACCGTGGCGTGCGATGGGGGCAAGCACCAGCCACCGAGGCATGGAGCCACGTGATGGGCTTGTGCCACAACCCGCCATCCTCCACTGAGTTTAAATGGCCTTAACTACGATACGAGGGAGCATTTATGCAGTCCTCTCACTTTCTTAGCGATTTCGAATGGTTTGGCTCACAATGCTTGTCATTTACCTCTGCTTGTTGTCCGCGGGGCTCATCTCTTCGCAGCACAAGCTTGACTCTGCTCGATTCCTCTGGGTCGATGTCGCCCCTGCCATTCTCCTTCATTGGGTGCTCTTAGTCTTTTCTGCCAGTCGCACTGTGCCCCTTATGACTCGACCAAGGGGCAGACCGAGGAGGGGCTCTCCCTAGAAGCCTCGGCGGCCCTCGGTCATGCCTCCTGACTCACCCTCCATCTGTTCTTTCCCCCACCTTCAGTCTGATTTTATCTATGCATCCTCGCAAGTTCCGCAGAACGCGCAGTGCAATTCTCTGGCCATAATCCCCCGGTTGCCAATTTCACTCTTGCGGCACTTTCAAGACCCCCCGGTGAATCCCTCTTCCCCCATGCCCATCCTTGACCCTCTGGGCAACCTGGGTTGCGACCCTTCTCCTCATGGTGCGCCTAAGAGGGCTGGATACCATTTCACTGACTCCTTCGATAAGGCGCAATTCACAAACTGCCTGATCGTATTGTACAACCTGGTCTTTGAACTCAGGCAGGGGGTGGCGGATCTTCATTTTCACCTACAAGCTACAGACGAGAAGGTGGCGAGATTTCTTCAAATTCTCTCCTCCATGCATGAGGCACTTTCCTCGGACCCAGTCGAAACTGCTCCAATGGAGGAACCCGCTGCCGCTACAGGTGAAGGTCTAGACAAGGCGCAGCGCCCAGCAAAAATGGAACGGGAGAAGGATGAGCGAGAGAGCAAAGCTGATGGAATTACGTGCGACGAGGAAGGGGGAAAGCAATGGGCAGAGCAGATGACGTATGTTGAGGAAGAGCCTTGGACAAAGGACCTCCATGCCACGTGGTCAGGCTATCTGCCAGGTGTCTAGGTCTTTAGTGTTTTTCAAATCTTATCAGTCTCTCAGTCTTAGATGATAAACAATTTGAATACTGCCTTTTTACTAACTTAACCTATGACTTGTTTGACTCATGGGCTGGCTGGACTGGTTTCCTCTTTGTTGAGGCAGTCCAGTAACTGCAGCGTGGATATCTCTGTATTTTGCTACTCTATTTCAGCTTTAGAAGGCTCTTAATATACATATACTTCTTATTTACAAAAAAAAAATTAACTTCTTTTCAATCAATTAAATTAATTTAATATTTAATTTTCATATTAAATTGTAAATTTTTTATTTATTTTATTTAGAATGAAGTATTTTATTTTATTTAATACAACAATACTTAATTTTACAGATTTGCATATAAATATAATTAATTAATTTGCAAATATTATTTATTTATAAATATAATTAATTACCCATTAAGATAATGTTTTATTTTTTAATTTTAAAAATCAATTAATATATTGTATTAATATATTATATTGTACATTAATATAAATTAATATTTTACTTGATATTAATGTTATATTAATATATTAATACTTTTATAATGTATTACTATTTTATTTATATATTATTTTAATAGTGTATTAATGTATTTTAACCGATTTGAATTGTTATTTCATCTTTAAAATATTGTAAATATATTTAATTTTGAAAAAATCTACAAATTTTTTATATTTAATTTTTTTTCAAATATTTATTAATAAAATAATATGAATATATAAATTGTATTTTTTGTTTTTATATTTTTCTATTAAATATATATTTCTTAATGGAATAATAGTAATT
>ML787767.1:453350-468079 GCA_009831015.1 Picea engelmannii | reverse complement strand
TTTTTTTTTTATCTCAAATCTGTTTAAGCATTAGTTTAGTAATAGTATTAAAGGTATAAAAAATATACCAACATAAAATTTTCATATTATTGGTTAGTTGTCAATGTGAACAAAGTGGAAAAATGATGATATGCCATGGGTGCACTAATATTTCTTTTCACATAGTTTTGGTGTTTTGAATCAATTGCATAGGTAGAAAGTTTGGGCATGCTAATAGGTATCATGTAATCTTGGTGCATTGATTCTTTGTGCAGGCACAACCAAATAAGATAGTTGGATTAGCATAGTTGGACAACTCAACATGTTGACCCATTTTTTTGGTCAATGCTAATTTGTTCACAAAGTATTGCAACTTGTCCCTATTTTAAATAATGATTTTATGGCCAATTGAGAACCTCTTCATTGATAAAAACATCTGACTAATTTGAGAATGCAGGCTTTCACAGTTCGTCATAATGCTAAGAGTATTGATATTAGCTTAATTGTCCCTGATGATGGGTGGAGTGTCCACTCGAAACGTTGGACGTTTCAAAAGCTTGTACATAGTATTATCCAAAAAATACTCTTAACATCTCACTAATAATTTTTTAGCTAGGCAACTAATTGTCCCTCAACTAGTGTCCATTAGATTCATAAGGGTGTTTGATGTGACAACATTGTATATTTTTCTTTAGTATCATGATGATTATTCATGGTTGCTAGAGTTCATTCAACTATACTTATCATAACATTGTTTTCATAGTTATCTTGGTTGATGATATGCTTGTGATGGTTTTGTTGTGACATGTTGATTATGGTTATGATGATATGCCACTATAATGTCACCTTGATTTGATAGAAGGAAGATGCAAAAATATTTATTAACATGTAGTGTTTGTTGTTAGATGCTTGAGTTAAATGGAAAATGTTATATGGTTGGAGACACTTGATGATCATGGTTATAATGTTCTTCTTCACTGCTCATGGTTTGATATCTTGTACCTGCAAAACAAATGGTTAGATGCAATTGAGTGTAGTTATGTGTGTGCAAGTGACTTATTACCTAACATATATATTATAATGGGCATATTATATGTTTGGTTTGTGGTTAATGGTGAGTGGCTTGGGAAATTGAGGTGTTAAAACCCACTCTCATCTCGGGAGAAAGGCAAAAATATATGTTTTATAGTGGTGCCATCTTGAATGCCTCTTTAGGATTTAAAGCTGCAAAATGTTTGAGCGAGAATAAGCTACTTGGTCACAAAGTACCATCGTCTTAATACCAAATATGTGCATGGTGGATGCATTGACCTTTTTCCAATCGCAGATCCATATCCAATGGTGGAGACCATTACTTGCATGATTCAATGGAGAATACCCTAGTTTGGCTAGTCATTTCAACCCTTCTCCTTGATGTTTTGGGTGAGCTTGACTTGACTATTAATGGTGTATCAAGGCCAAAGCCTTGAGTCTACTCTATCTTTCTTGTTTCTTTATTGATGGTGCTAATGAGTGTTGTACTCTATGTATCCTTTCATATTTGGAAGCTTGGATTATTTGGTTGCCTTTGGTCCTCTTATGCTCATCATATAAGATGTGTTCTCATGCATGCAAGAATCATATAGATTCCAAATAAACAAAACCTTACATGCTATGAATATTGGGGGTATGCAGCCAATAAGAATAATATTTGGTTATGCATTTTTTCTTGTGGTTGGAAGCTACTAAGAGATTGATCCCACCATGAATTTGACATGAAAGACACTAAACCCAAGATAGATGGATGAAATCATATCTAAACCATGAAAGAACACAACAATTATTTTCCATGGTATGATGTTTTCATGGCACTACTATATTTGAGTGTGAAATATGACATTGATGGAAAAAACAATTAATTATGATATTGAAAATTTTAAAAATTATGAAAAAACTACACACTTTTTTTTTCCTAGTCTTTTTTTCCTCAAACATTTGTCATAATTTTAACGATACACCAATAACATTAGTTCATTCCAATATATTATTGTCCAAGTTGTTAATGAGGTTAAATAAAATTGGACTACTAATATGGTATTGACCATTAATAAATTTGACTCGTGTCAAAAGATGGTTGGTGTTCTAATGCCCTTATTATATATATATATATATATATATATATTAAAACCTGAGATATATAGTGACAATTATGGGTCAATGAGGTGTGTGGAGTGAAAGGTATGTGGTTTTCGAATGGCTAGGTTTTCCGCAAATCCTCTATCATGTCAAGACCCATCACTTTGAGTATGGTTCGTATCTCCAACCCTTGACCTTATGGATTATGTAGAGGAGGAACTTCTATATTATACAGATGACCCCATTCCCAAAATCGACATTTGGTAATCTCACGTCACATCTACACCCACGACGTCCTTGTTGGGAGGACGACGTCGAATTCCTTCCTCACAAACTACAACGCTCACATTCAATGATGTGATGATGCGTTGCAGGCTAGATATTGGTCGCGCTCTTCTCTCCGCCTCTCCCTGGATCTATTTTCGTGTGAAACCCCTCCCTTCTCCCTAGACAATACTTCCTCTATGCACTCTTGCGGTTTGGCTTTCACTTCACCTCTGGTTCCCCCTACGAGGATGTAGATCTCGTGTCTTCCCACATTTCAGGTAATGATATATCTGCTGAGGCCAATTTCCTCCATCATGTTGATGTTTTCTCAGAGAGATCGTACCGTCAGGAACAATCAGATGATTTATCACACCAGAAAAATCTTCAGCCATCTGGAACCTTCTCTGTGAGCATATTCTCCGCGGGAACCTCCTGAGAACTAAAGTCTCTTATGTCTCAATTGTTGATTCCGCTGACATAGTTGATCATACGAAGGTGAAGCATTGTGTAAAGAGAAAAGTTGGGGTAAAAAACTTGGTTCTTGGAGAAAACATCGAGTTAAACAAGATAGCAACAATGCATAATGAAACCCTCGTTGGAAGGTTCGTCAGCAAAAGACTCTCAACAACCGCTTTGCGGAAATAGACTACCTAGAATTTTCTTCATGTCCAGGATTATGCCCCCAAAATATTGGTCCGAGCAAAAAGATGGATGACAAAAGAATCAAATCAGAACTAGGTATTGGCCTATTAAGAGTTTCTCCTAAGTAGGGATCGAGGTACTCTCATCCACTAGAGTGTTCTTGTACTCTCACAATGATGATTTCAGCTCTCAAGAGTCCCAATCACTATTAAAAAACATAATCCTTGGAATGGCATTAGTTCAAAAGAAACAAAACATATATAGCATCAAAGTGATTCAAATGGTAATGAAGCATAAATGAGATTTGAAGGAATTGTTAGTCTTTTTGAAGGTAAAGCGAGTTACATGTGTTATAGCAGGATTTGCCTCACCATTGTCATCTTGCACAGAGGGTATTTTTCTATTTCCCTATGCATACTTGTCACCCCTTTTTGATGAATCTAGATCTAAAAGTACATATTTTTCCACATATATGCGCCCTATCTACTATACATCATGCGTATATGCAGGCTACTCCACTATAGCTCGCGTACATCGAGATTTATGCCAGAAAATACAAAAATGAAGTCGGGTTTCCATGTGAGGACATGAGATCTTTGATCCTTGGCCTTCCATATACTGGAAATGTTCTAACTCGACCCTTCAGTTGCATTTTGAAGGCTATAAGAACACAATTATGAGCTATGGAAAAGGGGAGAAAGCATTCAAAATTGAGAGCAAAGTTACCCTAGAGAAATTACTTCATATTGAGTCTGCATCTTTTTGTCCCTCAAGTATGAACACAATGTTCAACCCCCAAGATCTTTTCCTATTGTTGAGAGAACCTCGTTGTCTCTTTTCTACGAGCTTGCCTTTGGTGGAGGATTGAAGTGGTGGAGGCCCAATTGGAAGGAACTTGGTTTTTTGGTTTCGAACCATGCCGACATGGAAGTCTGTAATGTTTTTGCTTCTGCTAATCATTTATTAATAGAAACACTCATTTACCATCCAATTGGTATCGTGCAAATATATGATTATTATCCATGGGCATATTTGTAATGTTTATTAATGGATTATGATATATAATGCGCTAACCCCTTTATATTATCACTATATACATGCTCTGCTTGTTTGTTGAGAACTTGTTGCAGGTACAAAGATTTGGTTCAAAGTACTCAATAGTGGAACATCATCGAATGTTGGAACGAGGTAGGCTTCTTTCTTATCTCGCTTGCACATTGGTTTATATAACATATGTTGGAATTGAGTAAATTTCTGCAGTCATACCTGTTTTTTGTGGTTTACCCTAGCCATAGAGAGTTTTTCCCTCATAACAGAATTGACGACTCCACTGGGGAGAGATCTTCTTTCTAAGGGTTGAAGTATTTTTTCTCCTTGCATTGCTATTTTTCCTTTGTGTTTCTTGTCGTATCACTACTTGACAGATTATGTTCACTTTGGGTCTAATTTTTCATCCTTTTTGCCCTTGCCTGGCCTTGTTTTCAAGCATGTACGCGCCCTATTTCCTTGACAATTGCATGCACATGCCTGTTGTCTGGTTGCGAGCTGCGTATATACACTATGTTTCCCTAAACAATTGCGTACACCTTATTTCCTTGCTTGGTTGCTTGGTTTGGTGGTTGTTGGGTGGGATTTGATGATTGTTGAGCCTTCTTAGGTCTCTGTAGTGCCTGTTGAGCTTCTCTGGGTTGACAGGAAACCTGTTTGGAGCTTAATTTTTGGATGTAGTCTTTCTCACCATTTTTCACTTTTGATTTTTCCTTGAACTCTGGGTTGTTGCTTGGCTGCTTGGTATTCTGCTTGAGTCATTCCGTTTATACACAGTAGAATTTATATATCAGGTTGTTTTTCATTCCAAGCATTTTCTCTTTAATATATTGAAAATACAAAAAAACAGGCATTTTACATTGCTTGGCATTTTTGTCTTCTGAATCTTTATCATCAACTTACTGCATTTAGTGAAAGATTGCATTTTACTTCTGAATTGCAGAGTTGAAATTGAAAACTGCACTGTTTTTATACGCATATCATTCATTGAAAAAATTAAAATTAGACTTTGCATTATATTTATATTTATTTTCTTGCGGAGTCATAATATCTTGAGTTTCACTTCCATCCCCTTTTGAGTAATCACGACCAATAAAATTTATGCTTTAAACTAAAATTGATTAGTCACAATTATATTTTTAGGGTGCACAAACTAGTCTAGGATTTAGTGCCTTGGAATAGGATTTTGTGAGTAAACTCCTCCAAGGAAGTTGCATCAACATATGTGTCTAGGATAGGGAGTTGAGAAGTCCATTATATAATTGGTAAGATCAGGAGGCTCCGCTCACACTGGAGTTAATCATGAGGTCACGTGAAGTTAGTTGAAGGGATAACCCTCGGTTACTCGCCTAGTGTCAGAGATATTTCTGTGGATTTATTTGTATTTGGGGATCTTGCTAGTATCCATACCTCTGTGAGAGGCGGTGCTTTCAAGGTTTCGGGCTTTTCTACCCTTCCCATACGGTAATCTAGACTTACGACTACTCGCCTGTGCATCGGTTATACAGTGGTTTATTAGTTGCTTGACTTAGGTATCTCATAGGTTACTTGCAGAGGTTATTCTCCTTGTACCCTGGGTCAGATAGGGGTCGGACAACACAAAACCTTTATGGAGGATTGCCTCTCCGAGGGGATTTGACCGACTGGTTGTTAAGCCCACGAGGGCCCATATAACCGATTATGTTACCTCCAAACTTTAGTGGGTAGTCTCAGGTCCCTCTTGGATGAGACATACCTTCTTTAGCGAGGGAGGCCACTCAGCCACTTTAGCCCGTTTGCATGCATATTGGCCGTTTGACTTTTGGTATGCTCTTTGACTACTAGTTGTCCTTAGGATATTCTTATTTTGTAGAGTCATAAGTTGTCGTGGAGTCGGACCAGCATCCCCGCCGATCCCATCGGTTGTTACAGTTACCACCGTATTTCAATTTCTTGCATTCTAAAAGGCGTAGAGTTATTAGGTGTGGTACACACACATACACCTTTTAGACTTGTGGTTCCACAAGGATGAGTACTTAATCTAGTCTCCAGAACACTGGGAGTTCTTTGACTCCCATACCCACTATAGTTAATGGCACCCCTTCGACTCTTGCAACCACTATGGTTGCAGTTCCGGAGGCACATACTGGTACTATGGCTCAGCCTGTATTTAATGCTTCGTCTCTTGCCTCAAACCTGTTTGGGGTCTTGGTCATTCGCTGGGTTACAATGTTCAGTCCATCCCTATGGCTTCTAGTCCATTTTTCTATGGTATTCCTAACTTCACTTCGCAGTTTTCGACTGCAATCTGAGCTACTGGCCATAATGCTAGCATTGGAATATGGGGCACTACACCTCCTTACACTCCATTTCCGTTTGGCGGTTCTCATATCCCTCAAACAAATCCTAATATAGTAAGTGTTTATGCTCTTAACCCCGGGTCTAATCCTTTTACGACTGGATGGAACAACCAACTTGGCAAACAAGTTTCATCCTATATCCCTAAATCCTCGGTGTTGATTCCGACCAATGCTTTTGGCATGAGGAATCCACTTCAATCCTCCAGGTTTCCACTCGAAGGAGGTCAGTCTTACACTTTGGGCAACCCCCAACCCGGATCCAATCCAGTTGGGGGAACGTTTTATAACCCCCAACCCGGATCTAATCCGACTAGGGGAAATTTTCAATACCCTCATTAGAACATTCCTGCTAGAATGATGCTCAAACCACCTTATATGAATCATCCTGGAGGAGGTCCTTATAATACCGAACAGGGCTATGGTTCTTACCATAATCGTAGGTGGAATGAAATTCCCAACACACAATCTTTAGCGGGAGGATGGGGCCAGATGTTGCAACCCCGTCTCCCTTTTCTGGCCATGCTCAATCTGCCAAATTTTTCTAAGTTAATGAATGACCCTATGAGTCATGATCCCACATGCCCCCCCATCCCCACCAAACTTCCTTCAGACATCCCAAAGTTTGAGGGTAAGAATGGAGAGGATTCTGGTAATCACGTCACTACCTTTCACCTTTGGTGCTCATCAAATTCCCTTAACCATGATTATGTTAGATTACAATTGTTTCAATGCACTCTCATTGGAGTTTTTGTGAAATGGTATATTGAGCTACCTAGGGGGATATATGGGTCATTTAATCAATTTGTGATGGTCTTTCTCAACCACTTTCAATTGCCCATTCATTATGATGTTGTCCTCGAAATTTTGTCGACTTTACACCAAGACACCGCCACTCATATCTCAGATCATATCCAGGAGTGGCGTAGATGGAGGCAGTTGATTAAGACTCCTATACCCCCATCCTTTCTCCTAGAATGGTTCCTAAAGTCTTTGCACCCTAGTATCTTGAAGGACGTTTCTACTTTCAGGGTCACCACTGAGGAAAAGCTATCTTTAGAGCCCAATAGATAGATTTGATATATGCTCAATCTGGGATGTTATATCACCTTCTTCCAAAAGCACCGCAGTCAAGTTATGACCCTAGGAAAAAACTCGAACCTCATGTCGATGGCATTGTAGGATCTGCCAATGTAAAGTCCGTAGACTCGACGACGAGCCACTTGAAGACTTTGTATCTAAACCAGTCTGTTGGAGGACCAACTTCATCTGTGTCTTCCAACCCCACTCACTCGGTGAATGTACATTTTGTGCAATTGTCGAAAAGCCCAAATGGTGACTAGCAACTAGGTAGGAATAAAAGGAAAGGTCGAAATAATCATAAGGGTGGAAAAAATGGTAATAAACCCAAGGACAAAAATAATAATGGGAAACCAAATGATATTGTTGGGGAGGGAAAGAAAGAGAAATGTAAGGTGAAGTTTCCTTGTAAACTTTGTACCGATGACCAGCTTACGCATTTATGCCCCAAACTTGCGGAGGCTGTGAGGATTTTGAATCTACAGCCCGTTGTGTTGATGATTCCATTCCCACATAACCACCACTTAGCCTCTAGCTCTTCGAACACCAGAAATGCGACCAGTGGGAGTCAAAACCCACCGTCGCAAGATGGTGACCGCGTATGTATCAACATGGTTGATGAGAAAATCGATATAGCCACTCGATCTCGAGATTATAGCTCTTCGCAAGCTAACTCTGGTCTAGAAGCTCCCCCTACTCCTCTGAAGACGAACTTATATATTGAGAAACTAGAGCCACCATGTCGTATTCCGAAAGGAGTACTTAAGCGCTCTACCCACAATCCTAATGCTAGAGCCGCCCAAAACTACTCTATTGTTGAAGACCTGGGCCAAACCCCTTGCATGATGTTAGCTTTGGAGGTACTCCAGATGTGTCCTTCACAGAGGAATGCCTTACTCTATGTTTTAAGAGCTCCAGAACCCAGTGGCTCAAGATTTATCAAGTTCTATGTCACGGATGTGAAGCCTCGCTTACCTTACCATGTGGCTTTCCAAATCCACATGGAGTATTCCAAGTATACCATCAAACGTGCGGTTGTTGATGAAGGCGTTGCCACCTGCATGATGTCCCTAGTCTGTTGGAAAGCTCTCGGTTCTCTGACCCTTTACAAGTCATCGAACATGTTGATTGCATTTGATGATCATTCCTTTCGCCCTCACAGTATTCTCCCTGCCTTTCCAGTCTAGTTAGGTGGGAAGACAGTACAGATAGTTGATGTGCATATTGATTATAACCTATTAATAGGTCACAATTGGAACTATGATATGGTTGATGTCATATCATTTATATTCCGTATGCTTTTTTTTCCTCATCAAGGGAAGATCGTGACGGTCGACTAGTTTTCCTTTGCGTACTCTAGTCCTAATGCATTTGTCGGACCGTCGATCCCTATGATCAACAATTCTCATTCGGCAACTCAGAATATCAATGTTGGAATGTATTCTTCCCTTATGGGTACTTTTGACTTCTCGGCACTGAATCACCACGTTTACGCCATGTCTAGCAGGCCTGCTTCGACAGAGAGGTCAATTCCTTTCCTCACTTCATATTTTAGTGATCCATGGACCCTACCTTCCCTGACTTCGTCGTATGAAGGACAATCACATGATGGCATTTCCATGCCACTATCGACAACAAAGATTGTGTATCAAGTTGTTCTTGACTCTTTCGACGATCCCGATCCTGTTACCTCGCTGATGGATGAGGAAGATCCTGTTCTTAGGCCTGTATGGGCCACCTCGTTGTCTTGTTCACATGATTTCCTAGATGAGACTTTTCCCTCAAACGAAGCCATCCTCGAAGCCATGAATGGTTCCGATAGACCTTGGGATGATATGCATCATCGATCTTATTTTCTCCCAAGTCTTGAAAGAATCGAGCAAGATAACTTTCGGTCTACTTTGAGTGAGATATTCGATCACGCTGTAGTTCCACTTGATACACACGACATTTATGCCAAAGGAAATATGGCAAGTATTTCTCCTAGCATCTTGATCGATATCTCTCATACCCTTGGCAAGATTGAAAACGTAAATATAGGTGCAGATTGTTCGCTAGAAGAAATTATGATCTACACCAATCTCTTCAAATAATTTCGAGATGTGTTTTCTTGGTCATATGAAGAGATTCTAGGGATCGACCCTCGTATTGTCGAACATGATATTAGAACTTACCTAGATCCTAAACCTATTCAATAATGTCTTAGAGCTATGAATCCTAAGAAGGCCCCTACTATTAAGGCAGAGGTGGAGAAGCTACTTAATGTTGCCTTTATCTACCCAGTTCCTTTGATCGAATGGGTATCCAACCCTGTTCTTGTTAATAAAAAGAAAGGAACCATCCGTGTATGTATGGAATTTTGTGACATGAACAAGGCTTGTCCTAAAGATAACTTCCCCACACCTTTCATTGATCAAATTCTCGATGAGTGTGCGGGAAGCGAGATATTTTCTTTTATGGACAGATTTTTAGGGTATAACCAAATCCAAATCAAACCCGAGGACCAACACAAGATGGCATTTATATGTCCTTGGGTTACTTTTGCATACCGGAAAATGCCTTTCGGCCTTAAAAACGTTGGAGAAACCTTCCAACGTGCCATGACTTTAACTTTTCACGATCTTAAGCACATTGTCGAAGCTTACCTTTATGATCTCGTTGCTCACTCCCGCAAGAGAGTGGATCATATTATGCACCTTCGACTTGTTTTTGAAAGATGTCATTACCATAGAATCTGGTTGACCCTCATAAATGAATCTTTTGCGTTAAGTCTAGTCATCTTTTGTGATTTTTAGTCTCTGAGACTGGGATCATGGTAGATCCTCTTAAGGTTGAGGCAATACTTCAATTGCCTCCCCCGTGCACAATTAGACAACTTCAAGGTTTACAGGGGAAAGCTAACTTTCTACGTCGGTTTATAGTGAATTATGCCAATATCACTAAGGGTTTCATGTGCTTCTTGAATAAATACACCCCTTTTATCTGGGATGAGTGAGCCTAGGAGTCTTTCGATGCTTTGAAGAAAGCCTTAGTATCAGCCCCTCTACTGAAGTCTCCTGATTACACTAGAGGTTACTTGCTTTATATTTCTGCATCTGAAAAGATGATTGGTATGGTTATAGTTTAGGAGGATGATGAGCTTCATGAGAATGTCATCTACTATCTTAGTCAAAATTTAGTCAGTCCTGAGCTTAATTACTTTCACGTTGAAAAAATAGCTTTGGTTGTCGTTCATGCAGTCCAACGTTTACATCACTATATATTTCTTTGCAAGACTACTGTGGTTGCTGATGTCAATCCATTTCAATACGTCCTTACTAGGCATATCATAGGGGGGAAATATAATAAATGGATTGTCATTTTACAAGAGTTTGATCTCGACTTCACTTCGACAAAGTCCAATAAATCACTAGTCTTCGCGGAGTTAATATCTAATTTTCCATGATTAGATGAGGATGTTATCCATGTTGATTCATTTGCGGTTGAACACATTTTCCTTGTCTTGTTGTCTGACCCCTGGGTATGGAGACATTATCTTATACCTTCAAACCTTGAAGTTCATTCAACATCTCTCACGAGACAACCGACAATGTATTAGATACCAAGCCAATAAGTATACCATCGTCAGTGACACTTTGTATCGCCGAGGGATAGATGATATATTACATCATTGTTTAACTCATGAAGAAGCTGAGTCAGTCTTAAACGATTGCCACAAAGGGGCTTGTGGTGGTCACTTACCCGGGCTTGCGATGGCCCAAAAAATATTGCGAGCTGGTTATTTCTGGCCTACTATATTTAAAGATTGTATTGAATAGGTTAAGAAGTGTCACCCCTACCAGGTGTTCACTCGAAAAATGTGCTCACACCCAACCCTTTTCCACCCAGTCATTATCGTCAGTGCCTTCACCAAGTGGGGGGTAGACTTCATAGATTGCAACCCAACTTCGGATGGGGGGCATCAACATATTGTTGTGGTCGTCGACTACTTTACTAAGTGGGCCAAATCCATGCCTACCGTTAAATCTGATGGGAAGATTGTTGCCTTCTTCGCATTCAATAAAATTATCGCCCGGTTCGGTATCCCGAGTGAGATTGTCACTGATCATGGCAGTCACTTTCACAACAAAATGATGGTAGAACTAGCATCTAAGTTGGTGTTTAGACATGGTCATTCCTCTCCTTATTACCCCCAGGGAAATGGGCAAGTGAAGGCCATAAAAACATCTCTCAAGATGATCTTGCAAAAAACTGTCAATTAGAGTAAGTTCAATTGGCACATCATGTTATATCCCACGCTTTGGGCATACCAAACCATGGTTAAGACTGCCACCAATTTTTCCCCTTTCCAGTAGTGCACGGTGTGGAGTCGATTCTTCCTATTGAATGTGAAATCCCTTCTCTTAAGTTGACAGACACGCTCCTACCTGAAACTTCATATCTAGAGTGATGCCTTGTGCACCAAGAGAGTCTTGATGAGCAGCGTCGGGATGCCTTTACGACCATCGAGGCGAACAAAAAACATGTCAAAGTCAAGTACACCAAGTCTGCATGTCCTCAGTTGTATGTTGAGGGTGACTTGGTCCTTTTATATGACCAAGCCAAAGAACCATTGGGGGCAGGAAAGTTTAAACCCATGTGGCACAGTCCGCATATCATGCAACGTGTTCTAGAAAAAGGAGCCTATGAGTTAGAATATTATGAAAGGAATGTGTTTTTCAAGCCCAGAAATGGGCTCTAGTTGAAAAGATATTACGCTTGAGCCTAGGCTTGGGCATAACTCTTTGTATACTAATGTAATTCAGCGTATATACATATCTTTTCCCATTCTTTTTGTCGTTGTCTTGCTTATCAAGTTTTCCCTTTATTGACAGATGTCAACAAAGTTTTCGATCTGCCTAGGATTTGTAGATGGAGCCAACCGTCATACACAAAACTTGCCTTCTTCCACTTGGGTGGTTTACTCACCTGAGGGCTTATTGGTGTCTTCAGGTGGTGTATGCCTAGGGCCATCCATGAACAATGTGGTTGAATATAGCGTTGTCATAGAACTTTTCGCGATGTTATCTCACATGGCATTCGCTCTTTAGAAGTTCGCCTGGATTCCCAGTTAGTACTATGTCAGTTGAAAGACCATTACCATGTATGTGATCCTACTTTACTCTAAAAATTCCTACGGGTACGTCTTTTAGAACGATGGTTTGATTTTATCACATATTCCTATGGGTATGTCTTTTATAACGACAGTGTTGCAAAAAAATGTCTCGGATAGGAAATCACAAAAGCTAAAAAATAGGGCTCAAATATTCCTTCGAATATCCCAATCCGTGATGCATTTTGAAAATATGAGAGTGCCTTTTATTATTTGGTTTGTCCTTGACAAAAACCTCTCTGGGATTTTCAAAATTCCTCTCCATTTGGTCATAAATTGATTTTGAAGTTGACCACTAAACCAGTAATTTGTGCAGTGTGACCTATAGCCTGTGCACAGGAAAATCCATTGTGTGACAACCCATTGCACAATGAAATCCACTACACGATGAAATCCTCTGTGCGACAACATCCTATGCAAGACAACATCCCATGCGCGACAACATCCTATGTGTGACAACCCACTGTGTGAAGAAATCCACTGTGGGATGAAATCCATTGTGCGACGAAATCCATTGCACGACAGAATCCTTTGCACAATGAAATCCATTGCGCTACAACATCCTATGTGTGAAATCCACTGTGTGACAAAATCCTTTGTGCGGTGAAGTTCTCTGCGCAACACATAGAAATTTTGCAGTGCGCAGTTGCAAATGGAAATGGAACAAATAAATGATAAGCTTCCTTTTGAAGTTGACCCTTGGAGATGTTAGATGCTTCCAATCATAAAAACAATATGGGTGCTAACATGCATGACTTTGAAAATTGCTGACAAACCTATAACCTTAGCTATGAAAAACATGGTGCTAACAGCTGGCTCCAACAAGGATGCTATCTTCCCTGTGAGGTAGCAAAGAATAGTATACCAGGTGTCTATCCATTGGGATTCTCCCAAACTCAACTTTCCAACTGTAATTTGTAACATGCATCCGCTGAAAACCCAAAACGCTATATGCTCCAAATTGAAATCTGAAACGATGAAAATGAAAACTACATATTGTTAAAAGAAATTATCATAGTACCGAGCTTATTCTCACTCCTACCTACCCTAACTGTTGAAAAAGATGTCAATCAAGTGAAATCAAAATGCCAATGCAACCATGCAAGCACTTTATCCACTTTTTGGTTTCTTTGCACATGCTTGCTCCAAAGTTTGTTTACTAATAAGTCATTCAAAAATTTATGTATAAATTCAAATCTCAAAAAATTAAAAACATTGGCACTGTTTGTCACCTCCACCAAATCTGCAAATGGATCCTCTAAAACATGCACAAAACAACAACCATGTTTCACCCCTTCCACTGCATTCTCATTTTTATGTGATTTAACCTGTTGATTGCCACCAAGAGGCTAAAAAATCTGTTGAGACTGCTAGAAATAACAATCTTCTTAATCAGAAGACAATGTTGGCTGAAATGAAACACTTGGTGGAAAGTAATCCATATCTAACATCAACATTGATTGACCATCATCTTTATTTCCAAGCTAGTAGTTGAGCATAGGATGCAAATCTGAACTGAAATAATATTCCATATAACAAGCAACGAGGTAATTAAACACATGAGAAGATTGCTGCAATTTCTTGTCATTTGTTTCCCATGAATCAGTGTGATTTTTCATCAACACACATTTCTCTACCTCAATGATGATCTTTAAATTTTCTTTCAACAATTAAACGAAGCAAAGCATAAAGGTAAAGAATTTCCTTCAACTGATTAGATACTTTTTTCATATTCTTCTTTGTAGTTGTGATATGTAGGATGATTGCTCTCATTACACTGCTGAAAAGGAACATTTTCTTATAGAGAACGTGCAACTGGTTGTTCTAGGAAGTCAACATCATAACCATCATCATATTCAACATATATAGGCAAATCAACAACATCTGCAATGTCATCTAACAAGAAAAAGCTTGGGACATCAAATTGCTCTTCAACAAGCTGATTTGCAAATTCATTTTCTTGACTGACTACAAATGAATACATAAAACAATCATCCTTGTGCTTATCATGGGATGGATCAGAAGCTAAATTAGCACCTTCTTTTTCAATAAGTGGAATATAATCCTTTGCAAAATCATCGACATTTAAATCTTCAAGAGGACATATGATA
>ML787767.1:435915-447887 GCA_009831015.1 Picea engelmannii | reverse complement strand
AGAATATATTCTAGAAATTCTATCTAATCCATCAAAGACATAGGAAATCAATAAAACATGCAACATTTACCTCTTATATTTTTTCAAAGGTGTTTAGTATGCTTGGCTTTAAGAATACATGAAAATATGGCCAAAAAGGATAGCAACCAAGTGCATAGGTAAGGTAAAGGTGGTCAAAAAGAGTAACTGACAAGTGAATAATGTGTCAAAACCATGAGCCAACATCTCACCCACGCCTGAGAATTGGCATGTCCTCATGACAAATGAAGTAGGAAAAGACCGTTTTCTCTTAGAATTTTCTGACTGCAAAATCCTCCCAAGCATTTCCAACTTTACTGCCATGTTGATTCAATATCATCAATCTGAATTTCCACTACCATATTTTCCTGTCATAAATAAATACTCTATGTTTTTCAGACTTCCAATGAATACCAGTGGTGCAAACTTTATTTTGAACTATACATTGTTGAATTTTAAAGTCCCTCCATGAATCATATAATTTGTATTTAAAGTCAATACTACTTGAAACTTACACAATGCACACCTATAGTATTGAAGAGCCAAACAAAAGTAGGTTCATAGCTCCAGTCAATCAAGTGTCAACCGATGGAACTTATTTTACTCCTCTCACAAAATTTACAAATGGAATGGCACTCATGCTTCTTTTAGAAATACCATTATTATTGTGTTCTTCCAGTAACACTTTGTATGAAAAATATTTAAAGAAGCAACATGCATGTTTTTTTAATAAACTTATATAATGATAAACAAATAAGAGAAATCTTACCTCAATCCCATTCCAAGACTTAACAACCATATATTACTAGCAATTGCATAAGAGTGATCACAACCATGCTCTTGGATATATCCAATGCTCCCCCACACCTATGTATTTGCATGTCCCCATGAAAATGGATTCCTCTACAAAATTTGACAAAATTGCAGTGGCCCCATAGAATGTTAATGAAGCCCGACATCATCAATTAAAACATTGTGGTTTCCTATAGCCTTGGTACTCCTTGTATTAATTGTCCTCTTCTCTGGTATAGTAGGGTGTATGAGCTTCCTATATAACTTTTTATTCTTTGAACTGAGTTTCTCATTTTCAGTCTCGAGTTCAATTGTTCATTTTCCCCTTTAATAAATCGAATCCAAAATCATGAATCCCTATAACTCTCTTTTAAATTTCTTATTCTCCTTATTCTTCGTTTTTCAATTTCGCAAGAGTTGAATTATCAATAGAATTAGTAGAGGTCACTTGTGGGGTGCATTCTTCTTGAATTGGATCATCAAAGTGTGGCTCAACAGACTCAACTGGTGTAACACATGGTTTGCCATCTGATTTAGAAGATGACTTTTTCTACATGTCTGAAGTAATAATCTTTTTTTTTCTTCTTGGAAGTTCTGGATACAGTAAGATTCATTTTAATATTTTTCTCTTCAATGGGTTTTGGACTACTTGAAATTTTCTAGAGAATAGGAGACATTTCCCTAACCCAATGTTGGTTACTTCTCTCTTGCTACCATTCTTGGGCTGACCCAGGTTCATATCTACTATGGTTTCCAACAAAACCCTCTAAAACTATTGCCCCCCCTAGTAAACTAGAAGGCAACACAGTACACAGGGTACACTGCGTAGTCTCACCTGAGATAGTTCTACTGGTGGTTGCAACATTCAGGTTCTTGCAGCCTGGGAATGCATGGAGATATGGGATTACACTCTGTGATATTTATTTATATACTCTAACATTCATCCATACTACACATTCTGTCATTATTATTCATGCATGTAGACACAATCAGATTTAGATAACCCATTCATGCATTCATTTACTAGCTAACCATTAACAGTAACTAAATAACAATAATCAATCCATAGAACACATGATCTACCATGGTTCACCCCCTCCTCAGCTACGTCCACAAAGATTTGGCTACTTTTCTCTTTTATTATGGTTTTTCCAAAATTATAGTACTGTGCGCCTTATAATCCTCGATCATTTGGGTCAAGATCGACACTGAGGTAGACTAGATCACACAAGGCTCCTCATCTCCTGATCTAAACCTCAAGATCTACCTTATTTTCTCTCTCCAACTCAACAGCTTACAAAAAAATCTCAGATTTTTTAGTCATTCTTACATTCCAACTCTTTGAACCCCAACCTAGACCTCATAGGTACCTATTTGTACGTATTTTTGGCTTATCATCCATTACATACTCTTACCAAAACCCTAACCCTAGCATGGTTAGGTATTCTTGCATGCACAACTCACATGATTTCCTCCTCTACATGTGTTTTACCTTGCACGTGCTTCTTTTCCTGCCAGTTGTATTTTCTTTATTTTCACTTTATTCTCCAAAATCAGTCTTTTCCCCAAAATGGGACTGCACCCAACAAGCCTCCAACACTGACATGTGGCTCGTCCTGAGCCACCTAGGCACTATGTGCTCCCTTGATAGTCTATGCTAGACTGTGGAACTTGTCTGCCAATTAGCCCTTTTTTTCGTAACCGTCATTTTCCAAATTTCTGCTTTTTCTAACCGTTGGTCCTTTTTCCAGTGCACTGAGATTTCCAAGTGCATGGTATGTCATGTAGCTATTGTGCGTGGACATTTTATTTTCATCACGCTAAGTCCATTTTTGTTGCGCATGGTCTTCTGATGTCTAACGCGGTAACTTTTGTGCACAACCATTTTTCAATTTTTTTTTGGTACACTATGTACAAGTTTTCTTACTGTGCGGTAACTTTCTAAGTACTAGGAGGTTGACTGTTCCAATACTATTTTAGTTGACTCCCATTGATCATTCCTCTTAGTTATTTACCTCCCAAATCTTTCAACTATACAGATCCCCCATCTATGATAGTATTCACTTCATATGGCCCAAGCTAATGCATTATGAATTTCCCTGGACACTGAAGAAATTTACTGTCATACACCAAGACTAAGTCTCCCTCCTTGAAACTCTTCCTCTTGATGTTTTTTTCATGCCAATATTTATCTATTTATTTATGTACTTCTTGGTGAAATCCTGCTAGAATCCTATCTTATTTCATTTCCATCAGTTGACTGAGCCTCTCTTTTGTTGTGCCTCGTTCTGTCATGATGGTGATTGTTTCTATGCGCATACTAGGATTATTAGTTGTCCCAATGTTGACTTTATTCACCTTGATTGGCATAGAAAATACTTTTGATTCCACAGAAAATACTTTTGATTCCACAGATGGGCCTTCCACCTCTCTTTCTCGTTCAATTTATGTAATTTGGATTTTGCGCAGGTCATCTTCATCTGGTGCTTCTTCCTGCACATGGTAGCATGACAATAGTTCTTTAACTGTTTGTTTATTCTATTGTTGATACTCTATTATACACTCAACCTATGGTTCCTTAATAAATATCACCCCTTTGATTTGTTTGAGTGTTGAATCAATGTTGGGATTCTCATGTTCAAATGAGAAAGTGACTATAAAATTTTGTTGTAATGTTGTCCATTTTGCAGTGCCTTTACGCAGTTCCTGGTCTACATACCAGTTTGTCGAAATTCATTCCAATGTGTGAATGAAGTGATGAGTCCATTCCTCTAGTGGTTTCATTCTCCATAGTGTTCTTCACTTCTCCAAGTGTTCTATTGGTGTCCCTTGTCCATCATATCTCTGCATCTCATTGCTTTCTTGTTCTGCATCGAATCTAATGTGTAGTAATCCCTTACATTGGTACCAATCTTTAATTGTCTCTTTGTGTGCACCCTACCATCTTGCAGGTGTTTCCTTGAGTGCTTTGTCTAGGGATAAGAGCCTCTGATTTTCTAACACCTCATATTCGTATATTTCTAGGAATTATTCTAAGTCATTCACCCCATGAAAACTAGGAGGTTCTCTTATCTCTTTACTAACCCATATTACTATGTGGTCTATTCTTGCACACCTGTTACCCATGATTTTGGTCATCATGATGGTGTATTGATGATGGTGTACTCAGGCTCCTCATAAGAACTCTCTCCTGAGAAAAGTTATATTCATCTCTTCCTAGAAAACTCCTTTTTGAAGAGA
Organism: Picea engelmannii; assembly: GCA_009831015.1. NCBI lineage: Eukaryota > Viridiplantae > Streptophyta > Pinopsida > Pinales > Pinaceae > Picea > Picea engelmannii. The sequence goes on along the minus strand of ML787767.1, from coordinate 443,837 downwards.
GTTCACAGGTTGCTAGTATCCCAGGGTGTGAGAATGACCTATTCTCGCAAGCTGCCTTAAGCTAGGGTGTGAACTTCTCACACTGTGTTGAATATCTAGGGTGCGAACTCGTCCTAAAGCATGGAAAAAGATGAATTCTCGATGGTTCTAGAAGGGAATCTTATAGAAGAATGGGTTGGCATTCGAATGGTTATCCTTGTATTGGATTCCATGATATTGTGGGATCATTCTTATCCAAGTAACTATCTCATTCTCTCCTATATATTGAGGGAATTCTCATGGAAAAGGTTAAGCAAGATTCATTGGAGAATTGGTGAAAGAATTGTGTGAAGGATTTAGCTTGAACAGGAGCTTGGAGACTCTAGTTAGTCTATCAAGAGGATTTGATCTTCTTCATGCAAGGATTGAGCAAGTGTGTGTGTTGGAGCCAAGGGCCATCGAAAGGAAGCTTGCGACATCTAGGCTATCAGGTTGTAATCTTTACTTTCAATTAATATGATACAGTGTCATGTCCCTTTCCCATAAATCTATTCTCACTTTATTGTGTAATTCCTTGATCATACACATAAGTTGACAGTTGAATATATTTTGCTATCTTCACTTTGGTTGGTTTGTGTTGTCTTGGTCTTGACCTCACGAGAGCACCGGAGTGAAGCGGGAGCAACATAAACCCTAGGAACCGATACTAAGGTATGTTACTTGTTCCTTCCTACTAGCTAATTCAATGGTCAAAACCTAGGGAAAGAGTCATGTCCTATCCTGTTTTGTTCTAGATCCAGGTGGATCTAAGGAGATTTGTTAGTGTCTGCACCTACCGATTAGTCCGATAACAAAATTGGTGACTCCAATAGGGACATAACCCATTTTCTTATGGTTTTTGGTATTTTTCCATGGTCATTTGCTCTTGTATTACCTTTCTCCATTCATATCAATCTACGAGTCTTCAGGATACCCTGATAGACCCTCTGGGTCCAGAGGCCTCTTCAAATTTTGTGTCTTTTTCCAAAAATTTATTTATTTTCAGATATTCTTGCACTGCACTCCATAGTAGCCTGTGAGAACATACTGAGTTCGCACCCTTCCTTTAGGTTCAGTGTGAGGTTCTCACACTCTGCTCAAAGCCTACCTACGAGAAACACTAATTCTTGCACTGTGTAATATTGCCAGCCTGTGAACTCATTTTTTCAAAGTTTTGGATTTGAGTTTTTGCATCTTCAACTGCCCAGATCAGTTTAGGTGCCTAAAAAGACTTTCTTGGACCATTGATTGATGTTCTCTTGTCTTCATTTTTTGTGCACAAACAGTCTTAGGATTTCAAAGGATCTTCCTGTCACTTGTTCTTGACTTTAATTTCTTGACTTTTCTTGGCAAATCTATACTCTCTGATTTCGGAATCTCAGTGTGCTTGTTTGGTTAAGGACCGACGATCAGTTGAAAGTTGAGTTTCTTGGTCTTTATCATTTGCTTATTGTTTGAAAGATCATTTTTCTTATGCAACTGAAAAGACTAGATTGGTTTGCTTGTTATTTTTGTTTTCATTGAAAGAGTGGTTTGGGTTTTTATCATTGCTTGCTCATTGGTTTTTGATTTTCTGTACTCTCAATATCATGGTGTGGGTCCTTTTTGAACAATGAACAAAGTTTTTCTTTCAAAAAACATTTTCGTCTTCGAAAGTATTGAAAATCAATTGTTGAAATTATTGAAAAAGAAACAATAGAGAATTGTTATTGATGCGTCATTTGTTGCATTTGCATTTTAAAGGAAATTGTGTCTTGTAGTTCAAAGTTTGATCCGGAAAACTTCTCTCTCCCTCCCATACATAGGATTCATTGAACAAAAATTGATATATTTCATTCTCATCCATGCATCGTTGGGTCAGAGTCTTATACAACATCAGTTTCATCTTCGTTTCCTTTGAGTAAACAACAACTCTTAATAACACTGCGCAATTGTAAAATTTACCTAGTAACTCTTTTCTAGGGCTCTATTACACCAACATTTATCTAGGCTAGTGCTTTGGAGTAGGAAGAGAGATACACTCTTCAAAGCACAAAACACACAATAGCATCTTGTGTTAAGGAGTGTTAAATTCCATTTGCAACATCTTGGCCTGGAAAGCCCTTCTCACACAAGGGTCAAACAGGAGGTCGCATTGATATTGACAGAGTTACTCACCCTGCTTTGTTGATATCAGTGTAGATATTACACGTATTACGAGGATCACTCAGAGGTATACCCACAATGATGAGTGGAAGCCTTTTGAGTTGATTTCGGGCTAGATACCCTGCCCTTGCATGTGGATCGGACTATCGACTGTCCCCCTAGGATTTATTGTTGTTGGTGGTAACCTTAGTGGCCTATCTTTCTAGGTTCTTACACGAGGTGACTGTGAAGGGAAAAGNCACTTGGGCTCCTTGGAGGGTATACCCACGATTATGTGTGGGAGCTTGCACCAGGGTGTAAGTCCGTTAAGTAGGTCGTCAGCGTAACTTTTCCACCCTATCCCATTCCATTCTCATCTCATTGTTGTGACATTGGATTTCATCACCAACTAGTGACTTCAGAATTAGAAGGTCTTGTTTGCTTGGTGATTGCTTCCTAGATTTTGTTTACTAGCGCATGGTGTTTGTTTATTGAAGTTGACCATAAAATTTTCTTCGTGAAGTTTGTCACTCGTTTACAATAGCTCCTCCATGTCGTTCACGTAGAATGCAGGGTTTATCTCCAGAGCATCTGGACGGTTCTCAACCCTTTCCTACAAGTACACCTGAGGGCTCTCCTACGAAAAGTGAAGTCACAGTCGTCACCACACCACAAGTGGAACGAACTGACTCTCAAGAACATTTTCGAATTACAAATACTTGAGAGGAATTTCGACTTCACCGTGATTTTGAGCGACTGTTTATGCGACTGAATTCTTCTGGAGACTTTGTTGTTACGTCTTCTAGATCACCATATGGACCCTTTCCAGGCATAGAAGGCCAAGATATTTTTTTGTCTACGGGTGTTTTCCAATGAGACCTTTTTGGTCTAGGATCACCTGTGATTTCTGAAATCAACCCACCTGTGATTTCCGAAATCTCTAGTCCAGAGACAACACCGTTTACTACCACCTATCACTTTACCGTCCCTACCGAAATGGCCCATCTCATAGATACTACGAGTGTTCCAACCGGGTTTACTGTGGTTAGTCTTCCTCCTATCAACACACCGTGAATGCCCAATGTCACTCCGACACTACCACTTGGATATTGTGTGTTGAATGCTTCCATTCCCACTCCTATGCAAACCCCATCTAGCTCTCCTGGTGGTCCTTCTTCTTCTGGGCACTCTATTCCTGGTTTTATTCCAACACTCCCTCAATTTCCTTTTGGATAACCTTCCTCATCTTCTACTGGAAATCTTAATCCTAGTGGCACTATTCCGTCATTCACTCCAAATTACTAGTTTCCGGTTGGTGGACAATTTCACCAAGGTGGTATGACTGAACCCCCTCTCAGCGGGCAAATTCCTTTTGGAACACAAATCCCAATTCCACCTTCGATGGGAGGACCGACCTCACCTTATGGGAAAAACATACCTCCCTCCTTGGCCTAGTATTGGAATCAGTTGATACAACATCCTCCTCAATCGACTAGGGGGCAGCAGTTTCCAACTGCGTCTGTAATACCCCCTAGTATGGGCCAACCATATCCAGGTTCGTTCAATCCCATTTGGGGGACGAATGCTCAAGCTCAAGTCCCTATTCCAGGGTATAATCCTATGAGCTACTATCCTCTCCAACCACCACCAAATCTTCCTAGGTCTTCACATTATATGCAGACTGCTTATGGTCCTACTGGTTTGTCGACAGGGCTTCCTCCCCAAAGCCACCAGTACCCATAGGTGAATCGACAGTTACCCTTTATAGCCACTTTGGATCTTCCGAATTTGTCAAGGATTTTAAATGATCCAATTCGTCACTCTCCCCAATGGCCTGCTATACCAGCCAAGCTACCCTCGGACATTCCTAAATTCAATGGCAAAGAGGGAGAGGACCTAAACAATCACGTTATGACTTTTCACCTATGGTGCTCATCCAACTCGTTGATGGATGACTCTATTCGTTTACGTCTTTTTCAATGAACCCTTAGGTTCTGCTGCGAAGTGGTATATCGAATTTCCATGAGGTTTATTCTCTGACTTCAACACCCTATCTATGGCTTTCCTCACATATTACCAGTTACCGATCCATTATGACATGGGGACCGAGATTTTTACTTCGTTCAAACATAACAAGGCCACTCATATATCCGATCACATTCATGAGTGGCGATGGAGACGACGTCTCATTAAACTCGAACTCCCCGATCAGTTGTTGGTAGAATGATTCACAAAATCATTTGTGAACGACATCGGTCGTGACATTTCCATGGGTGGAGTAGTCACGGAAGAGCAGGCTATAAGTCGTGCTCAATATCTTGACCTCGTTTATTCACAAACATGTACCCTTTACAAATTACTACCTGATTTACCTCATCCTTCTACTTCCATCACTTCAACTACTCCAGCTTCTTCGCATGCAACTGACAGTGTGATTGGTACTTTCCAGGCCCAACCACATTCTTCTTCAAGCGCAAACCCCAAATCTGCTTCTTCTAATGTTCAAAATGCTCCATCTCCTACCCCTTCCACTGGCAAGACTTCTGAGGTAAATGCAGTCCAATCTACCCTAGCCGGTAAAAACAAATCTAAAAAGGGAAGGGGTAAGAATAAGGAGGGCAAAAATACTTCTCAAGTAGAGAAAACCAAAACTACCCCTGTTGATGATCGAGATAAGCACAAACCATGATACCCTTGTCTTATCTGTGGTGATGATCACTACACGAAGGATTGTCCACAACGTGTTGAGGTCACTAAGTTCCTTCAAGGAGATCCAAAACCACCTGCTCCGGTCGTTTTGTCCCAACCCTTCCCGTCTCAACAACAAGCTCAGGTTGTCATTCATGACCAACCCTCATCTTCTACTACATACTATGTTTTTATGTGTACTGGCGATTCAAAGTAGAGTGACGTTGCACTCACTACTCGAGCCAAAGATTATTCTCCCTCTAAAGAGAAGGTTGATGATCTACCGCCTTCCTCGGTACAACCCTCTCCTGCAACTCCACCTACCAATGGTCCTCTTCATCTCGAACGATAGAGCCTCGACACAGTTCTTTGACCCCCCCCAAAGGGTGTCGTTCGAAAATCGGCTATCAATCCTCATGCTCGTGCTACCCAGAACTACAAAATTGTTGAAGATCTGGCCCAAGCACCTTTTGTGATGTCAGCCCTCGAAGTCCTTCAAAGTTGTCCTACACAACGGAAGGCACTGTTGAAAGCTACTGGTGGAATTGATCCGACGGATACGAATTTAATAATCTTTGACTTGGAAGATCACATTCCAAGGTTACCCCCTCAAATCGCATTCCATATCTAAGTGATTGTCTCTGAAAAAAACATTTTTTGAACCGTTATTGAAGAGGATGCCTCGACGTGTGTCATGTCTCTTACTTGCTGGAAAGCCATTGGCTCTCCCCCTTTGAATAAATCCCAGAACACTCTTAAAGCCTTCAATGGCTCCGGTTTTAAGCCCTTCAATGTTTTTCCTTCATTACCCATCACACTAGAAGGAAAAATAGTCCAAGTTGAAGTGGAAGTCTATCACAAAGCCTTTCACGGTCTGTTACAACCACTTGCACTTAGCTCTAAAAGTTTCTCACAATATGCACAGAGAATCTACAAACCATACTTGCACTTAACACTTAGCTTCTCGACCAGGCTACTTATGTCACCTAGCTACTTATTTATACTTTACAAAATAGGCCCAAACATGGGTAAATCCATTGGCCGACATCCCATACCCGTTACATAATCCCAAATCCCAAAAAGGACCCAAAAAGCAGTCGATATCCCACGATCTCTGCTTCATCTTGTGCTCTGCCTTCGACAGGATGTAAAAGTCCCAAAATAGGTCAAATTGACCAAGGATCTCCCAAAACTTGGTCAAGGGCCAACAGCCCCCCAACACTCACCTGTGACTTGTCTCAAGTCACTATGGTCTGACTAGTTCTGCTTCAAATGCCTCGAGCTACTTCGACTTGTTTTTTTTCTATGACCTCCTGTTCAATGAACTCTTGGATGATTGCCTCATTGATAGGTCCCTCTAGATGTTGTTCAGATGTAGTGACAACTTTCTCTAGCTCTACTCCTTGGACTTCTACCTCTGTAAACAATTGGTAAGCCTTTTCTTGTACAGGTTGGAGTTTCTGAGTTACCTCCATAACTTTTCTCTGGATAGTGTGGATCCGTTGTTGGTGGTTTGCTACTCTTGGGATCGCTTCATTCTTTCCACAAATGACATGGGATTCAATTTCACCTGTATCTTTTCGGCTTGATACTTCTCCTCTTGGAGCTGCGACTATAGTGCCTTTAGTTACAAGTTCTCTGTGAGTTGTTCATAGGTCTGGGAACTGTGATCAGTGAGTTTCTTACATTCCAGGGTAATATCCTTTAGCCTTTCAACTGCGCTCTGGGCGGTTGCTTCTCTTTGGTCTCTTACATCTTGTGGAGTCTCAGGTACAGTGTGTAGCTCCAAATATGCTATGCATTGTTGTATTTGTTGGATGGCTTCTGCGAGTTGCTTCACCTGCTGTGTAACTCGGTATTATGCCTTGATTTCTAAGACTGTCATAGAGAAAAGTGTTATGTTGACTGCTTCTTTTACTTCGAGTTGCCCTACGAGAAACTGTTCCTTTTCTTGTTGTAGCTCTTCTTTTTCTTCATCAAAATTTGCTTGGAGATCAAGCTTTTCTTATTCTGCAGCAGTTGCTCTATGAGTACTCCTTGTACTTGTGTCAAAGCTTAGGTGTCTTTTCCTATTTCTTCCTATGCTCGTCGAAGGTGAGATTCAACTATATCATCTAGGCGATGGAGTTGGGTTGGATCATCTCCCAATTATGGTTCTCCCGATGTTTATGGATAAATTCGTGAGTGCGGACACAGACCAATCTCCCCAGATCCACCTGGATCTAGAACAAACCGTAACAGAATACTACTCTTTCCCTAGATCTAGCTATTGAATGAACTAAGAGAAATGGATAGTGTTCATACCTTATAAACGCTCTCCTTTAATCTCTGTTGTTCCTTGCTCTGCTCCGATGCTCTTGTGTCGTTCAATCACAACAACACAAACCAATCACAGCAAAGGCATTAATATATTCAATATCTATTCTATACATGTGATCAAGGAATCATGTAATAAGATGACATCATCATTATGGGAAAGGGACATATTCATGTATTGCATTAACTGAAAGAGAAATATACAACCTGAGCCTTGATGTTGTAGACCTCCTTTTGATGGCTCCTAGCTCTGACACACACACTTGCTCATGCATGAAGAAGTTCAACCACATATGATTACTTGTAGTCTCTTGCTGCTGTAGCTTCAATCTTCCATACAGTTTTGCACCAGTTCTCCAATCAATCTCCAGCTAGCTTGCTTCTTCTTGTTCTTTTGCTTATTGCTTCTTCTCACCTTTCCATAAGTAATCTCCTCAATATATAGGAGAATATTGATTAGTTACTTGGATAGGGAATGATCCCAAGATATCTGGAAAGTCAGTATTTTTCCAACCATTCGAACTCCAAATCACCCTTCTATAAGATTCCTTCTAGAAGGATCGAGAACTTATTCATTTTCTTCCTTTAGAAACATGTCCACACCCTAACCATTAACACAGCGTGGAAAGTCCGCAATCAAGCTGAATGCAGCATGCGGAAATTAAGGATTTCCGCAGGAGAGTATATATGCAGCCTGCGAACTATTTCCAAAATATGATTTTTGGGAAAATGACAAGTGTAACCTTCTTCAGGAAAATGTTCTTAATGAAGAGTTT
>ML787767.1:373990-412585 GCA_009831015.1 Picea engelmannii | reverse complement strand
TAAACTCAATATAAACCTATGTATGTGATCAAGGAATCATACAATAAAACACAACAAGCTTTATAGGAAAGAATCATATTACTGTATCATATTAAATGTGAAAGAGAGATTACAACCATGGCCTTGATGTCGTAAGTTCCCTTTCAAATATCCTTCATTCTCTACACACTTCCACTCCAAGAATTCTGAGAGCATAGATCTGATAATATTCGCAATCTGTCTTGACAAAGTGGCTCATCTAGCCAAGCTAAAGCTCAAAAGCTAATCTCATCCAAGACAATCCAAAAAGCTCTAAAGCTAACTTTCTCCATGAGAGCTCCTCTCATTTTATAAGTTGAAGAGGATAAGGTGAGGAGGTTAGAACGATCCCATTAAATCATGAAAAAGAGTAAGATCCAAACCATTCGGATGCCACCTCACCATGGAATTTTCTCCTTCTAGAAGCATCAAGAAGATGCTCATTTTTCCCACCTATGAGCATTCTCGCACCCTACTTATAGAGCAAACTTCGAACCTCTCGCAACTCAGTTATGGTGCATCTTATGAGAATCAGGCATTCTCGCACCCTATCCATAGTGCAGCATGCGAAAATCATCTTTAATAGGGTTTTCATAAAGGAAAATGCAACTTCTTTTCTCAGGGAAAGTTCTTCTCCCTTCTTTCTTCAGGAACTCAAGCCACTGACCCTTCTAAAGACTACAGACAGGTTTAAATCACTAATGGTCATAGGGATGATGAAAATAATGTGTAAAAATAGTTAAGTTCTTTGGCCCATAGTCTCTGTGGTAGTGACTTTGCATGCAACATGCAAGATGCCATCTCCTTTAGAGATTTGTTTTTCCGCTCAGCAACTCTATTTTGTTGTGTAGTGTAGGGAACTGTATGCTGCAAATGAATCCCTGCCTCATGGAAAAGATTACGAATCTCATGATTCACATACTCTCCCCCATTATCAGTTCGGAGGACTTTGATCTTCTTTCTAGACTGTGTCTCAACCAAAGCTTTGAAATCTTTGAGGTGTTGAAAGACCTCAAATTTTTTCCTAAGAGAGTAGATCCAAGTAAAACATGCGAAAGCATCAACAAAAATGAGAACAAACCTCACTTTTCTGATCGATGGATGACAAAAAGGACCCATGAGGTCACTGTGGATCAGATCTAAAGGTGTGGAAGCTCGCTGAGACTTTTCTTTGACGAATTTCTCTTGAGGGTGTTTTCCAAGAACACATCCCTCACATACTCCCTTGGAGAAATGGATGTCTGGTAAACCATCAACTAATTTGTGCTTGCTAAGTTGTTGCATGTATCTGAAATTCAAATGTCTAAACCTTTCGTGCCATATCCTACTACTTTCATCAGCATGAGTAAGCAGTAAAGCAAAATTAGGTTCAATGAATTCAAAAAATGTATACAATCTAGACTGATGATTTACCTCACCGGTAGAAAACCTGGAGTTGGTTTGCATGTTGTATATGCCCATAGAATTTGGTGTGAAAATGACTTTCTTTCCGGTGCCAGAATTCATTATCTGATACACGGAGAGAAGGTTGACATAAATCTTGGGAACATGCAACACATTCTTGAAGCTTTCGTTGGTGAGTTCAATCCTTCCTTTGCTAGTGACTTTGACAGAAGATTTTTCCCCCATCAAAATAGGAGGACCTTTGCATGCATCCAAAGAAGAATAGACTGCTTCTGAGGAATCCATGTGATGTGATGCTTCTGAATCTACGATCCAAGCATTGGGAGAGGAGTTGATTGCAATCAAGGCATGGCTAGAATTTTCTTTCTTGGAATTCAAATCTTCTGGCTTCTTCTTCTTTGCACCCTCGGGGATGCGATATCCAAGGTTGTTTTTCTGAAGTATCTGAGACATCAGATCTATTTTTTTTTGCATGCATGCAAATTCTGAATGGAATCCTTTGTGATAGTATGTGCATTTCTCTCCTTTTATTCCCTTTTCTCCTTTGGATCCAAAGGCATCGGTGAAGGGTTTTGTGTACCCTCCCTTCTTCGTATGTGCATGAGATTTCCGCTTATATTTATCTTTAGATTTCTAATATTTGTGTCTTCTATCATGCACAATGAGTGCATGTGCCCTTGGGCCTTTGATTGTGCCCATGTTGATGAGCTTGGTTTTCTCTTGTGTCAAGGATTCGATAAAGTCCTCAAGAGAAGGCATCTTCTAGGTGGCTCTAGAGGTGAATCTGATAGTATGGAATGTGGATACATATACAAATAATTTACAACCAATCTTGGAGATAATGGTGAGAACCATTTTTTTCTCCTCCTTTGATTTATCAACCCCACAAGCTTTGAGTTGCGACAGTAAATCCTTGAATTTTGTAAAGAAATCTTGGATATTCTCGAAGCTTTTTGGATCCAATGTGAGCAGCTCCACCTCTAGCATGTGTCCCCTCATCTCATTCTTTTTTCCAAAGAGCCCTTCCAATATGGTCCAGGCTTCATTGGGAGTCTTACAGGAAGATATATGAAAAAGGAGATCGGGAAAAATAAGACTGCAAATTGTTCTGAGTGCCTCATCCATGCGATTTGAGTACTTGGATTTTTCTATGGCTGATGTCGACTCTGTATCTATATTCATGGTTAATATATACAACCCTCTAGATCAGATATGTATGGCTATTTTCTCCTTCCATGCAAAATAGTTGTAAGGTGTAAGAATGAATTCTTTTTGGAATTCCATCTTTCCACTGTCTTCAATCTTTTGTACCTACAAAACATTTTGGTGTAGCTTTTGCTTAGTAGTATGTCAACTATGATACCATGTAAATGTGTTGACTTGCATAGAATAGATCTAGCTAAACAATGATACACACATTTGCAGAGAGAATTGGAAAAATAAGAAGAAGGAGAGAAAGAATGAAAAGAATTCTCATTAATCATTGTGAATAATGAATAATTTACACATGATATACTCTGTATAACTAAATGAATTCGAATTGAGGTGAACCAATTCAAAATAGTGGTGGTATAGAGTGATTTGGACACACACCAGCAGTTACGAGAGTGAACTGCCACCTATTCTAGTCTCTCGGGCAGTTACGGGAGTGAACAGCCACCTAGTTGAGTTAACTAGTCAACTAGTCTTCAGTTAACTGACTAAACAAAAAGTAGTGAGGAGTTAACTCAAAGAATCAAGTCTAATGTGCCACTTTGGCGATGATACCAAGGCAATGTCGAATTAGCATGGTGATGATCCCAATGCCACATCTAAACTCAACTCAACTAGTCAAACTGAAGTGTGAACTGAAAGAGAATATTCTCCAGGTGGAATATTCTCTCCTAAAATATAGGATACTGGATAATGACTAATTATGACGAATGAACAAACAAAAAACTTAGGAAAAATAAATCCTAGGTGTGTGTGAAGTAACTCCAACACTTTTTCCATTCTGATTCTTATCTTCTTCTGGCATAATTATTTCGCGTTGTTGAGATTCTTTCCTAAGATTCAAGGGTAATCCTTCTTATTTATCTAGAATAGGTACTTCAATATTATATGGGTCTTCTATTGTTCTTTCAAATTCAAAATCCGGGTCTCTAGTGTTAAATAGCTTCGATCTATTCTTTTGTTCTTCAATCAAGTGTGCAATTCTTCTAGTCATGAATTATTTTAACTCTTGCTTCTACTGTTATAAAACTTCTTCTTCTTCTTGCCTTCTGGCCTGATCTCTTTCAATCCAAGGTTTTCCTAGTAGCATAGTAAATGGGGCCTTGTTCTCATTAAATTTAATAATCTCAAAATACTCCTTTGTCGAAGTTCCATTGGCATTCATAGGTATCCGGGTGAGATTTCCACATAGGTTTATCATCTTTCCTTTTAATTGTCTTATTCCTCTTAATAAAGGAATCATAACAGGCCTCCATATAGCTTCCCAAGGTTTATCATCTTTCCTTTGAATTGTTGAAGTCTCCTATTCTTTCTTCAAGGCATTCTTTTTCTTTGAAGATCTATGATAATCTGACATGTCGGTGGTCATTTAGGGTTTCTTTCATCTGTAGCAATACTTTCTCTGATTCTTTCTGGGATTCTATCATAATCTTAGTTTTTGGATCTTCCTTAGTGTTTTCTTGGTTCATTTTCATTCTTTCAACCTTAGCAATCATTCTAGGGAAATCCAATACTTCATGGTTCATAGCTTTACAACAAAGACATCTAGGTCTTCTCCCAGGGCATTTCTTAGTAAGATGTCATGGTCTCTTGCAACTGTAACAGAGGGTTAATAATCTCTTTATTTTAAATGATCCATGTCCTTTCATGTACTACGCGCTAGGATCATGGTAGATAACCTGCAAACATTTCTTTCTAGGATCCTGCATACACTTATTAGTCCAAACATTCTTTCTATGCATAGGTATAACATATTTTTCACTATTCTTATCAGATCTACTCATATCAAATCTTCTTTCATCTATTAATACCCTAGTTTTCAATATAGGATAGAATCTATTAAACATACCTAGATCCATACTGTTGAAACAAAAATTTCCACTTATCTTACTTCTACAGAGCTCAAAGCTTTCAGATCTAGAACTTTTCAATATTTTTACCTTTATCAGAGCATAGAGCTTTCAGATCTTACCTCTTTTCTTCAGATCAGAATTCTTTTCCTTAGCACAGATCTTGTCAAACTAAGTAGAGTAATGCACACTAGAGAAACAGATCTATGCACAGAGCTTTCACAATTCCAGGTCAGATCTTTGCACAAGGATTCTTGTTCCTCAGTTCCCAGCAATCACAGTTTCAGGTCCCGACAATAGAACCATTTGTTGGCATAGGGGAAAACCCAGGGTTCAACACTACAACAATGCACCAACAAAACCCCAACTACTGGCCCTTTCAGAAACACCTGCAAAGCAGATGAAGTCTCACCCGAGGTAGAGGCAAGGGTGGTTGCAGAACTCAAGTGTATGCAACCTTAGCTGGGACACAGATATGTGATTATAATACATTATAGAGAACTTAGCACCGTTAGTTCATCATTATTTAACCATCATCTACTCTGCAGAGAAAACATAGCAGTGCAACATTCACCCTATTCTAATGTATTTAAGCATTTAGCATAAATAAATGGATCAGATCTAGCGGATTCAAGCACTAAGCACATTCACCTATGTTAGATCTAGCATCTAGATTCATCATAAGCACAAAGCATAAATAGATCTATCTATCTATATCAAAGATCTTAGCAAGTAAAGATATAAACACATCAGAACATTGCACATAGCAGAATAACACAATATTTACGTGGTTCAACCCCACCCTGGGGCTACACCCACCGACTCATATTCTTTATTATCTTCAATCGATCATCTACATGCACAGAGCCACAAAAACCCTACTCCGCATAGGACAGGAGATCTTCGCGCACCTTGTCAGATCCTCCTTCCCCTAGATAGTCTAGCACAAAGCCTTTCATGGTCTGTTACAACCACTTGCACTTAGCTCTACAAGTTTCTCACAATATGAATAGAGCATCTACAAACCATACTTGCACTTAACACTTAGCTTCTCAGCCAGGCTAATTATGTCACCTAGCTACTTATTTATACTTTACAAAATAAGCCTAAAATGGGTAAACCCATGGGTCGACATCCCATACCTGTTACATAATCCCAAATCCCAAAAAGGACCCCAAAAGGGGCCAAGATCCCGCGATATTTGCTTCATCTTGTGCTTCGCCTTCGACAGGCTGTTGAAGTCCCAAAATAGGTCAACTTGACCAAGGATATCCCAAAAAAATCTCATATTTTTCACTCATTCTTACATTCCAACTCTTTGAACCCCAACCTAGACCTGCTAGGTACCTCTTTATACTTATTTTTGGCTTATCATCCATTACATCCTCTTACCAAAAACCTGACCCTAGCATGGTTAGGTATTCTTGCATGCATGCCTCATGTTTTTTCCACCTATGTGTGTTCTTTAACTTGCACATGCTTCTTTTCCTACCAGTTGTATTTTCTTTATTTGCACTTTATTCTCCAAAATTAGTCTTTTCCCCAAAATGGGCCTGCGCCCAACACCCAAACATTCCTTTTCTTTTCCATATTCCTTGTGACTCTACAACCTTCAGGTGCCACTATTAGAAGGTTCTGTAAGAGAGATTAATCCCTCATCTCTATGGGATTCAAGGTATTCATCATTATTGTTATTGGTGTACTTGGACCTCATAGTTTTTGGTGATTGACTCAACAAACCCATTTTTGTGCAAGAAATCATCCCAATTTTTACCCCTGTTATGTGATTCTAGCATAATTAACAACTTAATAAATCTATGGTGGTGAAGGATTCTAAGTGGGTTCTTAGGGTTTCTCTGAACTTGCTAGGACATCTTATAGATACTCTTCCAAAGATAATAAGGAAAATTCAATTTTTTGCCCCCTTCAAAATGTAACAGAATCCAAATATGATAAAGAAATGTGACTGCATACATTCCCTCAAACACCAGATACTTATGAAGGATGAACAGAGGGTTTATCCAATTATCCATGAGCCACGATCGGGGCACACCTTTAGACCAGATAGCATCTCAGTGTTAGGGTTTCAAAAACTTGGCATAAATTTGTCTGTTGATGATCCTATATTTTTTTTTAATCACTTCTCTCCAGTACATGGTAAGCTCATCTCCCAAGTCACTGTCTTCTCTAAAAAATTCATGACTAATTCATTGATGCAGGTGACCTTTCCATTAAAACCCACTGTGAAACTCAAGGCAACCTAGTGATTGTTCCCTTGAAATTTGATAAAGAAGGAATGCCAGCCTACAGTCCTGCACATTGCTTTATAGGAATTATACTCAACCAACCCTTCTAACACTTCAATTGACCTAGGATCGTGTCTATAAACCTCCATTTTGACATAGGAAATTAAATGAGGTGTCAACACTCAGAATTAACAATAGGGAGATTCAAACTTGGACACCCATAATCGTTTTTGCACACATGAAATGAAATGGTTATATTGTTTGAACTAATCATCTCAATGATATCAAGGAAATGCGTCTAGCCAAATATCATAGGAAAAATTACTCATGAATTTTGAGTATAGTTAACTACAACAATTTGAAATGATTATAAAAATCGTGGTTGACAAAATTATGAAAACAAAGTAAAAGTCTAAACCACATATATTTCAATGGGAAAAAAATGGTGATAGTTGTAAGGTAAGGGATGGGTATTGGATTTGGTACATAGGATTAATTTATGAAGACATGGGATATGGATGATAAAGTGGGAGGTATAAACATAAGGAGGATATAAGATAAGGAAAGAGATCAATCTTAAGAGTAGTTGCATTCATAAATGATTTTCCTATATCTTTAACAAACTAGAAAGATTCTAAAAACATGTTGTTACCTCAAATTTTATAACTCACACATACTTACAGATGTGTCTTGGCTTTGAGCTATGTGCAAAAAATCAGAGCTGCTAAAGAACCGATGTTGGTATGAGTGTTCCCATAATGCTAAAGACTTGCTCGTAAGAGGATTCTGATGTAATCTTTTGAAACCTTGGAGATTAATCACACATGTGTTGAGGTTACAATAGACTTATGAATCATTTGAATGTTTATTATTATGATACTTGTTGTCATCCATCTCATTTAAACCATGAAAAATGAAAAAAAAAAAAAATACATCTATAGGTTTTCATGTACCCTCTATGCAGTTCCTGTACCAGAAAAACAAAAATCTTTGAAAAACTTAACCAATGTTGTCGTTGAAGAAAGTTGGGGTTGATGAAGTAAATGTTGATTTTGATGGAGATTTCATTGATTTTATTCAAGGTGTATTTTAGGTTGTAAAATGTGGGCTAATGTTGGGGGTCAGGTAGAAGGTGTACTTGAGTTGAGAGATCACGAAAATATTTGAAGAAAATGTTGTTGTTGTTAAAGACTAAAGTTAATGGACATTTGAAAATATGATCAAGGATGTTGGAGATGATGAATGTTGATCAAATTTGTAGATGATGAAGAAATCATGTTGTAAAGAAGATGTTGATGCTTCATATTATGAAAATATGAACTTTGTTTATTAGAACCAAACTGAAAATGAAAAGTTGAATACTGAACCAAAACTCACAGTATACCACTGTTGTTGATTCCATAAACCATATAGTCTTCACATATAACCCCTAGTAGAACAATTCAATCTATGTGAATAGCTTTACTTGGTGTCAAACATAGAAAGAAATCATTGGATTATCAATCAATAATGTAAATCATTAAACAATGCAAGATGACCCACTGTTAATGTCAATTGGCATAAAGGTACAAAAGTAAATTCTAGTTGGTGTGAATGAATGTGTTGGATTAAAACACCTATAGAATCCATCAATCAAGGGACATTGATGTATTCCCTTGTTGATAGTGAGAGAACTTTCCATTAAGGCATGCATTCCCCAAGGTACTTATAAACATCTTTAATCTCAATCCCAAATGATGTGTTGGAGTCGATGAGATGACATTTGTCAAAAGGTGGGCCTTAATTAATCCCACATTATCCAACATGATCATAAAATACAAACAATTTTGAAGAACCGAAATATTAGATCGAACCAACATGTAGAACTTTATTGCAAATTTTACCCGCTAGTTGCCTAGTTTTCAAGAAAAACTCATGTCCATTTGTGCCAGTAACTTGGTTTTCACAACTAAAATTATTTTATCTTTAATATTTTATTTATTTATTTATACTATCCTAATTTATTTGAAAACAAATCATTTTCTCAAGTGTAGGATTTTTTTCAATGTAACCATGTGTGTAACAATATTACAAATGTACTCACATTATGGTTTGAAATATATACTTGACAAGTACTAGAACAAAAAGGACCAGCTTCCCCGACTACGATGATCAAGAAATTCAGAAGAATAGAGGGGTGCTTTAGTGTGATGGTTGTTTGGAACAAAAGTTCAATGTAGTCATGTTTCCCTTGGTTTACTTTTTGATTAGCACTACTTTGCACGTCCCCCTTTGTCATGTCATGCATATATTATACTATTTTTTATTGGTCTCTTTAACACATAAAGGATTTGATGATAGGCATAGTAGAAATTCCTTGATCTCGGGTCATTTTGTCTCCTCCTCATATATTTTTTTCCATAGCTTGTTGGTCTCTTCTAGGTCTTCCTTTTGATGTTTCTCATGGATTTTTTTATCTTCTATCACTTCCTGAAGCACATATATGTTCCTAATTGTTTTCATAATTTGCTCCTCCTGAGATGCTGAGATATTTACAAATACTACTAGGATTTGAGAGATCTCTTTGAGTAATATCCCTCTTTACTCAACATATTATTGAAAATTCTTAAATTATTTTTGTTCATTGATAACTCTTGTCTCGCAACATGGATTAGTTCATGGGGCTCTTACAACACCTTAAAAATAGGGAAATAAATGAAATCGATGGAAATGAAAGCACGCTATTTAAGAAATTTGAAAAAATGTTCACAAGAGTTAGATCATGCATCAAAATAAGATAAGACACATTAAACCAACATGATGAGGGCTCAGAGAAACTCACTAAAGTGAATGTGACAGGATAAAACCCTTTTAGAAATCTTGAAGTGAGGGTGCCTTTGCATCTTATCGTTTCTTCTCCTCCAAGTCTTAAATGCAGGTTCAACAAAATTATGTGCAAAAACAAAAACTATAAGTTCTCTAATACCTTTAGCACCTCCTTGGAAATGACACCAAAAATGTTGGGTTATTTATATGCATAAATCCTTGACATTAATTAATCAATCTAGGAATTCATAGACTTCGAGATGAAAGCACAAGAAATGCACAATCAGAGCCTATTCTAGCCTATGCTATCAACTAATGCCAACAAAACACACTTTGAAATGCAATAAATGAAATCAAATTGCCTTTCACTAAAGATACCAATCCAAAAAGAAAAAGTGTATTCAAATCACAAAGAAATTTAAGGAAATCAAAACAGAATCTCAAACATCTTAATCTCTCATTCACAGATTTATATCAAGATGAAAAAGGGAACTGCATACTATGTCAAGATGTATAGTCTATGCATAGATATGTCTTCTTACAGGATCTTGTTCAATCAATGAATGCTTAATACTTCAATCCGTGAGGGGATAAAAATACCTAAGACTATAAATCAAACCTATGAACAATGATTAGTTCATTAGTTTGAGGTTTCATTAAGGGCATATAATGCAATATTTCACTTGAGTTTTAAGTGTTCATGTACTTGATAAATGATTAACTTATCAAACAGAATGAGTTCTAAGTATTGGAATTTAACTTTTACAAATATGCATACCATTCAAACTATCACCCAAGACAATCAACATAAGAGTTAAACTCTTGCAAAATGTTACTAATGGAATCTTGGAATTACAAGCTTAGAAAGGAAAATGATAAACTTTGTAAACTCATAAACTAAAGATGAAAATTGATATGTTAAGTGTGACAAGTCCTTGTTGGTGGTACTACACATTTGCATTTAGATTACTTGTCCATGTGAAATTATGACTCAAAGAGATTCTTGCCATTAATTTTAACATATGCATTCATTCAAAATAAAATAACAAAAGAATCAAATTAGAACTAGGTATTAGCCTATTAAGGGTTTTTCCTAAGCAGGGATCGAGGTAATCTCTTCCCCCTGAGTGTTCTTGTACTCTCACAATGATGAGTTCAACTCTCAAGAATCCCAATCACTACAAAAACCCATAATCCTTGGAATGGCATTAGTTCAAAAGAAACAAAACATATATAACATCAAATTGATTTCAAATGGTAATGAATCATAAATGAGATTTGAAGGAACTGTTAGTATTTCTGAAGGTAAGATGAGTTACATGATTACTTTTAATAAAATAATGTAAGTCAAAATAGAAACTCTACATATAACACTACTAAACATATTCTAATTGTTACACAAATGATAAACTCATAAACTAAAGATGTAAATTGATATGTTCGGCGTGACAAGTCCTTGTTGGTAGTACTACACATTTTCATTCACATTACTTGTCTCTATGCAATTATGAATCTGAGAGATTCTATCCATTCATTTAACATATGCATTCATTCAAAATAAAATAACAAAAGAATCAAATCAGAACCAGGTATTGGCCTATTAAGAGTTGCTCCTAAGCAGGGCTTGAGGTACTCTCTTCCACCTGATGTTAGAAAAACAGGATCGTGGAGTAATAAAATAAAAACAAATGCATAAATAAAACATAGAAGATACATAATAGAATAAATACATATATATACATGGTTCACCCAGTGTGGGCTACGTCCACCAGAGAAATTGCCAGGTCCCTCCTTTTTATCATCCAACAAACGAAGGGATACAACCTACAACACACCCATTGTAACGTCCTCTTCTTTCTATCGCGGTATCCTCTCTTAGAATACAATATTCGCAATGATTCATAGCCGCAATACATTTCCCTCATAAAAGAGGGTTTCCTTCTAGGGAAAAAAACCCTAACATAACTTCTACCATCATATCTACAACCTTATAATGAATGGTCGAGATTTACTATGAAATTACAATATACATTTACAAGGAAATTTTTCCTTCAAGGGATTCACCCATGAACCCCCGCCGAGGGCCCACTTTTCCCCAGACCCTTCAAGAGGAGAAATCCCCCCTACACCCCCCGTCCTGGAGGGGTGTACAATATTTCAGGGTGTACAATCTTCATGTGGTATAAACACGGCTGAAAACAAAGACCTATGAAACAGGAAAATAATCAGGCTCCACAACCAACAATCTCCCACTTGGAGACTGATCACAACAACTCAACTATTGTTGTACATTTTGGACTATACTCCACCTTGGACCTGGAAAATTTCTCATCTTCACCTTCATGCTTGAAGACAAACTAAAACTGAGAAGGAACCCAGTTTCTCCCTGGTTACTCCCTTTGTTAACATGCCTGCAAGATTCTGGCTATTATGTATCTTTTCCAACTTCAAATGTCCATCTTCCAAGATAGATCATATGAAATGGTACCTGATTTGTATATGCTTAGTCTTTGAATGGAATTTTTAGTTATTTTCAAGATGAATGACACTCTCATTGTCACAGTACAACCTATTATTCTCTTTCTTCTTTCCCAATTCCTCCATAAACCTCTGTAACCAATTCATATATTTATTAGCCTTTATAGTAGCAACAAAATCTACCTCTATTGTTGAAAGTGAAACAACATTTTGCAGTTTCAAAATTCAACTTACTAATGTTCCACCTAGAGTAAAAACATACCCTGTGGTATTCCTCCTGTTATATTTATCACCTTCCATATCTAAATCACCATATCCCTGTAGAATAGTGTTTGAACCTCCAAAACATAATGCATGAGTAGCAATACCTTTCAAATACTTGAGAATCCAATTTACTTCCTCCCAATGTTCTTTACCTGTATTGTTCATATACCTACTCACAACTCCCACTGCATGTGCAATATCTGGTCTTGCGCAAACCATCGCATACATCAAGCTACCAATTGCTGATGAATAAGGGACCCTGTACAGGTATTCTATCTCCTCTTGTGTCTTGGGACACATTTATTTTGTTAATTTTAAATGTCTGGCCAAGGGTGTACTAACTGGTTTTGCATTCATCATTATAAACCTCTCCAACACCTTCTATATGTACTCACCCTAAGACAATGTCAAACTATTATTTTTCCTATCTCTTGTTATTCCCATACCAAGGATTTTCTTTGCAGCACCCAAATCCTTCATCGCAAATGAATTAGATAATTTCTTCTTGAGCACATTTATATAATGCATATTAGACCCTGCAATAACCATGTCATGTACATACAATAGCAAGATAATATAGTTTCCATTTTCTATCTTTTTAAAATAAACATAGTGATCAGAATGACATCTACTATAACCTTGTTCTATAATAAAACTGTCAAACTTCAAATACCACTACCTTGGAGCTTGATTTAGGCCATACAATATCTTCTTCAACCTGCATACCAAATTTTCCTTCCCTTTGACCTCATACCCCTGTGGTTGCTGCATATAAATCTCTTCCTCGAAATCCCCATGGAGAAAAGTTGTTTTTACATCTTATTGTTCAAGAAGTAAATCTTCTACTACCACAAGACTTAAAATAGTCCTAATTGAATTCATTTTAACAACAGGAGAAAATATTTCATCAAAATCTATACCTTTCTTTTGTGCAAACCCCTTTACAACAAGTCTAGTCGTGTATCGCTTTTTACCTCCATCTTCTTCCTTCAACTTGTAAACCCATTTATTCTGCAATGTTATTTTTCCTTCATAAAACTAAACCAAATACCAAGTCTAGTTATTTACCATGGAATCCATTTCCTCTTCCATGCCTTTCTCCCACTTATTTTTAGTGTCTACCTGCATTTCCTCTTCATAACATTATGGTTCACCAGAATCAATCAACAATAAATAATACAATGAAGGAGAGAATATTTTAGGGGGTTACTTGGTTAATGGTAGATGCATTTTCTGAGACCCACATAGATCAAGAAAATCAAAATGATCCTGCTTGGATTATGCAGGAAGGATAAAACCCAAAGAAGTTCCAAGATAAAATTGCAAATCACTGCATGCTCTTACTTTAAAAAGATCAGATTCCCAAAGGTCTGATCCCTTTAGAAAGTTTATTTGACCAGGATGATATACCTTTAAAGTCTACTTTGTGACCTCAACCCGAAGAAGTTGAAGATTGTAATGTAGGAAGTAATGAAAATCCCAAAATGGTCAAAATATCAAAATATCTTCCAACACAAATAAGGAGTAAATAAGCTGAGTTACTTAAACAATATAAAGATGTTTTTGCATGGTCTTATGATGATTTAAAAACTTATGATACTTCTGTTATTGAACACAAAATTCCCTTAAAACATGGTATTAAGCCTTTCAAGTAGAATCTTAGATAGATAAACCCAATTCTTATGTCGGTAATAGAAAAGGGGGTTAAAAAACTCCTTGATGCAAAAATCATCGTTCCCCTTAGATACTCTAAATGTGTGGCCAATTTGGTCCCTGTTAAAAAGAAGAACGATGAAATAAGACTATGTGTTGATTTTAGGAACTTAAATTGGTCTTCTCTTAAAGATAACTACCCACTCCCAAAAATGGACCATATTTTAGAGAAGGTAGTAGAGGCTAACACAATTTCTATTATTGATGGTTTCTCAGGATATAATCAGATTCTTGTTCATGAAGATGATAGAGAAAAGACTATGTTTATCACTCCATGGGGAACCATTATGTATGATAAAATGCCTTTTGGTTTAATGAATGCAGGAGAAACTTTATAGAGAGCAATGGATATCGTGTTCATCGGTGAGAGAGACAAGTTTGTTTTTATTTCTCTAGACGATCTGATATTTTTTTCCAATTCTAATGAAGAAAATTTGGTGCACCTCAGACAAACTTTCAAAAAATGAATAAAATTTTGTTTGTCTCTTAACCCCCAAAAATCACACTTTGCTATGAAAGAAGGTAAACTTTTAGGTCATATAGCTTCAAAATATGGAATCAAGGTTGACCATAAATGGGTTGAGGCTATTGAACTGATTAATATTCCTAGAAATATAAAATAGATTCAATCTTTTTTGGGAAAGATCAATTTTTTGAGATTTATTACTAACTTTTCTTAAATAATCAATTTGATTATAGATATGCTAAAAAGGGGAAACGAATTAAAATGGACTGCAAAATCCAAAACATCTTTTGCTAAAAAGGGAAAACGAATTAAAATGGACTGCAAAAATCTATAGGAGAAGCACCAATATTGGTAAGTCCTAATTATACAAAAGAATTTTTAATCTTCTCTTTTGCTTCTGAACATACTGTTGCAACAGTGCTCCTTCAAAAGAACGAAGAAGGATTCAAACAACCAATATTTTTTTTCATAAAAATCCTTAGAGATGCAGAGCTAAGATATGACATTCTCGAAAAACAAGCTTACGTGATGGTGAAGGCTCTAAAGGCCTTCTGAACATATGTCTTACACTCCAAAATAATTTCTTATGTATAAATGAATGCAATTAAATATATCTTGGTTCAACCAGACAATGATGGAAGAAGAGGTAGATGGTTGGCTAAAATTCAAGAGTTTGATTTAGAAGTGAAACCAACCAAGCTAGTGAAAGGTCAAGGTCTGGCAAGGCTGTTAGCCGAATCAAATTTTAGAGCGCTTGGAATAAATATCTTCGAATCACATGATTCTCTTCTAGATATAGAGGAAATTGAGGATCAAGCACCTATAATTCATATTAAAGATAATTTTTCTTCCTCTACCTGGTACTGAGATATTGTTACATACCTCCTTACTCTTCAACTCCCAAACAACATGACTCTGTCTAAAACAAGAACTTTAAAGATACATCCAATTAATTATTGCGTTATTGATGGCAAGCTATACTGAAAAGACCCTCTAGGTTTCTTGTTATGTTTCCTGATAGAATCCGAAATAGAAGGTGTCATTGATGAATTTCATGAAGGAGTATGCGAAGGAAATCATCCCTGGAGAGAAACAACTTACAAAATTTTAAGGGCAGGATATTATTGGCCAAAATTATTTACTAATGTAAATGAAATGGTTAGAGCTTGCAATCCATGCCAACTGTTTGTTGGTAAGAAAAATATTCTTGCCTTACCTTTAATTCCAGGAAAATCCGAATCTCCTTTCCAACAATGGGGCATGGACTTCATTGGATAAATTCATCCACAATTGAGTGCTCAAGATAGATGGATTCTAACCACTACTGATTATTTCACAAAATGGGTTGAAGCCATTCCAACTCGGAATGCTACAGATTCAGTAGTGATAAATGTTTTGGAAGAAAACATCCTAGCAAGATTTGGTTGTCCTAGGAAAATAGTTATTGATAATGCTCAGGATTTTAAATCTATTGCAATGATCAATTTATGTCAAAAATACAACATTATTTTAGGTCATTCTACAACTTATTATCCTCAGGGAAATGGGTTGGCCAAATCATATAACAAGATTTTGATGACCATAATCAAGAAATTTTTGACAAAAAATAAAAAATCTTGGCATATACACTTAAAATATGCCTTATGGGCAAACCGAATTGGCACCAAGAAATCTATAGGTATGTCTCCTTTCCAATTAGTTTATGGTATTGATGTTATTTTTCCTATTAATCTTTCTCTTCCTGTAATGAAACTATGGCAAGATGCAAACGAAGAGCCTAGTTATGTTATGAGAATAATGAATCAAATCATTGAAGTTCAGGAGAATAGAGTAGAAGTGGATGATAAGCTCCAAAAATACTAGAATAATATGAAAGTACTTTCTGATAAAAAAGCAAAATACATGGAGTTTCTTCTTGGCGATTTAGTTTTAAGATGGGAAGATAGAAAGTAAGATGTAGGGAAACATGGAAAATTTGATCATCTCTAGTTTGGACCATTCAAAATTGCAAATACTGAGGGTAAAAACTCATTCTCACTGGAAAATCTTAATGGAGAAATTTGTGACACTCCTATCAATGGGCGTTATTTAAAACATTTCATGCAGTAGTTACATTTTAGATTTCCATTGTATATATCGGATTGGATTGAACTTGGCATTTTAATTTTCAATTGTTATTTTCTTTTTGTAAATTACCAGAGTCATTTGATCATTTGTTGTAAATATTTTCAATAAATTTATGATTGCTTGATATCATTGAAACAAAAAATAAAAACACCTATATCATATATCATCTCTATTCTACAAGATTTTCTGACATTTTGCATTTTATTCCTCTTGCAAAATAGATCTTGTTGAACAAGAGACGAGGCTAAATAAAAATTCGACACTTGTTTTCCAAACATTTGATTTCTCTAAAAATAGGTAATATATTAATAATCTTCCTTGTTGAAAATTCCAAAGGAAAATAAGGTATGAGTCCCTACTCTTCTTATAGTTCAAATAAAATTTTAAGAAAAATCTTTTTGAAATGAATGTGAAGGAAGTTGGTCTCATGATAATATTATCACCTGACCTAAAAATCAAAGAGGTATAAAATTACAACTTAAAGTGTCATGCAAATGAATTCTAAATCCATCTCTGAAATGAAAATAAAAATGATAATAAATAAACTCTAAAGAAGTCTGAACTAAAGACCAAAACTCATGTGGGATTAGGATATTTTGTTTCAGATCCTTCGAATCTTTGATTTGGTTACTTTTTACCTATCCCCAGATTTTTATTCATTTCATATTTTATTTTTTCCTTTCTCCCCCTTTTTAGTCTTCATAGAAATAAAGAAACTTACCTTGACTTTGAAAACTTAAAAACAGATTTTCAAAACAAGATCGAGAGAAAATATTTATTTCCTTTGATTTTAATTGAAAAATTATGTCTAGGCTAATCCTGATCATTTTAGCTTTGCTATCGGACTTTAAATTAACTAATTCACTCAAGTTTGATCCGTGAAAAAATTAAAATCCCCATACAAACGTTTTTCTTATAGGTGAAGGTGTATTGAAAATTGGAAGAAATTTTGTTCCAGAGTGTCCTTAAAATTGTTGACAGACCTTCTTTTCAAAAAATTTAAATAGATATAATTACTTGTATGTTACATACAGATTGATTTCCCCCACTTCAAAATATTAAAATATAAGACATATGGTAAAAGGGAATTCATAATTTGATTTCCCCCATCTTGTCCAAAATAGATGATGAAAGGAAATTTGTATATCGATTTCCCTCATCTCAACGAAATGCAAAAGTGTTAATTGAACTGGTGAAAGGAAATTCAATGGGAGACATAGATAACTTCACTAGGGTACTGAATAGGCTCGCTGGCAGTGAGGCAATATCTATGATATCTAAAAGGTTTCCATACATATCTATATATCATACTATGTTATCTAGTTCTCTTTTCGATGGTATTTACATCCTGACCCAACTTGGGATTCCTTAAATAAATATGTTACATATGCTTAACCTTGAAGCAAACTAAGTCAGTCAAAGCCTGATATTTTAGTTAAAATTATTATGATTATCTTAAACAGTTCTGAAATCAGTTTTAGGAAAACAAAATTTTAAATAGCCTAACCTGAAATCAATCATTAAGTATGTTTAGAAGGTTTTTGAGATTTGGTTAAGTTAATTTTTCTATGTATGATTAATTCTTAAATAAAACAAGAAAATGTTTTTCAAAAAGAAATAATGACTCCATTTACCCAATAAAGGCACTTGGTCTATTGTTCTTTCACACCTCATAGGTAGCCACAATCCTCATATGGGGCCTATGTTAGAACACGTATAATTTTGAGATTTTGAACTTTATATCTTGCCTCTTAGAAATAAAACAATTTACCCAAAAAGAAAAAAAAATTAGAGAGTTGCCTTTTAATTTTAATTTAAATCTATTGGTTGTTATTTATCAATAAGGTGCTTAAAATAATCTATGTTAATGTGTTATTTCCGAAACATAATGAAAGAAGATAGTGACTGATCTATGCGCTAGGGTTAGGGTTGCTTCAGCTCTGGTGCACTTGGCCACCCTCGCAGGGGTTCAATGATTCCAAGTGAAGGAGGGCCTTGAGGCTCCTCCTACAGTGAAGCCATGGCACATGGAAACAACAGAGGAGGTACCAGGCACCCATCATTTGAGCCTCCACCAGATCTTCACTCTCAAGGACAAAGAGATGGATATTGATTTAGGGAAAACACCAACATCAAAAACTGCAACACGTCCATGGATACATGGGAAATGCATTCCCCAGATGCCTCAAGCCCTAAAATACATCATAAGCACACCCAGGATTGAGGAACATAAGCAATACATGAGAGGCTATGCCTTAGTGGGGAAATATTTAGGGCTCTGGCCCTCTGAATGTGAACCGGTAAAATGGATACACCAATGGTGGAAGCCCAAAGGACATTATAATCTACATTTAGGCTCCAAGGGATTTTTCACCAAATTTTCCTTCCCTTTAACCTCATACCCTTGTGGTTTCTGCATATAAATCTCTTCCTCAAAATATCCATGGAGAAAAGTTTTTTTTACATCTTATTGTTCAAGAAGTAAATCTTCTACTACCACAAGACTTAAACTAGTCCTAATTGAAGTCATTTTAACAATAGGAGAAAATATTTCATCAAAATATATACCTTTCTTTTGTGCAAACCACTTGTCCCCATACATCTGTATGCACAAGATCTAACCTTTCACTCTTATTTACTTTTCTGACTCTGAGAAATCTAACTCTCTTATGTTTTTCATAAACACAATGCTCACAGAAATCCAAATCAATTTGTTTAAGATGTGGAAACAAATTCCTTTTGTAAAGTATCTTCATACCCTTCTCACTCATGTATCCAATCCTTTTATGCCACAGTGTTGTATCCACTCCTATAGAAGCTAAAGAGATACAAGAGTTAGTATTACCAATACATAAATACAATGTATCTAACTTCTCTCCTTTTGCTATCACCATTGATCCTTTGGTGACCTTCCACACCTTATCTGTAAATATGGATATACAACCTTCACTTTCCAACTTCCCTATTGAAATTAGATTTTTCCTTAGATCTGGAATGTGTCTTACCTCTTTCAACAACCATTGGTTTCCATTCCTTTTCTTTATTTTTACCTTTATCATTCCAACAATTTTGCATGGTGCATCATCACCCAAATTAACCTGTCCAAAATCACCTTGAAAATAATCTATAAAATGTTTCCTATGGGGTGTCGCATGAAATGAATCCCTTGAATATACTATCCAAGACTCAAAAATGTTATCTACAGAAAGAATCAAAGCATCTTGTAACACATCACCTGTTACATTTTCTTCTTGATTTTTCTCATAATGTCCATCTATTTGTTTCTTTGGAGCTATGCAGTCTTTCTTTAGATGTCCTTTCTTCCCAAAATTCCAGCAATGTATATTTCCTAGTCTATATTTGAATCTTCCCTTCCTAGAATTCCCGCAGTTCCTTGAGTCCTTTCCTCTATCCTTTTGTCTTCCCATGTTCTTCATGTTTAATACATTACATGATGTCTCGCCTATTATTTTCCGTCGCATTTCCTCGCTAAGGATAACACCAACAACATCATCAAATTTTAAAGTGTTTGAACCAGAGACAGAGTTACTTACATCCATGACCAAGTCGTTCCAACTTTATGGAAATGAGCACAAGATTATAATATCCCTGAACTCATAATAAAAGTCCACTTTGACAAAAATTAGTTGATTAGTAACCGTATTTAATTCATTTAAATGATCTGCAACAGATCCACCTTCTGACATCTTCATATTAAATAATATCTTCATTAGAAATGCCTTATTGGACATCGAGGTTTTTTCATACATTTTATCCAATGCATCCATCATCTCCTTCATTGTCTTTTCTTTTGAAATATTGAAAGCCACCAACACTATCAGGCTCAACTGTATCATTCCTAGTCCCTTTCTTTCAAAAACCTCTCATTCCTAGTCCCAATGGTAGGAATAGATCCTTATAATATAAATAATCTTCCATCTGCATATTCCATAACTTGTATTTTTGGCCATTAAATTTCTCAACCCTAAAATTTCCATCCTCCTCCATTTCTCCCACTCGAACCAGGAACCCTCTTTTCATGTGAGTTACCTTTCGCTCTGATACCAGTTGTTAGAAAAATAGGATTGCAGAGCAATAAATAAAAACAAATGTGGAAATAAAACATAGAAGATACACAATACAATAGAGACATAGATATATGTGGTTCACCTAGTGTGAGCTATGTCCACCAGAGAAATCGTAAGGTCCTTCCTTTTTATTATCCAACAAATGAAGGGATACAACCTACAACACACCCGTTGTAACTTCCTCTTATTTCTCTCATAGTCTCCTCTATCAAAATACAATATTCGCAATGATTCATAGCTGCAATAAATTTCCCTCATAAAAGAGGGTTGCCTTCTAGGGAAAAAAAGCCTAACATAAATTCTATCGTCATATATGCAACCTTATAATGAACGGTCCAGATTTACTAAGAAATTACAATACACATTCTCACAATGATGAGTTAAACTCTTAAGTGTCCCAATCATTGTAACAAACCAGAATCCTTGGAATGGCATTAGTTCAAAAGAAACATAACATATATTAAATCAATCTAATTGCAAATGGTAATGAAGCATAAATGAGATTTGAAGGAACTATTAGTCTTTCTAAATGTAAGGCAAGTTACACAATTACTATTAACAAAGTAATCTAAATCAAAATAGAAACTCTATATCTAACACTACAGAACATAATCTAATTAATATAAAATCTAAATGAAATAATATTTAAAATAACAAAATACAAAACCAACTATGCATCCTAGTTTGGTGGGCCCTTAACAACTGGTAGCGATATGGGTTACTTATAGTAGTGATATCAAAGAAACACCATGGATTGAAATTGGAATTTGTATTATAGGAGCAAAGTCATCAATTTACAATGTGCACATCAATCCATACACAATTGTTTTGTGACAAATATGAACAAAAAATTGCAGCGACCACACACAACTTCAGTTAGATATATTCATATGTTCCATGGAATTTACATTGTATATCAAATCATTATATAGGAAATCCTATATATGTTGAGATGAGGGAGATCCTTCAATTTTGTATACTAGAGTCTCAATAATAGTTACAAAATCAAATTGTCCCTGACTCGATACAACCATTAGACAATATTATAAATTATAACAACAAATCAAATCCCATCTCGATCTCACATGCTATTAGTGGAGCCTTCCTATGGAGAAAAGATCTTAACTGAATTTGTGGAAAATTTTGAAAACAAGCTGCAACATAAATCTAGGCAAACCTAGTTTGAAAAAAACTCCATAACTTATTAACCATGCTTGATTTTAGAAATTTTCCTGCATTATCTCAATTGATACCATCCTACACAAAACCCATGTTCCATAATTTCAAGATTCATCTTCATCACCTCGAGAATCATGTCAAAAGTTAATTGTTGCTAGTTTGGCACATTTTTTACTGAAAACCCTTAACCATGGCTAGAGGTTTCCATGTTGGACCTAGGCACAAACCAAGGGACACACACTATGCTGGCATCTAGATATTCAAAACCCTTGTGGCCAAATTTTGATTGGAGATGTGGAAGTATGCCAACGAATGATTTCGAGTACTAGAAGTGAACTGGTGGTACAGGAACAAAACTAAGAAAATCATCATTAGTCTAATATATTCTACTCATTTTATGTAATCCATCAAAGAAATAAGAAATCAATAAAATATGCAACATTTATCTCTTATATCTTGTCAAAGTTGTTTAGTATGATTGCCTTTAAGAATACATGAAAACATGGCCAAAAAGGATAGCAACCAAGTACATAGGTAAGGTAAAGGTGGTCAAAAAGAGTAACTAAGATGTGAAAAATGTATCAAAACGATGGGCTACCAATAGTTTCATCCAGAACCTTCTCTTTGAGCATATTCTTCGTGGGTACCTCTCGAAAACTACAGTCTCTTCTATCTCAATTGTTGGTGTCGCTAACATGGTTGATCATAGGAAGGTGAGGCGTTGTCTATAGATAAAATTCGAGTTAAAAACTTGGTTCTTGTCAAAAACATCCAATTAAACGAGATATCAACAATGTATAATGAAAACCTCATTGGAAGGTTTGTCAACAAAAGACTCTAATCAACCACTTTGCAGCAATGGATTGCCTAGAATTTTCTTTCGGTCCTGGGTTATGCTCCCAAAATATTGGTCTTCGCAAAAGGATGGATGGCATGGACTCCCACAATATATTCACTGGCTTCTGGTATTTTGGTGCACAAACCCTTTTTTTGAAAAATAATCGGTAGATTTTGATGCTACCTCTGAGAGGGTTGAATTCTCCCTAGTGTGGGTGTGACTATCGGGACTTCCCTTGATATTTTGGTTAGAGGAGGTATTTATGGAAATTGATAGCTCCATCATCCTCTTCTCTGACACATATTACTCCTTTACCAACTCCGACTACATGGGCATGGATCAGATCCTGGTTGAAATTAAACTTTTTGATGGCCTTGTTGAGGACATTACCATATATTTCATGGGTATGTCCTTCAAACAATCACTTAATTATGAAGTTATTCCATTCAAATATTGTCAATTCCACTTTTATGACCACATAGCCAGGGACTCCACCAAGGGGGTTCGAAAATCTCATTGGAAAAAAAAAAATTATGGCGAGGACTCCTCATTCAAGAATAGGCATATTTCAGATTAAATCTCGACCTCTCCATGGAATCCCATCACTTCAAAACCTCCTCTGACTCCCAAAGAAACAACAGAAAAGGTGGCCCATCCACCTTCCAGTGTTCTCATGGCTAAATCTTTGGGTATGGTTTCTTTTCCTTCCCCTTTTTTAAGTCCAATATCTACTTTTGGTTCTTGTTTCAATTTTGAATCATTATCAGCTATTGGTGGTCCCATAGAAGTCCCTTTTCTTCTTAGCCTCTTAGGCCTCTTGGGAGACAGCTCTTCCCACCTCATCCCTATTTCCCCTGAGGCCCCTCCTGCCCCTTCTTCCATCTCGTCTCCTCATGTCCTCTTCTCCTCCCATGCCCTTCCCTCTCTCCCTTGCCCTTGCTTCCCTCCCCCCTCTCACCCCCCAAAATATAATATATGATCCCTCTCCTTAACCCTCTCCTCCTCCCACTTTGGACTAGAAGGTGGAATTGGGGATATTGTTCCCTCTGAACAAAAACCCATCTCAAGGGGACAAAAATATTTTTTATCACAAGCTCAAAAACAAGCTAGTATTGAAGTACAATATGGAAAATAGAAAACACTTCTTGGGGCCCTTAGAGAAAACACCCCTGTCTAGGTTTCAATATGATTGTCCTCTCCCATAGATGTTGTAGGCTAGCTAAGACCACCAAAATATTAGCCATCAAAAGACTCTTCTATCTCCACTCCCCCTCAATTCCCCTCATCCAATAAATTATGATTGTTGGAAAAAAATATGATACTTCTTTTGTTGACTCCCTCCTCGGTTGGGTTTTCCTTGCCCTTGACAGCCAAGAAAGTTCTTAAGGGATCATTATGGGTTGGAAGAACTATTCCCGAAATCTTCTAAACTCTTGAGCCTCTCTCTATTTTCTCTTCACATACTTCTTCTCCACTGATCTAAAATCTTTTAAACACTTGGGCCTATCCCTATGTTCTCTTCACACACTTCTTCTCTACTGATCTCAATTTTTACTTTCTCTACATCAACATCTATGGGCCCTACTCTGATAGAAAGGTGTTATGGAAATATTTGTTCAACACAAAATTGTGACAACACTTTATTATCATCGAAGGATATCTAAATTTCACCCTGGGAGATTGTGGAATTTGTGGGTCCTCAGCCCAGAAAGACCCCCTTTCAGACTTCTTCATTAAGAAAATGGAAGAATATGGTTTATGTGACATACAACCCATCAAATACATCCCCACTTGGAGGAATATGCAAACAGGGAATGAAAATATTTCTAAGAGACTAGACAGATTCCTCCTTTCAGAATCATTTCTTTAGGGATCCTTGTGATCCAGGCAATGGGTGGCATCGGGTGGATTATCTAATCAAAATTCCATCCTGCTTGAAATTGATGCACCTAGGAAGAATCCACCTATCCCCTTCAAATTCAACCCATTATGGTTGGAATCACAATCATACCTAGATGCTATCAAGGATTGTTGGGTCCATTATAATCCTTGACTCCCAGAATATATATCCATTTAGTTCATGACAAATCTAAAGAGAGAAAAGGAGACCTATATTTCTCAGAATAAATAAAGAAAGCAATCTGAAAACAAAGACTTGTCTGATATTCAAGAAAATATGATGGCTTGGCACACAAAATAAATCCATGGGCGTCTTGTTGACATGCAAAATTGAACGTCTGTCAACTGGAAGAGCGAGTCTGGTCTGGGGTTATCTAAATAACCCAAGCCGTTTGGTGTAACTCGTTTTGACGGGTTTAATGGCTCTGTTAGCCAATCTAAGAATCCTAAAAGAAATGAATAAAATAGAGAAATAACTAACTAATTACTAAACACACTATATATATGTACATATGTTCAAATGTAACTATAGTAGTTGTATTTAAGCAGAAGATATACAAGTCTCGTTTATTTACATGATTTACAAGATGCAAGTTTTAATCGAAACTTACGAAAATCGATGTGAAAAATGATTGCTTCTAAGAAGCAGATAAAGAAAGCACATAAAAATATTTATTGTTTTTATTTTATAAATTTAAAGAATCTTGCAAAAAAAAGTTAATGAAACATAAACATTTGGATAGTGAAAGTTGAATCATACATTCATTGACAAAATATTGTCAGCCGTCAGATCTCGAGGAGTTGCGCCGGAGTTAAACCCTAGTGTGCAGAGAAGGAATCCTAGTTGTTGATCTCAGCAGGACATGTGTCAGCATCCCAGAGAATTCATCGGGATATCAGGG
Organism: Picea engelmannii; assembly: GCA_009831015.1. Lineage (NCBI taxonomy): Eukaryota > Viridiplantae > Streptophyta > Pinopsida > Pinales > Pinaceae > Picea > Picea engelmannii. The sequence continues at coordinate 387,096 of ML787767.1, read as the reverse complement.
TCATTAGGATTTTGTTAAGGTAGAGAATCGAGCCCTTGTGATTCTCGAAATCCCGAGAAGGAATCCTAGCCATTGATCTCGGCAGGACATGTGTCAGCATCCCGGAGAAGTCATCAGGATATCAGGGTTATTGGGGTTTTGTTAAGGTAGGGAATCGAGGCCTTGTGATTTTCAAAATCCCGAGAAGGAATCCTAGCCGTTGATCTCGACAGGACACATGTCAACATTCTGGGAAGTCATCGGGATATTGGAGGCGTCAGGGTTTCACAGGTCGAAGAGAACTGAGACCTTTTGAGTCTCAAAACTCTGACGGAGAATCTTAGCCATTGATCTCAGCAGGAACACGTGGCAAGAGATCTTGAAGAGTCGTGAATCGAGAAATCGGAGTTTCTGAGAGAAAGGGAAACATGACTTAGAAAGTCTCGAAATCCCGAGAGTAAATCTGAGTCATCCATCTAAGGGATAGGTGTCAGAGATCAAGGCACCATCAGAGTTTGACGCATCAGAAAATTGAAGTTTCCGAGGACAAGAGGAACGGGACATCGAAAGTCTTGAAATCCCGAAGGAATCGGGACTGTCCATCTAGAAGGACGCGTGGCAAGAGATTGAATGCCATCGGTGAAATTCTCAACAGGAGGCTTCATTGGGAAATCAGGGATCCCGGTGACAAGTGAATTGTGTGCTTTGAATTCGCAATCTGTGAAACCTCGATCAGTGGGGGCCAGCTGTCAACACAGCAGTGGAGGAGGATGGAGCTGTAAGGAATACGCATGTCAAGCATCTGAAGAGAGTCAGGAATCGGGATATTGCGGGTCCCGTGGACTTGTGTCTTGTGACACTGGAAACCCCGTAGCCCCGACGGGGATAAGGTAGTGGTCACAGATTTGGTCATGTGGACCAGGGTCTAAGCCAGTGGGGCTAGCATGATAAAAAGGGCGCATCGCGAATCGGGAAATCACGAGTCCTGGGGACATGTGTTTTGTGTCATCGCAAATGCCGAAACTCTGATGGAAAGTTATACATCTGCAGTCATATGGTAAGTGGTCACATGGACCATTTTATAGCCAAGGGGGGGCTAGCCAGTGTAAAGGTGCATCGAGAGTCCAGGGGACTTGTGCATCATGACATTGAAAGGCGCCAAACCTCAACAGGATTTAAGGTTGCGGTCTTGTAAAGGTTGTGGTCATATTGACTAGGACTTAGCCCGAAGAGCCAATATGCTAGGAGCACATCAGGGATCGGAGAATCGGGAGTTCTGGGTACATGTGCACCTCGGCACCGCAAACTCCGAAACCCCGATGAGAAGTTGTCGCTATGGTCATATAGGAACCAGTCATGTGGGCCAAAGGCTTAGCCAAGTGGGGCTGAGGCAACCAAGGAGCGAATCAGAGATCGGAGATCGGTGATTGCAGTTGCCAAAACATCGTGGGTGTCAAAACCCTGATAGAAGAAACCCCGACAGGAGCAGGGGACTGTGGTCATATGAACGCAGGTCACATGTACCAGCAGTACGCTAGAGGGGGCTGGGAAAAGGGGCGCGTCGGAAATTTGTTCCATCGGTGATCAGGGATTCGAGAGGATAGGGACCCTCGACACTGCAACCTCTGAAACCTCGAATCCCAATATTGAACCAGGGATTGGCATTTCACTAATGCAGGTTTCTAGAGATTTCTGATTTGTGGGAGATTAACCCAAAAAAAATTTAATTATGATAGTGGGTGTGTTACATGTAAAAGATCAATTTGGATCTCATATTGGGAAGAAGTAGAAAGAGAGTCTGCGAGGAGAGAGTAGTAGAGAAGGAGTTGAGACTCTGTTAAAGTCCGAGCTCAAGAACACCCTTGTAAACAGGCATTGCCATTAGTATAATCTAGAGTAGTTTTTCCTACATGTATTATGTGGTGAATGAATGTCTGTGAGTGTTATTTATATGCTATGAATGTATGATGTAATTGTACATTTGCAAGTTGTTTGATTTCAGGCTTGAGAGGTCTTTGAGGCTTCATACCAGGAGGGTATGACAAAATGTTGTGGGTTTTGATAGCCAGTGCACTGAAGCACTTTTGAACTCTGTAGATTCAAACAAAGGTGTGTCAGGTGGGCACAGGAGATGAAATCATCAGCTCAGAAGAAGACCTTTGAGGTTGTTGAACACCTCAGGAGGCAAGGATGTGTAGCGAGACACAGTTGTAGATAGAATCGATGAGGATTTCTATAAAGCTCTGTCAGGTGGGCATTGAGCCAATGCAAGGAGTGCACAAAGGAAGAACTCTCCTGTGAGTTCAATTGAATTCAGAATCACTAAGGATTCTGAGAGATCTACCAGGAGGGAATTGATCAGGTGCATAGGGTGCATAGGAGAGGATAGAATTATTGGATGTTCTGTAAGAAGATACTCTGCCAGGTGGGAATTGAGTAGATGTGTAGACAGGCACAGGAAGAGAATTCTTTTAGTTTTGTAGTTGAAGGAAGAATCCACTGAGGGATCTTCACAGGGTTGTTGAACACCCAATAGATGAGAATTCGAAGGATAAGATCAGGAGGAGTAGTAATTTCAGTCAGCGAAGCCATAGCTGCAAGGAGTGCAGAAGCGAAAGGACTCTTTGGGAGAGTTCAGAGTCTCTAAATCTCAGGAGGAGTAGCGTCTTTGAGAACGCAGGAGAGACTCAGGGCTGAAGAGCTCATAGGGAAGATGAACAAAAGTCGAGGCCTTTGAGAATTTGAAATTCTTCCAAGTCTGGGAAGAAAGCACCAAATATCGGGAGGAGCAACAGCTACCGTCATATCAGCCAAGAGAATCTGGATCATGGATTCGTGTCCAGGCAATGTAGGAAAGGCTCAATTGAGAGACAGGTCTGAGGCATTAGATCTTGGTCTAAACATTCGACATTTGTTGGATCTATCGAGTGTTGCATGAGGTTTAAACATCATGTGAAGAGCAGAAGAAGTGAAAGTCCCGAGAAGGAGTTCATATCAAGATATCGGCGCTTAGGAGTTCGAGGGTCCGGAGGACGAGAGTCCAGGCACTCGACATCAGAAATCGCAAAAAGGTGAAATAGATCTGATTTGTTCATCTGTGCGAGGACGCGTGTCGTGGAATCATCCATTTTGGAGATTCGGGCACCGGGACTCACAGAGGTGAGCATCTTGACTTCTCGAGTAGCAAAGTCCTGAGGAAATCTGAGTTGTTTGTCTGAGAGCGGACGCAAGTTGCGAGATCCTCTCTATCAAGGATTTGGACATCGGAAGTCAGAGAAGGAAGTCCTTGACTTCACGAGTGGTGAAGTTGCGAGAAGATCAAGACCATCCATCTGAGGAGGTCAGGTGGCAGAGATCAAGGGATATCGTAAACTTAGAGGTTCACAGGGTGAGATCCCAAGAGTTGGCAACTCCAAGTCACGAAGTTGCGAAATCACGAGGAGCAAGGATAGCCAATGGATCCAGAGAACGAGAGGACCGTTGGATCAGGAACCCCATCGGCTATCATGCATTTAGGGGTTCATAGGTTGAGAGGGGTCACTTTCGACTACAGAATTCATGAAGTGCTGAGAGTCATGCACGGAGGAACACGTGGCAGAACCACAAGGTGGGGCCCATGTGATTGACAAGTGGAAACACATCGCCAGGAGGAAAGGAGTCAACACTCTGTTGAATTCTCACATCTCGGGGATTCATGGGATAAGAGCACATGAGTTCAACCGTTGAACTCACGAAGTCACGAAGTTACGAAAGGAGATAGCATTTAGCCTAGCCATTGGTCATGCAAGGAAGGCCCTGACAAAAGAGGAGCTATACCCTTATCATGGATTTGGGTAACGCAGGATTGAAAAGGGAGAGTCAGGAGCCTTGACTCACGAATTCACGAGTGGTGAGTTGTGACAAGTACCTTTTGGGTTAGGCCTTGGTCATAGTGTTGTGGTCACACAGAGAAGTGGAGCTTGTGCCTAGTGTTGTTCACGCAGGGGAGCTTCTGAAAGGACCTATGGATCGGTCAGATTGAGATTCCAGCAAGGAATCAAAAGAGTCGATTCATCTCAAAGGAGATAAAGAATGATCCTATGAGCAGACTTCGGCTGAGGTGCAAGGGAGGTCTGCATCACTAAGCCTAGCGCCAAAGCACCAAACCACAAAGGAGCCCTCAAACCTAGCGCCCAAGCACTATTTTATTTGTCTTTTTGGGCATGAGGGATATTGCCACTAATAAATGAATAAAAACACATAGAATGCCCCAACCCGAGTCCATTTCTTCATTTCACTTGTCAAGAACAATATTTATGCCACTTGTATCAAAGGTGTTGACAATGTCAGGTCTCCAACCATCGCCCAGATGTCAAAGATCTACGAATACATATGTTTGATAAAACAAATACTCAGGTTTTTCAACATCACGTTCCAGGTATATACAGGTTTTCAACCATGGAAACGGTGTCGATTTTCTTTCTCCTTGTTTATATTTTGTAGGAGGTGGAATGTTTCATTTGGAGGGTTTATTGAACAAATCAGGTGAAGAACAAGCTTCTGTGGCCAGAGGCATTTTGCATAGATTACTCCCTCTTACATTCTTCCAGATTTTACTTCGAAAATGTGTCCAAGAAAAAGTGTAGTGAACTTGCTTGTTCTTTTATGAACCATCATGATTCATCTGGCAGCAAAGGAAGTCCAGAGATATCATCGAAATATCCATTGCATAGAGCTTTCAGTTGAACCTCATCTTAAATTCATTGGTATTTAAAATATCAGTGCGAACCCTAGATCATGGCCATATACAACTGGTTCGAGGGGCTTCACAAGGCCTTGCTACATATTTCATTAGCTTCCATGCCACCCAGTTTAATGCGTAATACTTCATAAGCATTATTTGGCTACACCAAGAATCTTAGACAGTACTCTTGTTTCTGGTCATGATGTTCCACCAAATCCAGGCATTTCATTCGAGAATACAAAAAGAACTAACTGGATCAGTCATTAAAATTGTCGACTCTGAAGATTATTGCTTTGAACAGATTCTTCTTCATCGCTTAGTTGCAACATATATCATTATTTTGAGCAGCTCGAATCCATCTAAGACATGTAATAACTAGAGGGAAAAGTATCTCATATTCTAGTCACAGTATCAACAAAAAGAATCTAATCCAGATTTCAAGGCAGCAATGAAGGAGATTTGATTCTAAATTCAACAGTTTTGACTTTAGCAGCATCCAACATTAGAGACACCTATTGCAACTGCTTTAATTTTTCTTTTATGAAGAGGATCTGTTTTCCAGGATTTGAAGCAACAGTTGAGGAATAGATGGAAAGAAATCAGGCAGTCAAGAACATGTGGCATTTAGTCAACAGATGAAGATCATTACCAGATTCAAAGAAAATTCCTAGAATTTCTTTGAATTCGAAGATCAAGGCATTAATTTTATTTTGAGTTTGTTTAGAATAGTGGGAGGATGGTTTTATTGTATAAGGATAGGAGGCCCGAGAGGGTAAGAGGGGATAGACCAGGGATGTTGGACTGGGATTCTCTTTTATGATTGTAAAGCAGGGACTATTTCATTTCACACTCAATGCTACAACCCTTTGATGAGCATATTTTCTCCTCTAATCTATTTCTTTCTTTTCTTACTTGTAAAACATGTTTTCTTTGCAATGTATTGACATTATCCTGTTATGTTTATAAGGCAGTGAAGATTTCACTCTTTTCTTTCACATTTCCAGAATTGTTTTTAAGTACTTTGTTCTCTGTTTTTGAATGACATTTAGGATCAGAAATCTTCCTATGTGAGTGAACAGATTGGACATTTGCATATTTATTTCATCTTATGGTTTTATCTGATTTATTAAATTGACTACCATTGACTAAGTAAGTGGGATCAACCCTTGTTTACAATCAGAGATTGATATTCTTTTTCTTCATTTACTACTGACACTTCCAACTTTTGCAAAAAACCATACACATTTATCCATAAGAACCAATGCAATAAATCAATGATGCCCTAGCTTGCCCTTAGCAGTCGAGTGAAACTTTAGGGACTAACATTTTTGGCGTCATTTCCGGGGACAGAGACACGAAGTATTTATCCCTGGAAGAGCATCAACAATCAGATCCGCTTCTTGATGGTGAACAGGAAGGGGACAGATACATGACTGCAGATCTTTCACCATGGCGACTCCACTGGATCTAAGCATGGAATCCATTTTGGCTCAAAGGTTTGCTTTTTGTGATTTTTCAAATGTCATTGTTTTCCAAACCCAATTCTTAGCAGAGCTGATTAGGAAGGTACCCTTCCTACATTTAAAGGCGGAGATTGGGAGGTTTTGGCTGAGCATCTGCTAGATTTTCATGAGTTTATTCATGAACGTTAGATTGTGCATGAGGATGTCAAGATCAATCTCTTCAGATACTCATTGAAGGGAGCAGCCCTTGACTGGTGCAGATCTCTTCTAGCTTCAAGTATTAACTCATTAGCAAGTTTTCATAATGCTTTCAATATATTTTGTAAAGAAGATTTTTCAGCTGAAAGTCTTTTTGAAAATTGTTGTGATGTATTTGAGAAGCATATTCAGTAGAAACTAGAGTTTTCATCTATTTGCAAGGATGGAAATCATTTTATTAACAAAGATCTTCCAGATACCATTGATGATAGGATAGATGATTGCATAGTTGTAGATGCATTTGATCTTGTTCTTGATGCACCTGCAGTTTCTGATTTGAATGGAAAAGCTCATGTTTATGATGAGTATAAAGAACAAGTATTTCCTCAACACATTGTTGATAAAGATGATACACATAACAGTATTGATGAAGGCTATCAACAACTTGTTATCTTTATGGTGACAGAAGCTGAGCAGCAGCAAATTTATGAAAACAACCTACACATTAGTCATGAACAGTTGAAACCAGTATATGGCAGTAGTCCTGGATCTGATGAGGAGCATCATAAGCATCACAAAACTGATAGAGAAATTTTCCAACAACAATTGATGCTTTCTTCTGGGTCAATTGTTGAACAATCAACATATGGGTTTATAGAACTTGGAAATGACATTCATGATCAACAATCTAATGAAATAAACCATGAGGAAAAGCAACCTTTTGATTTTAAAAAACCAAGTAAGATCATACATGAATTTTATGATCTAGTAGCTATATGGATGGAGTCACTATTTTTAGTAATGCCATATATTACAAAGTTTAGCATGATGGTGTGTAGCAACAAACATGAGCTGGTTCTAGTTTCCTTTTTGTATGTTTTGTTCTCTTTTCATGTCTTTCGCTATGTATATGAAGACAAGTCAAGCAATTTGTTGCTTGAATTATTTTACGGGAAATTTATATATACCTAAAACATTTAATCTCAGCAGTTAGAGTAGGGTAGCACAATAAGCTCATGGCTGAGCATTTCTAGTTTGCACAATACATGAGGTTTCCATATAGTATTTGGTTTTAGTTTTGAAATAAAGACTCCATGACCAATGCATATATGGCACTATTGGCAGGGGAAGTTTGGCTTCAAATGAAGAGCAGAGTTGTAGAAGTTTGGGAGGATTTGAATGATACTAGCTGACCCCATAACCCAATAGACTAGGCACAACACAAAAGTTGTGGATGTATGCAGAGCGAAATATTTGCAGGGTCAGGATTGCACAGATGAGAAGAAATGATAAGGCACGTTGGTCTGCAAGTCCTTGATGTCCCAAAGAGAGAACATCATCCCCAGAAGGAGCCAATGTTAGTACTCAATTTACAGTATTAATTTTTGAACTTTAGGTTACAACAGACACGCTATTGGAACAGTGGTATTCTCACAGCGCCATCATAAAACATCATCTCATTTCTCAAAATTTCCTTAAATTCTTCGAGCCATATCTAGATGGCTTATGTTTTATTGTGGCAATATTCCTGTTGGCATAAAAAATTAGTGACAATGGATTATTGATTGAAATGTGGTTGGTTTTATTAAGTCAATTTCAGTTTAAGGCTTCTTTTAACCAACTTTTGGTTTTTTTTATCTCTCAGCCTTATGAAAAGTTGTTGTATTTTATCAATTTGGTTGTGCCAAAAGGACAATCTCTAGTCCTCGAAGCCACGCACCTACAATCATACAAAACAAGGGTTAGCCACAAGTCAAAACATAAGTCAAGAGTAAGCCTAGCACCGAAGCACTAAACCACAAGGGATCCCTCAAACCTAGCGCCCAAGCACTATTTTATTTGTCTTTTTGGGCATGAGGGATATTTCCACTAATAAATGAATAAAAACACATAGAAGGCCCCAGCCCGAGTCCATATCGTGGCCATATACAACTAGTTCAAGGGGCTTCAGAAGGCCTTGCTACATATTTTATTGGCTTCCATGCCACCTAGTTTAATGCATAATACTTCATAAGGATTATTTGGCTACACCAAGAATCTTAGACAACACTCTTGTTTCTGGGCATGATGTTCCACCAAATCAAGGCATTTCATTCGAGAATACAAAAAGAACTAACTGGATCAGTCATTAAAATTGTCGACTCTGAAGATTATTGCTTTGAATAGATTCTTCTTCATCGCTTAGTTGCAAGATATATAATTATTTTGAGCAACTTGAATCCATCTAAGACAAGTAATAACCAGAGGTAAAAGTATCTCATATTCTAGTCACAGTATCAACAAAAAGAATCTAATCCAAATTTCAAGGCATCAATGAAGGAGATTTGATTCTAAATTCAACAGATTTGACTTTAGCAGCATCCAACATCAGAGACACCTATTGCAAATGATTTAATTTTTCTTTTATGAAGAGGATATGTTTTCCAGGATTTGAGGCAACAGTTGAGGAATAGATGGAAAGAAATCAGGCAGTCAAGAACATGTGGCATTTAGTCAATAGATGAATATCATTACCAGATTCAAAGAAAATTCCCAGAATTTATTTCAGCCAAATTCTAGCAACTTTCCATTAATTCGAAGATCAGGGCATTACTTTTATTTTGAGTTTGTTTAGAATAGTGAGAGGATGGTTTTATTATATAAGGATAGGAGGCCCGAAAGGGTAAGAGGGGAGAGACCAGGGATGTTGGACTGGGATTCTCTTTTATGATTGTAAAGCAGGGACTATTTCATTTCACACTCAATGCTACAGCCCTTTGATGAGCAGATTTTCTCCTCTAATCTATTTCTTTCTTTTCTTACTTGTAAAACATGTTGTCTTTGCAATGCATTGATATTATCTTGTTATGTTGATAAGGCAATGAAGATTTCACTCTTTTCTTTCACATTTCCAGACTTGTTTTTAAGTACTTTGTTCTCTGTTTCTCAATGACATTTAGGATCAGAAATCTTCCTATGTGAGTGAACAGATTGGACATTTGCATATTTATTTCATATTATGGTTTTATATGATTTATTAAATTGACTACCATTGACTAAGTAAGTGGGATCAACCCTTGTTTACAATCAGAGATTGATATTCTCTTTCTTCATTTACTACCGACACTTCCAACCTTTGCAAAAAACCATACACATTTATCCATAAGAACCAATGCAATAAATCAATGATGCCCTAGCTTACCCTTAGAAATCCAGTGAAACTTTAGGGACTAACATTTTTGGCATCGTTGTCGAGGACGGAGACACAAAGTATTTATCCCTGGGAGAACGACAACGATCAGATCCACTTCTTGATGGTGAACAGGAAGGGGACAGATACATGACTGTAGATCTTTCACCATGGCGACTCCATTGTCTAAAGATTAATCTCCATTGGATCCAAGCATGGAAGCCATTTTGGCTCAAAGGTTTTCTTTTTGTGATTTTTCAGATGTCATTGGTTTTCCAAACCCAATTCTTAGTAGAGTTGAATGGGAAGGTACCCTTCCTACATTTAAAGGTGGGGATTGGGAGGTTCTGACTGAGCATCTGCTAGATTTTCATGAGTGTATTCATGAACGTCGGATCGTGCATGAGGATGTCAAGATCAAGATCTTCATATACTCATTGAAGGGAGAAGCCCTTGACTGGTGTAGATCTCTTCTAGATTCAAGTATTAACTCATTGGCAAGTTTTCATAATGCTTTCAATATATTTTGTAAAGAAGATTTTTCAGCTGAAATTCTTTTTGAAAATTGTTGTGATGTATTTGAGAAGCATATTCAGCTGAAACTAGAGTTTTCATCTATTTGCAAGGATGGAAATCATTTTATTAACAAAGATCTTCCAGATACCATTGATGATAGGATAGATGATTGCATAGTTGTAGATGCATTTGATCTTGTTCTTGATGCACCTGCAGTTTCTGATTTGAATGGAAATGCTCATGTTTATGATGAGTATAAAGAACAAGTATTTCCTCAACACATTGTTGATAAAGATGATACACATAATAGTATTGATGAAGGTTATCAACAACCTGTTATCTTTATGGTGACAGAAGCTGAGCAGCAACAAATTTATGAAAACAACCTACACATTAGTTCTGAACAGTTGAAACCAGTATATGGCAGCAGTCCTGGATCTGATGAGGAGCATCATGAGCATCACAAAACTGATAGAGAAATTTTCCAACAACAATTGATGCTTGCTTCTGGGTCAGTTGTTAAACAATCAACATATGGGTTTATAGAACCTAGAAATGACATTCATGATCAGCAATCTAATGAAATCAACCATGAGGAAAAGCAACCTTTTGATTTTAAAAAACCAGGTAAGATCATACATGAATTTTATGATCTAGTAGCTATATGGATGGAGTCACTATTTTCAATAATGCCATATATTACAAATTTTGGCATGATGGTGTGCAGCAACAAACATGAGCTAGTTTTGGTTTCCTTGTTGTATATTTTGTTATCTTTTCATCTCTTTCATTATGTATATGAAGACAGGTCAAGCAATTTGTTGCTTGAATTATTTTACTGGAAATTTATATATACCTGAAACATTTAATATCAGCAGTTAGAGTAGGGTAGCACAGATGAATAAGCTCATGGCTGAGCATTTCTAGTTTGCACAATACGTGAGGTTTCCATCTAGTATTTGGTTTCAGTTTTGAAATAAAGACTCCATGCCCAATGCATATATGGCACTATTGGTAGGGGAAGTTTAGATTCAAATGAAGAGAAAAGTTGCAGAAGTTTGAGAGGATTTGAATGATATTGGCTGACCCCATAACCCAATAGACTAGGCACAACACAAAAGTTGTGGATGTTTGCAGAGCGGAAGATTTGCAAGGTCAGGATTGCACAGATGAGAAGAAATGATAAGGCAAGCTGGTCTGCAAGCCCTTGATGTCCCACAAGGAGAACATCATCCCCAGAAGGAGCCAATGTTAGTACTTAGTTTACATTATTAATTTTTGGATGTTAGGTTACGACAGACACGCTACTGGAACAATGGTATTCTCGCAACACCATCATAAAACATCATCTCATTTCTCAAAATTTCCTTAAATTCTTCGGACCATATCTAGATGGCTTGTGTTTTATTGTGGCAATGTTCGTGTTGGCATAAAAAATCAGTGACAATGGATTATTGATTGAAATGCGGTTGGTTTTATTAAGTCAATTTCGGTTTAAGGCTTCTTTTAACCAACTTTGGGTTTTTTTTAGCTCTCGGCCTTATGAAAAGTTGTTGTATTTTATCAATTTGGTTGTGTCGGAAGGACAATCTCTAGTCCTCGAAGCCACGCACTTGCAATCATACAAAATAAGGGTTAGCCACAATTCAACACATAAGTCAAGACTAAGCCTAGCGCCAAAGCATCAAACCACAAGGGAGCCCTCAAACCTAGCACCCAAGCACTATTTTATTTGTCTTTTTGGGCATGAGGGATATTGGCACTAATAAATGAATAAAAACACATAGAAATCCCCAACCCGAGTCCATTTCTTCATTTCACCTGTCAAGCACAATATTTATGCCACTTGTATCAAAGGTTTTGACAATGTCAAGTCTCCAATCGTCGCCCAGATGTCAAAGATTGTTAAGCCCTAATATTGTCTCATTACCCCTTCATTGGGGCATATTAGATTAGTAATGTTATTTTATTTTTGTCGGCTTACCCCTTAATTGGGGCATATTAGATTAGTAATGTTATTTTATTTATGTCGACTTTAGGCCATTAGTTGTAATTATACCTCCTAGTCTCCTATATATACCAAGGAGACATTTTCATTTTGAATCATCTTGTACTTGAACATTTAAGTGGGGTAAAAGGAGGTTTCCCCCTCGAAGAGGCTTATTATCTGAAATTATCTCTTTTTTAAGGCATTGAGTACTTTTCCTAAGGTTTTTCTATGTTATATTGATGTTTGGTTCTTAACATATGGTATCGGAGCTCAAGGTCTTGGGGTTTCGCTGCTACATCTGAGACACTGTGGAATTTTTGCTATAACTTATTTTCTACAACGTTTCAGAAGGAATGGCTTGGAGGATATTTAGAAGACGAATCAAGGTACATTATGTTAAAAATTCAGCTCCTGAGGCCTTATACTTTCGGAGATACATCCTGTACAAGTTAGGGTTCTGGAATCATCCTGAAATGAGTCATTGTGGAATTTTCGCTATAACATATTTTATGTAACGTTTCAGACCCTAAAATTTGGAGGAAATTTATAGAAATTAGTAATGTATATGTGGTAAAACGTTCAGCTTCTATGTCATCTTAAATTTGTATATAAACCCTATGTAAGATAGGGTATTTGACTAGTCCTATTGACTAGTCTCAAGAAGGTGTTCTAGGTAAAACAATCATAACTTATTCCTAGAGTATCCAAATTGTGTGAGACTGGTTGCATTGGATTGTGGACAATCTGTAGTATTTGGGGTGTGAATTTTAGAATTTTATATCAATTATTTTGTGCGGGGCACACTATACAAGTGAGATCTCCTGGAAAGGCCAAAAATCAGCAAGTTGTGGGGAAGTTACCGTAAATTCCACTTGGCACATACAATTTTGATCAGACCTATGGCATTACAGAGAAGAAATATCAGAGAATTACATAAGAGAAAGTTTCATACCCAGAAGGGCCAAAAATTGGGAGATACAATAGAAGAAATATTGTCTAGCAGAACCACCTCAAAATCAAGGTTCAAAAGTGATACTTGGCCAATATGCCACCCAAAAAGGGAACTTC
>ML787767.1:336148-370157 GCA_009831015.1 Picea engelmannii | reverse complement strand
TCCAAATCTTAAAGGACAATCTGACCATGGCACAGAATCGCATGAAACAACAAGCAGATCAACATCGTAGTGAAAGAAGTTTTGAAGTAGGGGATTGGGTATTTTTAAGACTACAACCATACAAATAGATGTCCCTCAAGCAATCCAAGAAGGATAGTAAATTATCACCAAAGTACTATGGCCCTTATAAGGTGTTGCAAAATATTGTTACTATGGCATACAAATTGGAGTTGCCTGCATCTTCATGAGTACACCCGGTTTTCCATGTTTCATGCTTAAAGAAGGTTATAGGTGACAAGATCCCAGTTCAAACTATATTTTCAGAACTTGACAAGGAAGGAAAAATCATATTGGAGCCCGAAGCCATCACTGACACAAGAATTCACCAACTGAGGAATAGATCCATTTCAGAGTATCTCATTAAATGGAGGAAACTGTCGGTTGAAGATTCCACTTGGGAAGATGAGTATTTTATACAGAAGCATCCAGAGTTACTCAAGCGTTGCGGAAAACACTTGTCTCAAGGGGAGGGGCATGTTAAGCCCTAATATTGGCTCATTACCCCTTAATTGGGGCATATTAGATTAGTAATGTTATTTTATTTATGTCGGCTTACCCATTAATTGGGGCATATTAGATTAGTAATGTTATTTTATTTATGTCGTCTTTAGGCCATTAGTTGTAATTATACCTCCTAGTCTCCTATATATACCAAGGAGACATTTTCATTTCGAATCATCTTGTACTTGAACATTTAAGTGGGGTAAAAGGAGGTTGCCCCCTCGAAGAGGCATATTATATGAAATTATCTCTTTTTCAAGGCGTTGAGTACTTTTCCTGAGGTTTTTCTATGCTATATTGATGTTTGGTTATTAACAAAGATCATGTGGCATTTAGTCAATAGATGAAGATCATTACCAGATTCAATGAAAATTCCCAGAATTTCTTTTAGCCAAATTCTAGCAACTTTCCATTAATTCGAAGATCAGTGCATTAATTTTATTTTGAGTTTGTTTAGAATAGTGGGAGGATGGTTTTATTATATAAGGATAGGAGGCCCAAGAGGGTAAGAGGGGAGAGACCAGAGATGTTGGACTAGGATTCTCCTTTATGATTGTAAAGCAGGGACTATTTCATTTCACACTCAATGCTACAGCCCTTTGATGAGTAGATTTTCTCCTCTAATCTATTTCTTTCTTTTCTTACTTGTAAAACATGTTTTCTTTGCAATGCATTGACGTTATCTTGTTATGTTGATAAGGCAGTGAAGATTTCACTATTTTCTTTCACATTTCCAGACTTGTTTTTAAGTACTTTGTTATTTGTTTATGAATGACATTTAGGATCAGAAATCTTCCTATGTGAGTGAACAGATTGGACATTTTCATATTTCTTTCATCTTATGGTTTTATCCGCTTTATTAAATTGACTACCATTGACTAAGTATGTGGGATCAACCCTTGTTTATAATCAGAGATTGATATTATCTTTCTTCATTTACTACCGACACTTCCAACCTTTGAAAAAAACCATACACATGTATCCATAAGAACCAATGCAATAAATCAATGATGCCCTAGATTTCCCTTAGCAGTCGAGTGCAACTTTAGGGACTAACACCTCCTATGTCGAGCCTGGCACAAAGCGAAGTTCTTTTCTCACAAATTCCTTTACTACAGTCTGCTTTGCGAGCAGCTGGTCCTTTTCCTTCTGTATATTCTCTTTGTCTCCCTTGAGCATCTCCCTTACTTCATCCCTCTCGTTCTCATAAGCAGTAACATAGTACTGCGCAACTTGTAGTTTCTCCAAGATTTCTTATTTTTATTTCTTCAGGTCTTCTGTAGCCTATTATGTTTCTTCTTGGACTTACTGAAGTCGAGCCTCTGTTGCATATACCAGTCTTAGAATTTGGGTTGGTTCATCCCCCAACTCTGTAACCTGTGACAAAGAGGGCATAATGGGGACTACGTGAATTGAACGAATGGCTTTCTGCATCTCCTTTAGTTCTTTCTCTATTAGTTCATACATCTCCTCCTTCTTCACGCCATATCTCTGTAATAGGTCCTCAGATGCATCCTCCATGATAGCATGCCAAGAGGAGTTTAATGCAAGCGTTAACCTCCTAATGTCAGCCAAAATGAGGTATATTCATCATGTTGAGTATCGTGGACTGTGCAAGCTCCTTAATCCATGGTTGGGAGACTATGTGAGACTTCTTCTCAGTCGTCTTCATTAGGTATCTATGTGGTGCGAGCATGGCATAGTTATTTCTATCCCCAAGGTTGAAATCATTGTTCTTCAAGGATGGGATATGTCCCAACTAGATTCCTACTATGCATATCCCCTTCAAGATGTACGCGGTGATCAGTGTATACTCGAAGTCCCGTGGAATGTTGTCACGGTTAACCACGCCATTCAAAGGCGGGATGTAATCGGGTAAGATCGACGAGATATGCTTTGTGTTAGCCAGATCGTCGTGATGATTGATTCTCTTGTTAGTAGAAGGGTCGGCACGTTTTGAGCGATGTCCAGTCAAGGGGGATACCTACAGTAACTTGGTCAATGATTCCTATACTCCCTCATACATAGATTTATCATCCATTAACTTCTTCAGAGCCTCTTCGATGGATTTCTCTAGTTCGTTGTGCTCAATCGACATTCTCGTTGTTAAAAAATAAGTCAAGGTAGGTGAATGGATAGTGGGGTAAACAATAGATGGAAAGGTCTAATATCACAGCTTGACACACACAAACACTTCTCTATTAGATCAAAAAATCACTGGTAGCAAAAAGTGGTCCCGGCGTGGCGTCTGATGGGTTAAATAAGCAAGTTTCATAACTGATTCCTCCAACAGGAAGGAATGCCTCAATCAATATGAATCAGTCTGTTATGGTGTGGTATCAACATCCCAAACGCGGTCTATTCACCCATAAATGTGTTTCCTAACCATTTGGAGCATCATTCTAATGGTCGGGGTGCCTCCAATGGTCATATGGCTTCACCACGACAAAGTCCCATTCTATGTGGTTCTGTTGTTTCAGGGAGGTTCAGAGCCTGCAAGCCTGCCTCCTGCGAAGTCTTCTCTGTAACTTCTTGTAGATTTTCTTACTTGAATTTCTTCTTACTAAGATTTCTTTCCTTCTTTCATGTGATCTAAGTCTCTGCATTCCTCTTTCTATTCTTATTCTTATCTTCTCTTAGTATAGTAGCTTCGCATTGTTGATGTGCTCTTGTAGGGTTTAAAGGGAATACCTCTTCTCTTATTAACTCCAGGGTGGGTATTCTTCTTTCTTTCATGGATAGGTCCTTCAAACCTTCTTGTGTTCTTTCAAACTTGATAGCTAATTCTCTTACGCTTTGTTGCTTCGACTCAACTTCTCGTTCTTCCATCAGTCGATCTATTCTTCTAGATATGAAATCCCTTAGTTCTTGATTTTTATTTTCTGTACCTTCTTCCTCTGCTTTCCTTCTAATCTGATCCTTCTCAATCCAAGTCCTTCCTAATAAAAGGGGAAAAGGGGCATTGTTCTCAACAAACCTAATAACTTCAAATTCTTCTTGATTCTATGTTACATGGATGATAACAGGTAGATTAGTAACTCTTCCACACAAGGTTATCATATTTCCTTTGAATAAGCCTATCCTTCCTAGTGAAGGTACCACAGTGGGTTTCCCCAAAATTTCCCAAGTGCTTTCTGGCATAATATTCACTTGTGTTTCCTCATCCAAGACACAGTTTATGTCGAAGTCTCCTATTCTTGTATTTATGCATTGTTTTTCTTTCAAGATCTCTGGAAAATTGATATCTTTGTGATCATTCATCAATTCTTTCAACTATTCTAATGTAGTTTGAACTTCCTCAAATTCTTTCTCTTTATGATCTTATAACATGCTCTTATTCTCTTGACTCATGTTCATATGTTCTACTTTAGAAATCATCCTGGGGCAATCCTCGACTTCATGACCAACAATTTTACAACAAAGACAAATAGGACCTATACCAGGGCATTCCTTAGCAAGATGTCTTGGTCTTCTGCAGTTATAACATAATGTCAATCCTCTCTTTCTCTTGTAAGTTCCCCAACTTCTCTCGTACTGCGCACTAGTATCACAGTGTTGGACCCGCAATCTACAAAAATTATTTCTAGGTTCCTGCATCCATTTATTAGTCCAAAAATTATTTATGTGCATAGGAATAACATATCTTTCTCTAGTTCTATCAATTTTATTCTGATCAACTCTTTCTTCTAACTGTACCCTAGCTTTCAAGCTAGGAAAAAATCTATCAAACATACCTAGATTCATGCTTTTGAAACACAAAGTTCCACTTTACTTACCCTATCTAAGCACAAAGATTTACCTCTTTCAAGATATTACCTCGTTTTCTTCAAATCGGGTATCTTTCTTAGCACAGAGCTTCACAATTCAAGTAGAGTACTGTGCACTACAATAGTATATCTACACACAAAGCTTTCCTTTTCTTTACTTCAGTTCCCAACAATCACAGTTTTAGGTCTTGGAAATGGAACCATTCTTTGGCACAGGGGTAGACCCAGGGTTCAACGCTTAAACAATGCACCAACAAAACCCTAACTACCGGCCCTTTCAACAACACATGCGAAGCAGGTGAAGTCTCATCCGAGGTAGAGGCAGGGGGGGTTACAGGACTCAAGTATTTGTAACCAAGCTGGGACACAGATCTATGATTATATCACTTCGCGGAGAACTTACGAACAACACACATTAGTTCATTATCTTTATTCACATCGCAGATCGAACCCTAAGTACAGATCGACGCAGTAACAATAACAAAATATACATCACACTTAGCATCAGAAGTTAGATCTAACTCATTCAACATAGACACAACACTAAGCATTCATATATCTATTTATCATTCATTATAATCAATTCACTAAGAATATCTACAACATAAATATCATATCACAAAGAAAACCATCAACACTTGATATATGTGGTTCATCCCAGTATGGGGCTACATCCACCAACTACTTCTTCTTTATTAGGCTTCAATATCTTACATTCATTTTCTCTTGTTTACTAAGCCACAGAGCCTAGCTTTGCATTGGACAGGTGATCTGCGCACTGCGCACCAGATCCACCTTCCCAAAATCAGGTCAAGACACAGAGCCAACTCCTCTGTGAAGCACAGAGCCTTACATACACGGTTTGTTGCACCAAGTAACTCATAACTACTTTCCTCTTGCACTTAGCTTCATACTACTACTTCTCTTTCACTTAGCCACCTATTTTCTTCTACATTACATCCTTACATATTTATACATTTACAAAAAGGCCTAATCATGGGTAAAATCATGGGTCGGAATCCCATAACCCATTAAATAAACCCTAATGAACCCTGTATTGGGTCCACAAGCCCGCAAAATAAGTGAGATCATGTGATCTCAGCTCCAACTGGGTGCTCCATCTTTGATCACTACGTCAAAGTCCCAAAAGTGGTCAAACCTGACCAATGTTTTCTCAAAACTTGGTCGAGGGCCAAAAGGGCCAATGTTATCACATTATTGTCATGAGTCAACAAAAATATTTAGTTTGATTTTCAGTCATAGTTTTACCTTAGGTTATAGGTTTTAGGTCCATTTCCCATAGCAATTTTTCATTTTTTGGCATGAATAAATTATGATTAGTTTGATTTTGGTTTGAAGAGTCATTGAGTCACATCTTTCAAAATTGGCCATTATTACCCTAACATGTCACTTTCTCCATGATGTACACTGACTCATCCTCTAGTCACTCAGCTCATTACATTGTAAAATCTAGTCTAATTTGTGTGTTGCAAACTCTCCTAGTTTGTTACCAACTCACTAGGAGAGTTCGCAGTGCTTTGAAAGTACATAGTGCATCTATAGTCATCATTTCTCTTAAAATTTTATGTCATTGGAGATCTCCTTGATTTTAGAGTTGATTTTTAAATCAATATTTAGGATTTATTTTTATGAATGTCTTAATCGTTTTCTCCAAGTGTGCAAAGCATCCTCCAACTTAGTGTTGCAAAGTATCCTTTAACCAATTCACCATATATTCACAATCCTTTTATGAATATAACCTCATTGTTAAACATTTTCATCCTTACTTAAAAGAATTGTCATTGTGAGAGGTCTGTGTGGATTTTTCTTATTGGTTCCAGTAGTCATTTCCTCTGCTTCCCTGCTCTCCACTATGGGTAATTATTCAGTACTGTGACAAAACCTTCCTAGCTAGCACTTATGGATAATCAGAAAATAAGTTTCACAAAGGTGGAGACATTCTGAGAACAAATCCTTGTGATATGCATCTATTTGTTGAGGAACCCTTGATCGGGGAGGTCTTCCAAAGAGTGTGTTGTATTAATTTCTGTCAGAAAATGCAGAGGGGGCACCTAGAGGTTGCTAAAGAATTCACATTAAACTTTTATGGAACCAAAAACAAGTTTGGGATACTAGAATTTGAGGTATTTGAGAGGACCATATAAGTAGCCACTGAGATACCTATTACTGGAGAGAGATGGTTCAAGGACATGACCTTGAATGTTTCCTTTTCAAGGGAATTCCTCAAACGAGAATGCCAAGAAGATCATTTGTCAAAGGATGTGCCAAGAAACCATGTGTTGGAGGGTTTTGGTAAAATGATGAAAATAATTCAAATATACTTTACATGTGAAGGGGTGTTTAACATGATTTATCAATATCGCATAAGCCTATTTCTACACTTCATAGGGAAATATGTTATGAATCTTCATTTCTGTTTGTTCATAAGTATTGGAAAAATGTCTAATAGGGTTCAGACTAAGTCTAATGAAGTTGATACAAGTGTTTTTAATTCAGGACTAATAAATATGTTGGTGATGGATGAATTAAGAAAGAGAAATATGGAATGGGAAGAATTCAATACTTATTCAAACTTTCATCTTAACATTGCTCCTACCCCACAGTCTAAGGGACAAATCCCTCTTCGGGTTGACAAGATTGTACAGTTGGAGATGAATAAGAAAAGGAAGAGCATTGGGTCTGATAACAAAGATAAAGCAGCAAAGGAACATGTAGAAGAAGGAGGATCTTCTCAATCCCCACATAGTTACTCCTCCAAAAAATCCTACCGTTAAGAGGCTAAATAAACAGCTTAAAGAGGCAAGGACTGAAATTGCTAAACTAAAAAGGGAGGAGTCGGTTGAAAAGAAGAAGTTAAATGATCTTATGGATATGTATCATGGAACTCTTGAAAGGATAAGTTTATAGCTAAAATATTTTGACCTCTCCACAGGTAGCTTAGAAACTTGTACAGATAGAACATAGCCTACCAGAGTTGGATCAGAGGGATAAATATGGAGATGAAACCTTTCATAGAGGATTTGGCCAAGAAGAATTTGGATATATTAGATAAATATTTCAGTAGGAGGAGCTCTAGAGTTAGAAAGTGAAGAAGATGGACAGCTTGATTCATACCATTTTTGATAGTTTTCTATTTTGGTATTTTGCTAATTGAAGAGAGTCATGTTTGATAAGTTGGGATTTAGTTGAGGTTGTGTTAATATTTCCTATGTATTATACCACTATCATATATTATTATAGCAGTTGTTGACACTTGGGATAGTTTTGGAGTGTTTTGATGCATTTTCAAGCAAACAGAGCAGCTACAGGAGAGTTCACAATGCCTGGCACTGCGAACTGGTTGATACAGCTTGGTGTTGCGAAGTATGTTTCAAACTCTTGATCTAGAGGTTTGGGAGGAATAAATGGTTTCCAAATGGAAATATCAGGTTATGGAAGCTGCTAGAAGTTTAGTTGAAGGCTGGAAGAACACTTGACCAAGGGAGATGCACTCAGATCACACATCATCAAGAACATTTAATATGATCAAGGAGGTTACCAACATGAACCTAGTTTTTAGCAGTTTGTTACTCTTTTGATGATCAATTGTAGTCACTCCACCTTTAGGTGTGGGAATCCTATGCAAGAAGGGGAATTTGAATTTTAAAGTTGTCATTGACAACCTAGGCTATCAAAAAGAGATTGAAAATCATTGAAGGGTTCAAAGGATTGTAATGAGACTCATAGTTTTTTGAAATTGTGAAGTTACAGAGCCAGCTTTGTATTTTTTGTATCAGACTTGAGACTTTTTTATTAATAGAAATTAGTTTATTTCCATTATATTATCTCAATATTACTCTGATTTTACTGTCATTTGAATGATTCATTTGATTTATTGTATCTGTATTGCAATGGAGGTTTCGTTGTGATGCTACTATGATTTTCACAGAGTTTATATTTTGATTAAAAAAGTTCTTATGTCAAAAGAATTTCCTCAGATGTATGCTAGTATTGTCTGATGTGAGTGGTTGACATTTTTCATTTTCGCATTAAGTATTGTATCTATCCATTTTACTCTATAAAACCCTGATTTGATTTAGCCAAGACCTCATTTGTTGATACATCTTTTCTGGAACCTTTTGTGATTTTCATTGTTCTAACTGAGTTCTGATCCATTTGACATCATCATAAAAAATTATCTTTAAACCTACTGATGGGTGTGTTGATATTATGGTATATGCGGGAGGTATTTATCTCCATGTGTAAACCTGACGAAGATAGAGTATTCTGGGAAGCAAGAAGAAACCCTAATTGATTGGTTAATAACCCTAGAAGACAAGTTGGCTCAAGGGAATGACTTGTATTAGGTAATGTTGGCCCTTGACCAAGTTTTGGGAGATCCTTGGTCAAGTTTGACCTATTTCGGGACTTCGACAGCCTGTCGAAGGAGGAGCACAAGACGAAGCAGAGATCGCAGGATCTCGGCCCCTTTTTGGGTCCTTTTTGGGATTTTGGATTATGTAACGGCTATGAGATGTCGGCCCATGGGTTTACCCATGTTTAGGCCTAGTTTGTGTGTATAAATAGATGTCTAGGAAATGTAAGAAGAGAGTAGTTACGAATGTCTAAGTTCTAGATCTATGTGATTGAAGGATTGTAAGTGTTCAGTGCATACTGTGTGAGAATTGAAAAGCTACGTGCAAATAATTGTAAGAAGCTTGGTGCTTTACCCAGGCTTGAAGAAGGAGGATCTAGCAGAGTGTGCACATATCTATTGTCTTCTGCAGAGTAGGATTTTGATGCTATGTGCTTGTAATAATCTTAACAAAGATAATAAAGAAGAAGAGTTGGTGGATGTAGCCTCAGGGTGGGGGTGAACCATGTACATGTTGTGTTTCTATGCTTTGTGCAATCTCTTGATGTGTTTATGTCTTTATTTGCTAAGTTCTTTGATATATATAGATATATTTGTTTATGCTTTGTGCTAATGATGTATATGGATATAGATCTTACCTATGTGAATGTGCTTAGTGCTTGAATATGCTAGATCTAATCGACCTTTCTATGATAAGTGCGTAGATACATCAGATATGAATGAATGATGTGATGCTTTGTTTCATATGCAGAGTAGATAGTGGTTAAATATGTTGGCATGGTTTTAGGCAGATGTGCTTGTCATTGATGGCAAGATCAGAGTATGCAGCGATGGAAAAATAGGGACAACGTAAGCTCAGAAGAGATAGTGCAAAGGTGCACGAAGAGTGCAAGAGTGTGCTTGTTTATTTGATGGAAAAAAAGTAGGCAAGGAATATCAGCAACGCAGGGATAATCACATGGAAATATCATAAGCGTAAACTCCATTTCGGAGTTTCGGATACCGGGCATTGGAGGAGTCAAGGAAGCAACTCACGACAAGAATGCCAAAATGGAAAAATGTGAAACATCGAAATACGTTGATCCGACTCCTTTTCGGAGTTTCGGATACCAGGAGATTGAGAAGTCAAGAGTTGAGACTCTTCAACACAGGAGTCTTGAAGTTGCGAAATCTGGAATCCCGAAATCTCGAAAGAGGCACATCAACAAGAGTTTTACAGACCGGGAAATAACTCCATTTTGGAGTCCCGGATACTGGGAGTTGAAGTGTCAAAACACTTCACCACAGGAGTCCTGGTATTGTGAAATGAGAAATGCTGAAATCCCGAAAGCATGAGACAGTTCCAGATATCGGGAGTTGAAGTGTCAAAACACTTCACCACAGGAGTCCCGGTATTGTGAAATGAGAAATGCCGAAATCCAAAAAGCAGGAGACAGTTCCGGATACCGGGAGTTGAAGTGTCAAAACACTTCAACACAGGAGTCCCAGTATTGTGAAATGAGAAATGCCGAAATCCCAAAAGCAGGAGACAGTTCTGGATACCGAGAGTTTAAATGTCAAAACACTTCACCACAGGAGTCCCAAAATCGTGAAATGCGAAACCACAAAATCCTGAAAGCGAGAGATAGTTCTGGATACTGGGAGTTGAAGTGTGAAAACACTTCACCACAGGAGTCCCAGAATCATGAAATGCGAAATCCTGAAATCCTGAAAGCAGGAGACAGTTTCAGATACCAGAATTTCGGATACTGGGAGATGGAGGAGTCAAGTGTTGAAACTCCTCATCACAGGAGTCCCGAAGTTGCGAAGTGAGAAAAGCCAAAAAGTTGATCTGACTTCATTTCAGAGTTTCACAAACCAAGACTTCGAAGTGTCAAGAACATTCACACCAGAATGCCGAAATCATGAAGTGATCTGGGCCGATAGATCCAAGAGGAGAATGTGGCAGACCACATCAGAAAGGATAGGTGGAAGACTATGACACGTGGCACAGTCAGACAATGACAAGTGTCAAGTTGATTAGGAATTTTAGGCCACTAGAAATCACAATTCTGAGTGACATGTGACAGCCACTCCATCCATGACACGTCATCGAGTGACTCAAGATTGACCTCACTACGGGTTCTTTGGGAGTTTTAACTCCATCATTCCCCCAAAGTTCCGAAGGATGAAGTTTCGGGGTAGAGGATAGTCATCCGATCACCACGTATCGTGGACCGTTGATCTAAAGATCGAAGTATTTGTAGAGAAGAGATCGAATCAGCAAGCTCCATTTCAGAGTTTCGGGGATCGTAACATGGAGCATCAAGATATCTCATCACAAGAATTGCAAAATCGTGAAATCTTGAAAGGAAAAATTGTGACATGGACTAGGTGCCTTGCGACATGCAAAATCGCGAAAGGCTGAAATGCGAAATGAACAAAATGATAGGAGCTAATATAGACAAACTCCATTTCAGATTTTTGGGGAATGGGACATGGAGTATAACGAAATGTTCACCACAGTGATCCCGAAATGTTGAAGTGTGGAATGGAAAAATGAATGCCAAAGTCTATGAAGTCAATCCAATGGTGCAGATGAAATTGAATAAGATCGGAGGGCTATTGTTGCACTCTAGAGTGTAAATGTTAGAAACAACTGATGGTTTCTACCAGAGGATGAGCTCATCTATGACAGAGAAGACGAAGAGTCTCAACTGCCAAAGAAGCTAAGGAATCTCAGTATAACACCCAGTGATGATGGATGCGTGGGAAACCACTAGAGAAGTTGAAGAGTTACCATGATGATCAGGCAAAGCACTCAAAGGGAGTAGGAGATGTAGAACAGAGTAACACAATGTGGCGCACAGGAGTGAGGTGGTGGTATTGCAAAAGTGGTAGTGAAGACCCCGATGTGGTGGACATTGGCGGGGGGGCAGAGCATGCAGGAGAAAGGAGAAAAGGGGATGCACAAGGAGGATAGAGATTATAAGAATGCAAAAGGAAGAAGAGAAGAGGAGGTTGCAGTGATAGGGAATAGACAAGTGAGGAAGGTGTGAGAATGGAGCAAAAGAAATGCACAGCAGAGGAATGGTGCAGTAAATGGACATGGCATATAGTGTAGATATTAAGAAGGACATAAAGCGTAGAGAAGTGTGCAGAAGACACTGATGCAGACAGAGTAGCACAGTGTAGCAGAACAACGATGAGACTGGTAAGCCATTAAAGAACTTTATGTCATTGTAATAATTTTTAGTAAAAAAGATTTATATTTTAGGGTGGTAGGGAGGTGCTAGGGAGGACGGTTGTCCTTAGTGGTTCAAGTGGGTGCTTGAACACAGGGAGTTGTAGCTTCCATCTGGTTGCAGCCAGATAAACCAGGGTGGCAGGGTGGTGCAAGGGAGAACTATTGTTCTCTGTTTTACAGGTTGGTGCCTGTATGATCGGAAGTTGGTACTTCCATCCAGTTAGTGCTGGAACACTTGGAGAGTTGGTTCTTCCTTCTAGTTGGTGCCAAAGAAACCCAGGGAGTTGGTGCTTCCTTCTAGTTGGTGCTAGAGAAACCAGATATTTGGTGCTCTCAGCAAGTAGCAGCTTGCAAAATAGAGGTTGCAGCCTCATTATGAGTTGGTTCTCATATGTATGATAATGTAAAGAATGTAAACATTATTTATCATATAAAGAAGAAGAGGTTTTTACCCTCTATGGGTTTCCTCAAGAAATATCTGTCTCTATGTTTCTCATATGCATGACTGATGCTGAATGTATTATTACTTATTTCCCTGCATTATTGTGATTGTCATTGAGTGCTTTGTAAAGAGTTTAAAATAAGCATAATTGTTTAAGCATGGGAACAACTGATTCACCCCCCCCCCTCTCAGTTTCTCAACAATTGGTATCAGAGTGGGCCCCTTTTATCTAAGGGTAGATCCTAGAGCTTAAACATGTCAATCCATGAAGGAAATTCAACCAATAAGGCCCCTCTGTTCAATGGAACAAACTTTGCCTTCTGGAAAGTGAGAATGAGAACCTACATAATGGAATTAGGAGTAGATGTCTGGGATGTGGTAGATATTGGTTATGTAAAGCTAGTTGTACTAGCTAACAAGGATGACAAGCTAGAATTTAGCTTCAACGCTAAGGCTATGAATGCTATCTTGAGTGGGCTTGCAGAAGCGGAATTTGTAAAAGTTATGCACCTAGGAACTACCAAATAAATGTGGGACAAACTCATTAGCAGTTATGAAGGTAATGAGAAGGTAAAGGATGCCAAGATTCAAACCTACAAAATACAGTTTGAACAGTTGAAGATGAAGGAAGATGAAATTGCTGGAAAATACTTTCTGAGAGTAGAAGAAATGGTAAATGCAATGAAAGTACCTGGTGAAACAATTGAGGGACCTTCTTTAGTTCAGAAAATCTTGAGATCTCTCCCAGATAGGTTCAACCCAAAGATCTTTGCTATAGAAGAACTTAATAATATAAAAAAATTGGAGTTTGATCAACTTCTAGGAACATTGATTGCATATGAAATGAGAATAGTTAAAGATAAACCCACCTCTAGAGAAGCATCATTTAAAGTAGACAAGAATGAGGATTCTGAGCCCGATGAAATTGAAGAAAAAATTGTGAAGAGACTGAAGAAGGGATCAGGGAAATACAAAGGTAAACTGCCTTTCAAATGTTTCAACTATGGTAGGATAGGTCATTTTGCAAATAAATGTCCCCACAAAGGAAAGGATCAAACATGTGATGATGAGGAGAAGTACAAACACGGAAATTTCTTTAAAGAGAATAACTTTAAGAAGAAAAGTATTTGCATAAACAATGATGATGATCCTTCAGATGATGAAGAAAATGACTCCTCTATTGAAGATAAACTAAATGTCTTCATACTTATGGCCAAAGAGGATTATGATAATAACATCATAGAAAGTGATGCTAATGAAGAAGAAGTTGTGGTTGACATGGAAGGAGAACTGATCAGTGCACTGGAAGAGATTGACAGACTAAGAATTAAGAACGGAAAGCAAAGACAATTTCTGATACGGTTCGAGAAAGACAGTAAAGAACTTGATGAAGACCTTGTCCTACTAAAAGTGGAATTAGAAGAGGCAAAGAAAATTGAAGACGTTCTGAAATGACAGTTATCAGAAAAGAAGGCAAGATGTGAAGCCTTAGAACAAGAAGTATTAAAAACTAGGAAAGAGAAGGAGAAGTTTCAAGCCTTGTATAATCAAAATCTGTCAAGTATCAAAGCCTCAGAAGGATTAGCCACCATTCTGAATCAGCAAAGGAATCCAAAGATGAAAACTGTTTTGGGTTATGAAGAGGGATCAAGTAGTGGTAAGCCAAGAAACGAAGAACCCATCAAGTTTGTCAAATCTACAACCAATGACAACAACAAACCTGCAGAGACAAAGGAAGACAATCAACTGCTCAGGACGAGTAAAGAAAAAGGTGCCAAGACTGAATTTGTAGAACACAGAAATAATGTGCTCCCTACTAAAAGATGTCATCAGCATGGAAGAAATTGATTTGCTCAAAGAAGACAACCATCTTTCTGGTACAAAGAACTTTTCTATGGCTATTGTTTCTACTATTCTAACTTTGGTCACAAAGTTGTAAATTGTTCCTTAAGACTTAGACACGAGCAATTAAGATTTCAAAGGAATAAATACTTGCCACAACAAAGAATGATACAGCCAAGTAACAAACCTTCACAGATTGCAAACTGCCAAATGAAGTCTAGGGACATGCAACTAAGGAGGTCAAGAAGTAATCAACAGTCAATGAGTAGAAAATGATGCAACAATAATTTTAACCTATTGAACAATGAGATTGAATGCTACATCTATCATAACTATGGACATAAATCTATTGACTGTCGATTAAGAAACTATGAACCAGATTTGAATTCCCATGCTGAAAATGTCAAGGTTTGGAAGAAGAAGGAAAGTGACAAGTGTGGATTAGTGTTGTCAGCTCAAATAAAAATGAACCCTTGGTATATAGATAGTGGATGCTCCAAACATATGACGGGAGACAAAGGTAAGTTTCTATCTCTAAGTGAAAGAAAATCAAGAAACGTAACCTTTGGAAATGATGCTCCAGCTAAAATAAAGGGTAAAGGGATGGTGAGTTTAAATAATGGAAAAGGCAAACCCCAAGATGTTCTACTTGTAGATGGGCTGAAACATAATCTGCTCAGTGTAAGTCAAATGTGTGACAGAGGATGTGAAGTGGTGTTCACATCCAAGGACTGCAAGATAAAGTCCGTAAAATCAGGACAAGTGGTGGCCAAAGGCATAAGGACAGAAAATAATGTATATGTGCTGAAAGAAAATAGAGAAGAATGTCATCTAAGCAAACATGATGAAAGTTGGTTATGGCATAGGAGACTTGGACATCTAAACTTTGACCACTTAATCAAACTCAAAAATCTTGACGCAGTAAAAGATCTTTTGAGAATATCAAAGCCCCAAGATTTAATGTGTAAACCCTGCCAGGAAGGAAAGATAAGCAGGACACATTTTAAGTCCAAGAGCTTTACTTCAACAGAGAAACCACTCCAACTAGTTCATATGGATTGATGTGGACCATCAAGACAGGAAGGCACAAGGAAAGAAAACTACTTCATGCTAATTATTGATGATTACTCTAGACTTACTTGGGTTTCCTTTCTCAAGGAAAAAGATGAAGCTTTTGAGAAGTTTGTTATTGGATAAATTCGTAAGTGCGGACACAAACCGATCCCCCTAGATCCACTTGGATCTAGAACAAAACAGGACAGAATAATACTCTTTCCCTAGATTTAGACTATTGAATGAACTAGGAGGAAAGAATCATGAACATACCTTATGATCGCTTCCTTAGGTAATTGTTGTTCCAGCTTCACTCCAATGCTCTTGTGCCGTCCAGACCACAACAGTACAAACCAATTGAAGTGAAGACAACTCAATATATTCAACAGTTAATCTATACATATGATCAAGGAGTTATGTAATAAAGTGACATTAGCTTTATGGGAACAAATCATATTACTGTATCATATTAAATATGAAAGAGAGATTACAACCGTTGCCTTGATGTTGTAAGGTCCCTTCCAATTGTCCTTTGTTCCCCACACACTTCTTGCTCCAAGGATTCTGAGACCATAGATCTGATAGCTACTCACAATCTATCTTGACAAAGCAAATCTCAAAGCCACTCTAACCAATCCAAAGCTAACAAGCTCAAGAATCAACAAAGCTAACCCAAGCTAACCAAAAGCTAGCTTTCTCCATGAGAATTCCTATCCTTTTATAAGTTGAAGAGGATAAGGTGAGGAGGTTAGGATGATCCCACTAAATCATGAACGCGAGTAAGATCCAAACCATTCAGATGCCACCTCACCATAGAAGCTTCTCCTTCTAGAAGATTCGAGAAAACGCTCATTTTTCCCACGTGATGGAATTCTCGCACCCTAGCTATAGAGCAACCTGCGAACACCTCGCACCCTGGCTATAGTGCAACCTATGAGAATGGATCATTCTTTCATCTTGCCTATATAGAAACCTACGAACATCCATTTTTATAAGGTTTTTACATAGGAAAATGCAACTTCTTTTCTCAGGAAAAGTTCTTCTTCCTTCTCTCTTCAGGAACTCAGGCCACTGACCTCTCTAAAGGCAACAGATAGGTTTACATCATTAACGATCATAAGGATGATAAAAATAATGTGTAACAGAGAGCCCCCCAAAGTATGAAGTTAGAACAGAGTGATAGCTGAAATACTTTGTCGAGTGTGTGTAGGGAACAAGAAACAGTCGGTTGGAAACCTTCCAACAAACAAGGAAATACAGTACAATAATATATCATCACTGAGGTAGGCATTCCCATACTTAGAATACAAATGAATCAAAGCATAAATGTCGACATGCAAAGATCCATGTCAAGTAAGACAGATCATGGCCACCAAACATACACTGTGGACCCATGTTGATATGACTCAAATCTGAACATAGCCACCAAAAATACACTGTGGATCTATGTGTTAAAGACTCAAATTTGAACATAGCCACTAGACATACAATGTGGATCTATGCAACAGTACACTGAATATACTCCAATGCAACCTAGATCTGTCAGAAAATATCCAGGGTCTTCATCTCCACCACTCTATAGTACGAATCTAACCATGTGAATACATGTGTTGAAGTCGAACATGGTAGAAACCACTTGATTACCAGTCATTAGTGTATACCGTTAACAAGTGCGAGGGAAATCACCATTAATGTCAATGACTCCCAAGGTACACTAGTACAATCCAATGAATGTGAATAAATGAACTGAAGTCAAACACTCGACGGAATCTCCCGATCAGGAGTCAATAATGAAAACCCACTGTCGAAAGCGAGGAAACCTGCCATTGAGGCATGCAAGTTCCAAGGTACCAATTGGTTTCTAAGTCTAATTCCTGGATAATGTTTTGAAGTCGGCAGGAAAAGACTCGTCACAGGAGGGCCTTAATGTATCCCACATCAATGACATGAAACAAGTAACAAGATTTGATGTAGATCAGAGTAATAAGTGATTCAGGACTGACTCAGGGATGGTCGACGCAATAGAAGGCTTTAAGACTGCATAAATGGCCGACGCAATAGAAGGATTTTCAGGTTGGACATATTTTTGAACGGATTGATGACATGACAAATGTCTTGGAAACACTGACTCAACAACAAGGATCACAGACCAATTTGTAATCTTATAGGAGTATGATCAGGAGACGAGTGGCTTTTCCAACCTAAACGCAAGGTGAGTGAAAGGGTGTCATGTTCAAAAGTGACTCTCCCACATAATACAGATTTAGACACAATTCTTTCCCAATTTTTTCCCCCACCATTTCTGGCGAGTACCTCTTTATTTTTACGCAAGCTTGAGGAGGATAACATATGCTTGTTGATTTAAGCTCATCCTTCAGATGAGTCCTTCGGAGTATGTTTAACGAACACTAGGAAGGAGTGGTTCGGTCCCATCACGGGTCTGTCAATGTTTGTTTAACGAGTCTAGAGATAGTAAACTCGAAGGTTTTTCAAGATTATAGAGTTTGAAAAACACTCAAAAGAGAACTCTCTCAGTTCCTTTTTCATAAAATAGTCTGATGAGACTGAAAAAGAGATAAACTATCACTCAACAGACATTTTCTTCAAATACTTTAACAAGCGTGAAAAGAACAAGATCACTCGGCAATCTTTTCATGTTTAGAGAGTCTAAAAAGAGCTTAAAGAGGACTCCAGGGGGGTTCCTTTTTCGTATAACCTTATTGAGCCCGAAAAAGTGAGAAAAATATGCTCAATCATGTTCTTATGTTTTTCACGAGCGCAAGAACGGACAAAGACCACGCTTGGGATTGTTTTCATTTTTACACAAGCTTTAAAACAAAACAAAACTATGCTTGGGATAGATTTTAATTTTTACACAAGCTTAAAAACTAAACTAAACTATGCTTGGACCTAGTTTCATTTTTACACAAGCTTGAACCAGAGGAAACTATGCTTGAGGTAGGTGGTTTCATTTTTACACAAGCTTGAACCATAGAAAAATATGCTTGCGACTTCCCAACGCATAACACATGGATGGTTGGTACTTAGCCCCCAACTTAAGAAACTATCGGCTTAACTTCAACATGAAGTCCAGAGGCTGGAAGTATGGCCCCCCAAGATTTGTTTCATCCAATGACAAAGGCGGAGGAAATGAAGCTTCAAATACTAGATGAAGGACTTGACTCAAACAGAGAGGGGGAAAACTATTTCATTTTTTAACGAGCTTGACACAGAAACAAGAACTATGCTCGTAACCTATGTTTCAATTTTTAACGAGGTTTCCACAGAGACGCAAAAACTATCCTCAGGTAGTTTCATTTTTTAACGAGTTTGAAATCAAAAAACCATGCTCAAAGACCTCTGTTTCATTTTTTAACGAGCTTTCCTCAGAGACACAAAAACTATCCTCGAAACCTCTGTTTCATTTTTTAACGAGGTTGCTGCAGAGACACAAAAACTATCCTCAAAACCTCTTCTTGATCATGGATTCCAAGAAGACAATGCTCTGGAATGGCACCATGTCAAGGGACAAAACTTGGTCATGGATTCCAAGAGGTCTTCACTGGAAGGAAGAAATGCACTCTGGAAGGACACCATGTCAAGGGTCGCGACAGGAGTAAAGAGATTAGGCTTTAACAACCCTATCGAAGAGATCACCATGTCAACTACTGGATCTAAGTCATCAGAAGTCGAAGCCATGGGAGACAACGCCACATAATTGACCTGTGGCGGGGGCGATACTGTCTGCATACAAGAACCATTCAAGGAGGCAATCCAGGTGGGGTCAATGAATGAAAGTTGATCAATAGTCACAACTCATCCCTCGTGAGGGAAAGATATCACACGAAAAAGAGTAGAGACAATATCTTTCATGGCATAGACATAATCTCTCCCAAGGAGTAAATAAAAATCCAAGGGGTCTTGGACTACCATGATGTCAATAAAGACAGTTTTCCCTCCCAAAGTTACAAGAAACTAAGGAAAGGTCCCTAAAGGTTGACTAGTTCTTCTGTTAAAATCTAACAGATTCTGCGTAACCGGTGCAAGTGGAGGACAACCCAAAGATTTCCAAGCAATAGAGGAAAAAATACTAACAGACGAACCTTCATCTATCAACGTTTTGGTAACGTCCCGACCACAAACCTGTACTGTAATCTGGAAAGAAATGTAAGAGGGAAGACGAGGTCCAGTTAGCACATCCCAATCAAAACGGATGGCCTCATTACTTGGAGGGGGTCCTACAGGAGAAGGAGGAACACCTCTCGACATGGGAGATTCTATATCAACGAGAAAAACATGGGCAGTATCAGGTTTACTCTCTAGTGGGAGAGTAGGATCGACCGATGGAGAGATCAGATCGACCACTTGGGTTTCATTCTCTAAGGGGAGAATGGGGTCAACGGGTGAAAACGGATCGACCGCTTGGGTTTCACTCTCTAACGGGAGAGTGGGGTTGACTGAGGATGGGATCATATCAACCACTTGGTCTACTAGTTCATCTAAAGACGTTACCATATTGACCACTTGATCAACCGGATTGATCGACAGGGGAACCGGATTGATCATTCCATCAACTACAGGTGGGTTGAGAGAAAGCTTGCGATAAGCAGCTGGAAGTTGAGGCTGTGGAACAGTCATGTCTTCCAATAATTTCGAGGCTTCATCCATATGAGGACAAAGGTGAGTGAGATGACTCCCTTTGCATAACATACACGGGAACTTGACTCTACTTTTCTTCTTCCCAATGGTATTGTGACTAGTTAACGGGAGGTCATCAACATGTTGTTCAGGGGCTAACGACATGGGTTGGCGAGGATGTGTAGACCATGCTTCTATAACCTTGGATAGACCATGGCAATCCTTAAGAATATGGCTACCCTTACAAAGCCTGCAAGGGTACTTGGGCTTATGGGTTGTTTGGGTGATCTTGACATCATCAACACTCCGAGCACGATTAACAGTAACTAGTTGTTTTCCAACATGTTTGACAGTGGTTGGAGGTTTGGATACTTGCTTATTTTTCTTCTTCTTATTCTTTCTTTTCTTCTTCTTCTTCTTATTCACCAAGTTACTAGCTTCAGAACTTTCACCCGACGAAGAAGATGAAATGGAAGGCGACATTGCAAGTGAAGAAGGCGAAGAAGACCTTATTGGTAAAGAAAGTGAAGGATCAACATGAGGTTGATGTTCTGGGGGGGAAGTGCTTACGACCGAAGAACTTACTGCATTCGGGATTACCTGAGTGGAAAACAACCACACCGGTAATCCAATTGTGAGACCTAGAAGGTTCAAAGTAGCAATGTGAGGAGGACCAATGTTTCTGTAAGAAGGAAAAACAAAAGGTTCCCCTGGAGTAGAGGTTCCTTCATTGGTCATTTCGGGAACTGACGCCATGAAAAACAAAAATCCAATCTAGAGTCCACTAGGGAAAACAAATAGCACACGCTAAAAATCTAGGAAGCAAGCAAACAAACAAAACCTTCTCACAATGAACGCACTAGTTGGTGATGAAATCCAACGTTGCAGGAACAAAGTAAGAAGGGGCTGAGATAGAGCGGGTGGAAAAGTTACATTGACGACCTGCTTAATGGACTTACACCCTGGTGCAAGCTCCCACACATAATCATGGGTATACCCTCCAAGGAGCCTGAGTGAGTTTGGCCAACGTCAATTCCAGGTACTGTGAAGACTTGCCCCTCCATAGTCACCTCGTGTAAAGAACCTAGAAAGATAGGCCACTAAGGTTACCACCAACAACAATAAAGCCTGGGGGAACAGTCATCAGTCCGATCCACACGCAAGGGCAGGGTATCTAGCCCGAAATCAACTCAAAAGGCTTCCACTCATCATTGTGGGTATACCTCTGAGTGATCCCCGTAATACATGCAATCTCTACACCGATGTCAACAAAGCAGGGTGAGTAACTCTGCCAACACCAATGCGACCTAGTGTTTGACCCTTGTGTTAGAAGGGCTTCCGAGGACAAAATGTAGTAAGTGGATTTAACTCTCCCTATCACAAGATACTATGTTTGTTTGCAGCTTTGGAAAGTTATCTTTCACACCTATTCCAAATCCCTACAACTAATCTAATGTAGGTTTTCTATCAGAAAAGATAAAAATGTCTAACCAATTTTAATAAGTGCTTTATTTTATGGTTGTTGTTACTCAAAAGGAGGATGGCGTGGACAATATGGTGTTTTGATTGACTCAAAAATTATGCAAAGATATGAAGATGCAATATTTTCATTTCGATGAAAGCTATGCTATGAGAAGGAGAAAACATTTATCATTCCCATATGCAGAATGTCCCAAAATATATTAAACTCATCAATATCAATTTCTCTACTGCAAATGCAAGGATGCCCCCAATCTAATATAAAGCAAGAAAATAAATCTTTTTGTTTCAAAAATTTCACTAAAATCAATAATGAACTTTCTTAAAACAAAGAAACCCAAACTAAAAATTTTCTTTTAAAGCGAACTATTCAGAAGAAATCTGATCTTTCCCCAAACAATTCTAAAGAAAACACATTCTTTGTAATTGAAAGACACTCAAAGCAAGAGACTAATCCTACAAAACCAAACAAATAAAAAGTGGCTAAAAGCAACTCAAAGAATGTCAAGAATATTGTAAACAGATCAATATAGGCTCCAAAAGTTCAATCCAGCTATTCAAAGCAAAACTGGGCATCAAAAACTGACAAGACCTAATCCAAAAAATTTCACAAACAAGTTCGCAGGCTAGCAGTGTATTACAGTGCAAGAATTAGGTGTTCTCACAGGCTAGACACAGGTAGGGTGCGAACATCTTGCACTGGATTACACAGTAGGGTGTGAACTCATGTGATTCTCACAGACCACTAAAAGGTACAGTGCGAGAATGTCTGTAAACATAAAATTTGGAAAAAGTACAAAAATTTTGAGTGAACTTTCAAATCCAGAGAGTCTTGATGGATCTCCACAGACTCAGAGACCAGAAAACAAGCAATCAAAGCAAGGGAAACTAGACTAACTAGGAAACAATCCGTTGCCCAGTGGAGTCACCAATTTTTTTATTGGATAAATCCGTAAGTGCGGACACAAACCGATCTCCCTAAATCCACCTGGATCTAGAACAAAACAGGATAGAATAATACTCTTTCCCTAGATTTAGACTATTGAATGAACTAGGAGGCAAGAATCATGAACATATCTTATGATCGCTTCCTTAGGTCTTTGTTGTTCCAGCTTCGCTCCAATGCTCTTGTGTCGTCCAGACCACAACAGTACAAACCAATCGAAGTGAAGACAACTCAATATATTCAACAGTTAATCTATACATATGATCAAGGAGTTATGTAATAAAGTGACATTAGCTTTATGGGAAAGAATCATATT
This sequence comes from Picea engelmannii, assembly GCA_009831015.1. Taxonomy (NCBI): domain Eukaryota; kingdom Viridiplantae; phylum Streptophyta; class Pinopsida; order Pinales; family Pinaceae; genus Picea; species Picea engelmannii. The sequence goes on along the minus strand of ML787767.1, from coordinate 347,512 downwards.
ACTGTATCATATTAAATATGAAAGAGAGATTACAACCGTTGCCTTGATGTTGTAAGGTCCCTTCCAATTGTCCTTCGCTCCACACACACTTCTTGATCCAAGGATTCTAAGACCATATATCTGATAGCTACTCACAATCTATCTTGACAAAGCAAATCTCAAAGCCACTCTAACCAATCCAAAGCTAACAAGCTCAAGAATCAAAAAAGCTAACCCAAGCTAACCAAAATCTAGCTTTCTCCATGAGAATTCCTCTCCTTTTATAAGTTGAAGAGGATAAGGTGAGGAGGTTAGGATGATCCCACTAAATCATGAAAGCGAGTAAGATCCAAACCATTCGGATGCCACCTCACCATAGAAGCTTCTCCTTCTAGAAGATTTGAGAAAACGCTCATTTTTCCCATGTGTTGGAATTCTCGCACCCTAGCTATAGAGCAACCTGCGAACACCTCGCACCCTGGCTATAGTGAAACCTGTGAGAATGGGTCATTCTCACACCCTGCCTATATAGAAACCTACGAACATCCATTTTTATAAGGTTTTTACATAGGAAAATGCAACTTCTTTTCTCAAGAAAAGTTCTTCTTCCTTCTCTCTTCAGGAACTCAGGCCACTAACCCCTCTAAAGGCAACAGATAGGTTTACATAATTAACGATCATAGGGATGATGAAAATAATGTGTAACAAAGTTTAAAATATTTAAGGCTTTAACTAAGACACAAATAGGCAAGAGGTTAAAGGTAGTAAGATCAGATCGAGGAGGAGAGTTTATTTCAAGTGACTAGAAGGAATTCTGTGATAAGCATGGGATCAAGAGAGAATACACCATCCCAAGAACTCCACAACAAAATGGAGTAGTTGAGAGGCAAAATAGAACAGTGCAGAAAATGGCCAAGTCAATGATGAATGAGAAGAACATTGGTCAAACCTATTGGGTAGAAGCCATACACACAGTAGTCCATGTTCTTAACAAAGCCCACCTCAGACCACAAAGTGACAAGATGCCTTATGAACTATGGTATGGGAGACCTGCTTCAATTAAACACTTCAAATTCTTTGGGAGTAAATGTTACATAAAAAATAATGATGAGAACCTTGGCAAATATGATGACAGGGATGATGAAGGTACCTTCTTAGGGTATGCTACAAACAGCAAAGGATATAGATGCTATAATAAGAGGTTGCATAAAATGGTTGACTGTATTGACGTAAAAGTTGATGAGGGAATCCCAGCAAGAGAGGTCTACAGTAATGAGTCTTCTATAGAAGACACAACTAAAGCTGAAGATGAATAGGTTCAAGAATCAGAAAATGAAGACTCTGAATCAGATGAAGACACGAATACTCGGACAAACTCAAATCAGAAGACAACTTCAAATTCCTCGTCCAGAATCACTCAAAAGAATCATCCTGCAAGTCAGATAATTGGTGAAAAAGACAAAGGTGTACAAACCAGGAGAAAACTAATAAAAAACACTAAACAATCACATATAGATTTCATATCCATGCTAGAACCCAAGAATTTTAATGAAGCTAGCAAAGATGACCATTGGGTTAAAGCAATGAATGATGAACTTGATCAGATTGAGAAAAACAATACGTGGGAGATGGTTCATAGACCTGAAGGTAAAAATTTCATTGGCTCCAAATGGATCTTTAAGAATAAATTGAATGAGCAGGGACAAGTTGTCAGGAACAAAGCAAGATTGATCTATAAAGGGTATGCTAAGATAGAAGGACTGGATTTTGATAAAACATTTGCGCCTGTAGCAAGGTTAGAAGCTATCAGAATATTTCTTGCCTATGCTTGTCATAAAAGGTTTAAAGTCTATCAAATGGATGTCAAGTCATCTTTTCTAAATGGAGATTTAAATGAAGAAGTCTATATGGAACAACTAGAGGGTTTCGAACTGTCTAATAACCCCGACTTAGTATGCAAGCTAAAGAAAGATTTATATGGGTTAAAACAAGCTCCTCATGCCTGGTATCACAGACTGGATACATATCTCAAAGACAAAGGGTTCAAGAGAGGAACAATTGACAACAATCTATATATCAAAACAGAGGGCGATGATTTTCTCATTGTGTTGGTCTATGTAGATGACATAATATTCGGATGTAATAAGGATTCATTGGTAAAATGGTTTTATTCTACCATGGAGTTTGAGTTTGAAATGTCTATGATAGGTGAACTGTCATTTTTTCTTGGTCTGCAAATTACTCAGAGGTTTGAAGGGATGTTCATCTCTCAAGAAAAATATCTAAGAGAAATATTGAAAAGGTTTCAAATGGAAGATTCTAAACCTGTGGGCACACCTATGGTAACTGGATGCAAATTAAGAAAGGATGATTACTCACCTGATGTTGATCAAATTTCATATAGGTCAATGATAGGCAACCTGTTGTACATCATAGTATCTCGCCCAGACATAATGCATGTTGTTGGAATGGTAGGCAGATATCAGTCTACACCTAAATAGAGTCATTTTCTAGCTGTCAAAAGGATATTCAGGTATTTGAAAGAAACAATGACTTATGGACTGTGGTATTCCAAAAATGAGAATTTTCATTTAACTGCTTATTCAGATGTCGATTGGGCAAACTGTGTTGATGAGAGAAAAAGCACCAGTGGAGGAGCATTCTTCTTGGGTGACTCATTAGTAGCATGGATTAGTAAAAAGCAAAGTTCCATTTCCTTATCAACTATAGAGGTAGAGTAAATTGTTGTTGTTACCTGTTGCACTCAGGTATTATGGATGATTCAGACACTTGCATACTTGGAGGTAAAATACGAAGCACCGATCCCAATTCATTGTGATAACACTAGTTCCATCAGTGTGTCTAAGAATCCTGTTTTCCACTCCAAGACCAAGCATATTCCCATAAAATACCATTTTCTGAGAGAGCAAGTCACCAATAAGGTGGTTCAGGTCCATTACAATCCAACCATAGAACAAATTGCAGACATCTTTACTAAACCCCTAGCCAAGACACCATTTGAATATCTTCGACATAAGCTGGGTGTCATCCCGTCTCACACCTAAGAGAGTCATTCCTATTAGGGGGAGTTTTTGTATTGATTGAATATCTAATACCTCCTAAAAATACTACAACATCTCAGAGGGAGAATGTTTTCTTTGACATTGATGTCAAAGGGGGAGAAAATGAGCAGTCCAAACCGGATGCTACAGTTGGAGGTCCAAACAGATTAGCGGGGTCATTCAGGGTTGCCATCAATGTTAAAGGGGGAGATTGTTGGCATGCTTTCAGGCATATGTGCTTGTCATTGATGTCAAGATTAGAGTATGCAGCGATGGAAAAATAGGGACAATGTAAGCTCAGAAGAGATAGTGCAGAGGTGCACGAAGAGTGCAAGAGTGTGCTTGTTTATTTGATGGAAAACAGGCAGGCAAGGAAGATCACCAGTGCAGGGATAATCGCATGGAAAGATCAGAAGCGTAAACTCCATTTTGGAGTTTCAGATATCAGGAATTGGAGGAGGCAAGGAAGCAACTCATGACAAGAATGTCGAAATGGTGAAATGCAAAATGCTGGAATACGTTGATCCGACTCCATTTCAGAGTTTCAGATACTGGGAGATTGAGAAGTCAAGAGTTGAGACAAAACAACACAAGAGTCCCGGAGTTGCGAAATCTGGAATCCCAAAATCCCAAAAGAGGCACACCAACAAGAGTTTTACAGACCAGGAAATAACTCCATTTTAGAGTCCTGGATATCGGGAGTTGAAGTGTCAAAACACTAAACCACAGGAGTCTCAGTATCGCAAAATGCAAAACACCGAAATCCTGAAAGTAGGAGACAGTTCCAGATACTAGGAGTTGAAGTGTCAAAACACTTCACCAAAGGATTCCCAAAATCATGAAATGAGAAACCCCAAAATCCCAAAAGCAGGAGACAGTTCCGGATATCGGCAGTTGAAGTGTCAAAACACTTCACCACAGGAGTCCCAGAATCGTGAAATGTGAAACCTCGAAATACTGAAAGTAGGAGACAGTTTCAGATATCGGGAGATGGAGGAGTCAAGTGTCGAAAAACCTCATCATAGGAGTCCCAAAGTTGCGAAGTGTGAAAAGCCGAAAAGCTGATCTAACTTCATTTCGGAGTTTCATAGACCGAGACTTGGAAGTGTCGAGAAAATTCACACCAGAATTCTGAAATTGCAAAGTGATCTAGGCCGATAGATCTAGGAGGAGAATGTGGTAGACCACGTCAGAAAGGATAGGTGGAAGACTACGAAACATGCCACGGTTAGACAATGACAATTTTTGAGTTGATTAGGCATTTCAGGCCACTGGAAATCACAATTTTGAGTGACACATGACAGCCACTCTTGCCACGACACATCATCGAGCAACACAAGACTGACCTCACTCTGGGAGTTCTTACTTCGGGAGTTTTAACTCCATCACTCCCCCAAAGTCCTAAAGGATGAAATTTCAGGGCAGAGGATAGTTGTCTGATCACCATGTATCGTGGACCGTTGATCTGGAGATTGAAGAGCTGTAGAGAAGATCTCGAATTGGTAAGCTCCATTTTGGAGTTTCAGGGATCGTGACATGGACCATCAAGATATCTCGTCACAAGAATTATGAAATCGTGAAATCCCGAAAGGCGAAATTGTGACATGGACTAGGTGCCTCGCAATAGGATTTTGTGACATGCAAAATCGCAAAAGGCCGAAATGAGAAATGACCAAAATGATAGTAGCTAATACAGACAAGCTCCATTTCAGAGTTTTGGGGAATGGGACATGGAGTATAATGAAATGTTCACCACAGTGATCCCGAAATGTTGAAGTGCGGAATGGAGAAATGAACGCTAGAGTCTATGAAGTCAATCCAATGGTGTAGATGAAATTGAATAAGATCGGAGGGCTAATATTGCACTCTAGAGTGTAACTGTTAGAAACAACTGATGGTTTCTACCATAGGATGAGCTCGTATATGACAGAGAAGATGAAGAGTCTCAACTACCAGAGAAGCTGAGGAATCTCAGTATAACACCCAGTGATGATGGATGTGTGGGAAACTGCCAGACAAGCTGAAGAATTACCATGATGATTGGGTAGAGCACTCAAAAGGAGAAGGAGATGCAGAACAAAGTAACACAATGTGGTGCACAGGAGTGAGGTGGTGGTATTGTGAAAGTGGTAGTGAAGACCCTGATGTGGTGGACATTGGTGGGGGGGCAGAGCATGCAGGAGAAAGAAGCAGAGGGGATGCACAAGGAGGACAGAGATTATAAGAATGCAAAAGGAAGAAGAAAAGAGGAGGTTGCAGTGATAGGGAATAGACAAGTGAGGAAGGTGTGAGAATGCAGCAGAAGAAATGCACAGTAGAGGAATGGTGCAGTAAATGGACATGGCATACAGTGCATAGATTGAGAAGGAAATAAAGTGTAGGGGAGTGTGCAGAAGACATTGATGCAGAAAGAGAAATGCAGTGTAGCAGAACAGCGATGAGACTGGTAAGCCATTGAAGAACTTTATGTCATTGTAGTAAGTTTTAGTAACAAATATTTATATTTTAGGGTGGTAGGGAGGTGGTAGGGAGGACGGTTTTCCTTAGTGGTTCAAGTGGGTGCTTGAATGCAGGGAGTTGTAGCTTCCATCTGGTTGCAGCCAGAGAAACCAGGGTGGCAGGGTGGTGCAAGGGAGAACTGTTCTTCTCTATTTTATAGGTTGGTACTTGTATGATCGAAAGTTGGTGCTTCCATCTAGTTAGTGCTGGAACACTTGTGGAGTTGGTGCTTCCTTCTAGTTGGTGCTAGAGAAACCCAGGGAGTTGGTGCTTCCTTCTAGTTGGTGCTAGAGAAACTAGAGATTTGGTGCTCTCAGCAAGTAGCAACTTGCAAAACAGAGGTTGCAGCCTCATTATGATTTGGTGCTCATATGTATGATAATGTAAAGAATGTAAACATTATTTATCATATAAATAAGAAGAGGTTTTACCCTCTGTGGGTTTCCTCAAGAAATATTTGTCTTTGTGTTTCTCATATGTGTGACTGATGCTAAATGTGCTATTACTTATTTCCCTGTATTATTGTGATTGTCATTGAGTGCTTTGTAAAGAGTTTAAAATAATCATAATTGTTTAAGCACGGGAACAACTAATTCACCCCCCNCTCAGTTGCTCAACAAAATATTGATGAATTGTCGGTGCTAAGTGCTTTGTTAAGTATTACAACCATAGATCTGTGTCCCAACTAAGGTTACAGACACCTGAGTCCTACAACCACTCTTGCCTCTACCTCTGGTGAGACTTCATCTGCTTTGTAAGTGTTTCCGAAAGGGCCAATAGTTAGGGTTTTGTTGGTGCATTTTTGTAGCATTGAACCCTGGATTTTCCTTATGCCAACAAATGGTTCTATTGTCAGGCTTGAAACTGTGATTGTTGAGAACTAAGAAAGAAGAAACTTTTGTGAAAAGATCCTTCCTGAAACTGTGAAAGCTCTGTGCGTAAATCTGTCACCCTTGTGTGCAATACTCTACTTAGTTTGTGAAGCTTTGTGCTAAAGAAAAGAATACAGATATGAACAAAAGAGGTAATATCTAAACGCTTTGTACTCTAATAAAGGTAAGAATAGTGAAACATTTTAGATCTAAAAGCTTTGTTCTATGTAGACATAATATAAGTGGAAATTTTTGTTTCAAAAGTATGGATCTAGGTATGTTTGATAGATTATGTCCTGGATTGAAAAATAGGGCACTAATAGATGAAAGAAATCTTGATATGCATAGATCTGATAATAATAGTGAAAGATATGTTATACCTATGCATAGAAAGAATTTTTTGACTAACCAGTGGATGCAAGATCCTAGAAAAAAATGTTTGCAGGTTATCTACTATGACCCTAGCGCATAGTATAGAAAGAGATGGGAATCATTTAAAAGAAATAAAGGATTAACCCTCTGTTATAGTTTAATAAAACCATAACATCTTGCTAAGGAATGCCCTGGGAGAAGACTCAATTGTATTTGTTGCAAAGATATGGACCATGAAGTATTGGATTTCCCTAGAATGATTGTTAGCCTTGAAGGAATGAACACAAAACAAGAAAACCCTAAGGTAGATCCAGAAATGGTAGAACCCCAGAAAGAATCAGAGAAAGTATTTCTACAGATAAAAGAAACCCTGAATGACCACCGAAATGTCATCTTATCAGAGATCTTCAAAGAAAAAACATGCATAGAAGTAAGAATAGGAGACTTCTACATTGACTTTGTTCTGGATGAGGAAACACAGGTGAACGTCATGACAGAAAGAACTTGGGAAGCTATAGGAAGGCCTGCTATGATTCCTTCATTAGGAGGAATAAGACTATTCAAAGGAAAGCTAATAAACCTATGTGGAAAGCTCACCTAGATATCTATGAATGTCAATGGAACTTCGACAGAGGAGGATTTTGAGATTATTAAATTTATTGAGAAAAGAACCCCATTTACCATGTTACTAGGAAAACCTTGGATTGAAAGAAATCAGGCCACAAGGCAAGAATAAGAAGAAGTTTTAGAGCAGAAGAAGCAAGAGTTAAAAGATTTTATGACTCGAAGGATAACACACTTGATTGAAGAACAAAAAAACAGATTGATTTTATTTAACACCAGAGACCTGGATGTCAAAGTTGATAGAACACTAGAGGACCCACAGAAGATTGAAGTACCTATTCTAGATAAAGAAGAAGTATCACCCTTGAATCTTAGGAAAGAATCTCAAGAGCATGAAGTAACTATGCCAAAAGCAGATAAGAATCAGAATGGAAAAAGGCATACCGAGACGAAGCTCGCTAGGAAGAAATCTAGAAAACTAAGTAAGAAGAGATCTAAGATCAAAAAGTTACAGTAGGTTCCAGAGGGGACTTCGCAGAAGGAAAATTTGCAAAATTGGAACTTCGTTGGAATAACATAACAATGTCACATGGAACTTCACCAGGGCAAAGCAATATAGTCGTTGGGAACAATACAATTGTTTGGTCGACCCCCCGAATGGGTAGAAAGGAATTTATGGTTCACCACTAGACCGTTGGACCACGTCGTAATGGACAGAACAGAGTTAATGAAGGTTTCTCACCCGTTGTAAGAGATATGTTGCCAAGTTGCCTATTTATCCTGTCGCACCATGCACCGAAAACACTTTTTATAATCATGAATCTGAGCCTACAGACTCATTGATTTTACACAGTGATCATTTTGATATTTCCCCCTATCTAATTGCAGTGTCTAAGTTACTCCTCGAACCCAAAGATTTCCAACCACGAGTGTGTATGTCGGATGAGTTCATTGCTGCAGAGAGAGTTGTCGAAGAAGTTCTAATCGACTTCATGACTAAAAGAGTCATTTCAATGTTTACAGGTGTACAAGAATCATCGACGAGAGGACTGCAAGCCTCTCTGTCGATTGCTCACAGAGACAGACCATCTCGACCATTAGCAGAAAAGAGAACCAAGCATAAAGATGACCTCACAAATGAAAAATTGATTCCAACTATATTTTTTGATTACATCTCGCCTCTAGATGGCATGGTGAATCGTGATAGTGTGCCACAAAATTTTGAGTACACCATAGTTACTGTGTACCTCCCGAAGGGGATACAAATAGTTCGAGAAAAGTGGTACAAGATCACAGCATTGAAGTTCAGTGACTTCAACCTTGTATATCGCAAGATCTATGGTATGCTCATCCCATACAAGTACCTAACTAGAACAAAAGGGAAGAACTCGAAGATCATCCCTTAGTCATGGACGATGAAGCTCGTGCAGTCCACCCTGCTTAATGTCATGAAGATCCCACACTTCGGAAGACACTAGGAAGTCAACACATGTGTCAAGATGCTACCGTTTTGTTACCATGGAGACTACTGATGGCTAGACTATCGCATTACAATTGACCCAACGTTGATCCACAGGATCACAGGACTGAGTATGCAAGGACCCAACCCGCGGGACTTTTATCTAGGAAAATTCGCAGATCACGCACTAGCACAAAAGATCAAGGATACATATGGCGATGTTGAGAAGGTAACAAGAGGCTACAAGGTAGCTTCCATCCAGAGTGGTGTAGTGAGCCTCACATGTCAATTGATAGATGGAAATTTAGTAAGGAAGAATCGACCTACATAGGTCATCGTCTTTTTCATCGACGTCGCAGGGAAGTGTGTAGAAGGCCTACATATGAACTGGGCAAAGTACCTAGTTAACCAATTGGAAATCGATTGCCGAGAAGCATAGGATCCGGGTTATGAATTTCATTTTATCTATCTCCTGGTCCTCATTGTATTTGTTGCCTAGGAGATGCCGGAAGGAGTGACCTTCCCAGACATAGAGTCATTTGAATCACTTGCCGCAAAGTTCACTACCCTGTGGTATTCAACTAATATGAACAAACAATGGCAGTCAAATGTTTTGTTCCATACATACTACTTCCAAGTAAAGCGAGCCATCAAAGTTGAGCCTCGCATGACTCCGAACACCTTACAGAGGTTCTTACCACTAATGAATTTCAGCGCATATTGGCACTTTATCCACATTACAGCGCGAGAAGATGAACATAAAGAGCAGCTCCATTCATATTATAATATTATAGAAGAAGACCTGGAGGAAATCACTAAAGAATGGCCCATTGCCCTCCTTATCCTCGCCAACCCCACAGAGATATCTGATCTTGAAATCCCATAGGACACTCATAAAGAACAAAATACACCCAGAACCAACAAGTAGAAGAAGATTGGGGAGTTCCAAAACTTAAGCATCACCTCAGGGAAGACTGCTTCCATGTCACCTGACTGAGGGGGTTGTGACGAAGTAGAAGCTAAAAAAAGGCCCAGTGAAGTAACACCACCCAGAGATGAGGTTGACCCCTTGAAGAAGAGGAAGGTTTCCCCCCTAAAACCTCCTTCTCGAAAGAAATCGAAAGCCACCATGACCAAGATGCAGACTGTCCTCACCTCCGATGAGTTTGACTTCATCATAGTATCCCTAAATGATGCTTCACTGGAGATAGCAGAGAAAAAATGAGTGAAGTAGGAATAAATGTATGATAGGATTGAAGTTGATATCTGAGGGGTACAACAGTCTCTTCAGTCCATCCGCGCAATCTCCATTGTGCCTCTGCCATCGGGAAAACCAGAGTTGGGAGATGAGCCATCCAAACTCCATCGACTAGCAGATACAATCGAAGCTCACCTTTGACGAGCATAAGATGAAACAAAACAAGCCACCTAGGCCTTGAAGAAAGTGCAAGGAATACTTGTAGAGCAGTGTCAAGCTGCAGAACAGGAAAAAATTGCTCTCCACACAAATTTTGATGAACAAAAAGAACATATACAGCGAGGAAAAGAATAGTTTCTCATGGAGCAACTCGAAGTGAAAGAAGCAGTCAGCAGAGCACTTCACTCAGTGACAGTCGTAGAAACAAAGGTAGAGGATTGAGTCATGCAACAAGTAGAGCATATCACAAAAGCTATCCAGCAGCTACAACAATGCATAGCAGAATTAGAGATCTGCGAAGTGCTCGAGACTCCACAGGATGTAAGGGATCAAAGAGAAGCAACTACTCGAAGCATAGTTGAGAGAATAAAATCCCTTGCTATGGAATGTAAGAAACTTACTGATCACAGTGCCCAGACCTATGATCAACTCAATGAGAATCCATAACTGAAGGCACTAGAGTCGCAACTCCGAGAGGTGAAGTATCAAGTCAAAACGATACAAGCATAGTTGAAGCCCCTGTCAGCAGTGGAAAGAATGAAGCACTCCCAAGAGAAACGCACCACCCAGTAGCAGGCTCACACTATCTAGATCAAACTTATGGAAGTAACTCAACAGCTCCAACCTGTACAAGATAAGTCTTACCAATTTTTCACAGAGCTCAAAGGTCGAGGAGAAGAACTGGAGAAGGTCATCACTACAGTTGAACAGTGCCTAGAAGGAACTCTAAACGAGGTAGTCATCCAAGATTTCGTTGCACAAGAGGCCATGGCACAGCAACAAGTCGAAGAATCTTGAGCCAATCTCGATGCTTTCAAATCAAAACTACCCAGATCAGAGTGACTCGAGACGAGTCACAGGTGAGTGTTGGGGCCTATTGTCCCTTAACCAATTTTTGGGAGATCCTTGGTCAAGTTTGACCTATTTCGGGACTTTGACAGCCTGTCGAAGGAGGAATGCAAGACAAAGAAGAGATCGCTGGATCTTGGCCCCTTTTTGGGTCCTGTTATCCCCGATATCTAGGGATAACTAGGAGATCATGTCTCGAGGCCCACATGGTCCTAGACATGGAGTACCGAGAGCAGGAGCGACCTGAGCATGGTCCTGGAGGACCCATCTTCTTCTTCTCAGCCAGACTTG
>ML787767.1:316894-333001 GCA_009831015.1 Picea engelmannii | reverse complement strand
TAGGGACGTCTCCCTTGGACTTGCCCTCCTAAATAGAAAGATCCCCCCATCGAGGTGACAGTGGGTGGGGAAGCTCCTGTTACGCCGGTTTCAAGCCCTAACTCAAGCTTTCAAACCTTTCCTACAAACCGTGCGATAACAGGTCCTTTTTGGGATTTGGGATTATGTAACAGGTATGGGATGTTAGCCCATGGGTTTACCCATGTTTAGGCCTAGTTTGTATGTATAAATAGATGTCTAGGCAATGTAAGAAGAGAGTAGATACGAATGGCTAAGTGCTATATCTATGTGATTGAAGGATTGTAAGTGCTTTGTGCATATTGTGTGAGACTTGCAAAGCTACGTGAAAGTAATTGTAAGAAGATTGGTTCTTTACCCTATCTCGAAGAAGGAGGATTTGGTGGAGTGCGCGCAGATCTCATGTCTTCTATGGAGTAGCATTTTGATGCTATGTGCCTGTAAGAAACTTGAAAAAGATAATAAAGAAGAAGAGTTGGTGGACGTAGCCCCAGGGTGGGGGTGAACCACATACATGATGTGTTGTTATGCTTTGTGCAATGTCTTGATGTGTTTATGTCTTTATTTATTAAGTGCTTTGATATAAATAGATAGATCTATTTATGCTTTGTGCTAATGATGCATATGGATATAGATTTGAACTATGTGAATGTGCTTAGTGCTTGAATCTACTATATCTAATCGACCTTTCTATGATAAGTGCTTAGATACATCATATCTGAATGAATGATGTGATGCTCTGTTTCATATGCGGAGTAGATAGTGGTTAAATATTGATTAATTGTCTATGTTAAGTGCTCTATTAAGTATTACAATCACATATATGTGTCCCAGCTAAGGTTGCAGACACCTGAGTCCTGCAACCACCCCTGCCTCTACCTCGGGTGAGACTTCCTCTGCTTTGCAAGTGTTTCTGAAAGGGCTGATAGTTAGGATTGTTTTGGTGCGTTGTTGTAGAGTTGAACCCTGGGTCTTCCCTATGCCAACAAGTTATTAGCCTCCAAGAGAAGAAATTGGCTAAAGGAAATAATATATACTAAATAATTAGTACCCAGAATGAGAAGTCAGCCCAGGTAGTCTGCAAGATTTAGTATAAATACAGGAGGCCAATCATCATTCTGGAAGGCATTCTCACAACTGTAGAAGCAGCACTTGTGTGCACTGCAATTGGCCATTTGTGCACAATTTTGGAGGAGAGTTGTTGTTACAGCTGCTACAACTAGCAGATTTCGGTTTGGGCTTGGACTATCTCTTAGTTGTGCTTTGGACTCTCTGATCATCTCTTGTTTGGTGCACTATCCTTAGAGAAAGGTGTGTCACCTTTGTTTGGCTATCTAGCCTAGGGTTTTCTTCCAGAATGATTCTATGTCAAGGTTAAGATGCTCGGAGGGTGGCTTTAGCCTATGGTTGGGTGACAATAGTGATATTGTATATGGTTACATGAGCACATCCATCATATTCTAATTGGTTATGGGCTCACACCACCTTCATTCAGTCTAACCACTAGAAGGGATCATAGCCATAAGTGTTATCTCCTCAAACAAATTAATAGAGATTTTGCATTTTAGGTGATAGGGAGTCTTTTAAAAAGATACTTTTTAAATTTTTAAAGGTTCATTTTTTGAAGCTTTACCCATGTAATAAAGTTTAAATAAAAGTTCGTTTAGTTTTTGTTTGATCTAATTCAAATATCAGGTTTCAGTGGCTTAGGCGAACACATGGATTGTTCATTAGCCACCAAAAGCCTTAGCTTTTGGAAGCTTAAATAAAGGAATCTAGGGCCATTTTAGTCACTGAAACCATTGAAGCAGGTAAATACCAAGCACATCCTATCACACATTTCAAACAATGGGTTTGATGTTTCCATGATTTCACAAGCCGCCGAAAGGACTGGAGAAAGAACTGTTCACGACCGAAAAGTTGATCCCACTGTGATATAAGTGAATCTTTCCAGATCGCTATATCATTAATTCATACGCCGATGTACTTCCCATTGATTTCAGTTATTTTCCATGACTGTTGCACATCATCAACCATTTCGTTGCACTCCTTGCAATCAGTGCCACGTTCAAAGGCCCTCCCAAGTTATCTCAATTTTATCTCAGCCGAGACGATTTTTGCTAAGTCTACGCAGTGTAACTCTTCCCGAAATCCACTCCTTCGATCACAGGTGTGCAAAAACGTCATGGAAAATGAATAAAGGAACATTGACGTTGAGGAAGGAGCTCAATGATATCGGTTACCTAGAATCACATCCCAATGTATGTCAAATGTTCAAGGATGCAGGGTGTTACAATTTTTGCAAAAAATTACAAAGTTTTCATCAACAGGTGGCAGAGGCTTTCGCTCTCAATTTCGATGGAAAGAAAGAAATCTTCGGTTGGGATGAATTCGAGATTGATGAAGCCCTCATAGCTGAATTCACAGAGTTTCCCATGACTGGAGAGAAATGGTTTAAAACCACTGTCATTAAGAATGTTGAGTTCAGGACCTCTTTAAAACCAGAACACAGGGGTTTAATTTGGAAGAAAGATATTCATGTATCGTTCCTTGAAGAGAAATGGAAGCAGTTGTTGAAAGATATAATGGTTTATATAACCTATGAAGGGAGATACAACAGGGTGATGATTTATCATTTCAAACTTATCAACCATTTGACAGGAAGAAACCCACTTAATCTGCCCTATTTCCTCCACCGAATCTTATCCAAGATGGCTCATCAAGTCAAGGCCAAACCTAGTCAAGTTGCAGGTAGATTATCCCACCATAGTTTAATCAAACTATTGGTTTGTGAGTTGTTGCAAAGAAAAGGTAAATAATGGAATTACTTCTTATTCTAGAATGATTTCCAGAATGAGGTTCAGCCAGAGGGAAAAAAGAGTCCTCAGTTCAAGAAATCCTCCACTCCCAGAAGTGGAAAGAGGAGGAGAAGAGCTATCTCTCCAACCCTAGTCAATCAACCCTCTCCTTCCTCTAATCTAGGAAAAATAAATTTAATTTTAACAGTGAAGAAGAAGAGGCCAAAGAATTCCTAGTGAACAAAAAAATTCTAAATCTTCCTTACATAGACTCAGAAGATTAAGAGAAGCAGTTGGAAATAGGGCACGAGGATTCAGTTACCACAGGGTGTGACAATTCTATTTTTGTGGATATATACACAACAAGTTATGAGAACCTTCCATCACCTACACCCCGAGAAGAACAAGAGCCACAAATTGCATAGGCCTCATCTAGCAAACGAGTGAAGAATAATAAATCAAAAGAAATCAAGAAGCTTAAGAAGAAGCTAGCTGAGCAAGAAGTGCTTGAAAGGGTAATAAAAACCAGGTATGAAACCCTATCAAAAAACTTTGCAGAAAGCAACTCAGCTTTGGAAAGACTAGCCCATGAAAGCATAAAGGAGAAGAAAAAGAAAAACAAGATTGTAAAGGACTATAACAGCTTATGAAGAGTAGCTCAGGGTTTGAATAAAAAGGTCAGGGCTTTGAGGAAAAAAACAATGTCTTCAAAAAAACAAGCTCATGCTTCTCTTGAGACCCTTGCAGAGGTGGCAGTTCAGTGCAATGAACCAGAAGTAGCCAGTAACCCTACAAATTTTGAGCAAGATACAGAAGCCTAAAAATATCAATCCTGAGGCATTTTTGAGCTGAGACAAGGGTATTTTTGAAATTTTGATAATCTCAGGTTTCGATGGCTTAGGAGAACATATCAATTGTTCATTATCCACTAAAAGCAGAGCTTTCAGTAGCTAATCAGCCTGAATTCTATTTTCTCTAGCTACCGAAAGCACTAATAAGGCAGAAAGCTAATGTTTTTGCACAAATACAAGTTTTTCTTGTTCAAAAGACTAAAAAATGGTTCCAATCGATGGAAGATAATTGATGATATCTCAATCAAGAGTTTTTTTTGGTTTTGGAGATGCTTTAAAAGATAGAAAAGGTAAACAATAGTTACCTATTTTCAAGGAGATAAGACTGTTGACTGTCAACAGGTGTCAAGTTCAACTCCTTCCATATCACATGAGATCCAGTAGCCTCGGAAGGCTCACTACACCTGCCAAGAATCTGAAGAACATAAGATAAGTCGAGAAGTTGGATTGATCTAGTCTACTTAGGCCAATTATTGAGTTTCTATTTTTGGCAAAATTTGATCCAGTAATCTAGGATCTGGAAATTGTTTGTAAAAGGCTATAAAGACAAGAACATTTGATGAACACCGGGTTCGATTTTGAGTTCTATAATCTACTGTTGTTGTAAAAAGACACTTTCTTAAATATATTAAGACTGCAAGCTTATTTCATTTGTTATTGTCAGACTCTCCCTCATCTTTGTCTATGCATATGAGTTGAAATCATTCTTTTGTTTATGTTTAATGGTCCCATGGTAACTGGCATCTTACTTTTGACTGTTAAGCAAGAATCATAAGCATCTTTGGCTAGTTTGTTGACCCATCATATATATTGTCTATGTATGTTCTGGTTAACTGATTGGTTTTCTTATCCATTTGATTTACAAACCTATCTAATAATATCTCTTGAAGGCCTTGTATTGCATGAATATAGCTAGACTGTCTTGAAGATACAATCCCAGTGATTAAGATATTTATCTTGATCCAAACCCACACCCATTATTGAGAAAATAGTTACAAAAAGGTTAAGTTACCAGGCATCTCTGATATACAACCTAGGAGAGTTTCATGGAGTGATAACAATGAGGATACTAAGCTTGTTGAAGAAATGTCCCTAGGGTTCCTAGCACAAGAAGTTACCAAAGCATTGTCTCTAGGGTTACTAGAAGGTGCAGTTGTAGAAACCCTAATCCTCTCATTGAGGCACCTTAAGTGAAGGGATTGACCTAATTTCCAGATAAACTAGTGCACCCTAGCCTAGTGCATCTCCTGGTACTCTCAGTAAGCTAAGATGCCAAGGTTGAGATTTTGGTCAAATCTAGGGTTGACCAAGTCAAGGCAACCATGACTTACTCTATGAAGTCAGAAAACAATTTAGATGGGGCTTCTAACTTTAGAGCATGGAAGACAAGGATTGATCTCATCCTTGCCAAGAATAAAGTGTTGGATATCGTGAAAGGAAAGATTGTGGAACCAGAGTTTGAAGAAGGAAAAGAAAAGGAACCGCAGAATGTTATATTTATGGAGAAGTTCAAATACAATGACATCAATTCCATGAGTATCATAGTGTATTCTATAAAATAACATCTGATACCCTACATCTCCCATCATGATTCATCTAAGAAGATGTATGATGCCCTAACAAACCTCTTCTCAGTCAAAAAAATTGGACAAGTAATGAGTCTGAAGAATGAGCTTCGTGACATGAAGATGGATGATGATGACAACATAACATCATACTTTGTGAGAATATCTCAATTAAGAGATCAACTACAAGCTATTGAAGATATCATTTTAGAGAAGGAATTGGTAAACATAGTACTCAATGGTCTTCCCAATACATGGGATGCATTTGCCACAAGCATGAACACAAGGAAGGAGTATCCTACATTTGAAGAACTTTGGACTTGTTGTGCACAAGAAGAATCAAGGATCAGTGAAAAAGAGAAACCCCAAAATAAGTACGATGATCAAGCCTTCACAGCAAGGTTCAAGAATTTCAGGAATAAAAAGAAGTTTGGCTCCAGGAAGAAACTAAATCAAGAGAAAGAGATGTCAAGAATACAATGCTTCAATTGTTGAAAGTATGGTCACTACAAGAATCATTGTCCCTAGTTAAAGAAAAGGAAGGAATCACACAAAGCATCAAGTTGTCGAAGAAACGAAATCCTCAAATAAATCCAAGCAGGGAAAAACATAATTCTTCTTCTAAGACAAGGTAACAATACTCTTCATAGTTCTTGTACATACCATGTTTTTTGTACATGTCTTGCATATCTATTTCTTAGAAGATAATATGTTCCAAGAGAAACTATACCTATGGAAGAACAACAAGATAAGGATTGTTATCACTATGACTACAAGTCAGACAATACACATGAAAGGATGAAGTACATCAACAACCCCTGGTAAAAATTCATGTGGAATTTATTACATAAGTAATAGCTACAAGATAAGACGAAATCAGAATCAATCTTGAAGAAACCTAGAAGAAGTAAAAACAGAAAGAAGTCAACAATCAAAAGGAAATTGGAAAAAGAGTTGTGACACTTTGCAGAAGGCAATAAGGATGCAGATGGAACCATGGACTCTCCTATATGAAGGGAGCCAATTATATATTTCCAAAAGAAGAGCATGCAGTCATACATGAAGCAAGGATTAGGAGGGAGCTAATCCTATGATCCATTGAAGATGATGGAGTATGTATCCATGGTAGTAGCCATGAAAAGAAGTGTGTGTTCAATTTGACTTTAGTAGAAGCCTTCTTCAAAAAGAAGCCTTAAAGTATCCCAGGTTGTCCATCCACATCCATGATACTATGATGAAAGAAAGAAGCGGAATATTCAGGGCATGGAATCTATAGAAAACTCCATGGACCCAAGAGCTAAAGAGAAACATGAGGAAGAACATGAAGATTCCAAGAAAGAAAGAAAATCCAGAACAACCAGTCATTGTATCAAGAATCACAAGACTACTAGCCTAATATGAACTCACTAAAATCAATCAAGTAGAAGAACTGAAAGTTGTGATGAAGAACAATGTATGGAAGACCCATGAATGTAAGCATTGCAAGATCCAGAACTAGGGGTTATCCCAGATGGAGGGAGAAGATTATGATGATTGCTTGTTCCAGTAAACCAAATATACCTCTACATGAGCCCTTATATCATCTGCAATATCCATGGGTTGGAATTGACATCAGATGAATGCAAAGACTGTTATCCAAAATAATTGAACAAAGAGCGCATGTAGAGAAACCTCAAGGATTTGAAGTATACCAGAAAGAGACCCATGTATGCAGATGGAAGAAGACAACTTGGTGGAGAACCTCCAATACACAGCATAAGCATTGTGAAGACTCTCAATAAAAGAGATATTGTATCAGAATGGTTAATCAAAAGCTCAGGATAATGGATTGTTGATCCATGACAAACTCTCATGATGGTAGAAGAAGTACCACTTGGATAAGTTCTAGTTTTACCCTTTCCATGATTTTATGAGCTAGTAGGAGACAAACATGAATCCAACAATGATATACTTTATTGATCAAAGCTATATGAAGCCTTCGGAGAAAAAACAGTGTTCCAAAATGACCAAAGCACATTTGAGATCAAGCATTACATTCTCCGCGATGAAGTCCATAAAAGAGGAAGTGGTTCTCCAATATATATATCTCCATAGATGAGAAGATAAGGAGACATTTTGGTAAAGCCTTTATCCAATATGAAAGAGTTTGTGTACTCAAGATGGAGCTCATGGAGACAACTTCCTTATTGAAAAAGGAAGATATGAATCCCATGTTGGGAGGGAGCACTGATGTGTTATTGATTTATGGACAGTCATTTTTTAGTTCGAAAAATCGTCCAGGATGAGCAGTTCTTTTCCAGTTTGAAAAGTGGTTTGAGATTTCTGATGGACATGCATTTTCTAGTTCAGAAAATGGTCCAGATCGAATGGTCATTTTCATAATGAAAATGGTTCGATGGATTGTTGATGTACCATAGACAGTGATTTCCCATTGTGGTTAACATGGGGAATGGTGTAGGACAGTATCTCTTCTTGACGGTCACTCTCAGTAGTGGGAAAGAAGACTGGTCCGCCTTGTTGAACAGTCATTCTTTCAAAGCTCACAGTAGTGGACAGTTTCAAAGAATGGTATGTTTTGGGGGTTGGTGCAGGACAATCATTTCCTTAGGAAATGGTCTAGATAATCATTCCCTAGGGCAAATTCATTCTCTCCATGTTGCACTTTGTTTAGTGTCAGAGGAATGGCCCAGATAGGTGGATGGTCAAGGTTCAGAAATCAAGGACAAGCATTCCCTAGGGCAGACTCATTCTCTCTAGGTTACATTTTGTTTAGTGTCGGAGGAATGGCCCAGGATAAGGAATAGTCCAGGCTCATAAATCAGGACAGTTATTCTTCCTTTCTTGAGAACAATAGTCCAGATAACTCATCATTGATGTTTTACTTTCTTAGGGAATATGCTCTTCTAGATCTCACAGATGTGAGTGGAAGAATGGCCTAGATGATTCAGTTTATATATCATAACAATGTTTTCTGTGCAGGTTGATGATATGATTATTATGGAGATTGTATGTCTACGGACAGTAGATGTATACTACTGCAGTGGGTGTGTTCCACTGATTGTGACTATATATCACTAATCAAATATCTATGTGATACTTGGTGTGGTAGTGTACCACTGGATTGTAGTTGTGTACTACTATGGATAGACACATTTGTGTTCTATTGAATGATATTGTTCTAATTTCCTTGAAGACTATCAACAGTGTTGGAAATAATTATCAACTAGATGGATGATCAATGGACAGATATTTCCCAGACAAAAATGGTCCAGGACATTTACTCTTCTAGGACATATGTCCAAATTAGAAGAATGGTTCTTGTGTCACTCTATGGAGTGAGTGACTTATCCAGCATCATGTTTGATTACTTAGATGGAGTATGGTTTTGAGAGATGATGTAGTTGATGACACTGATAGTGATGATGGTGCTCATGATCTAATCATGAGATAGTCTACACGACTATGTTGATGCTACTGGGTGAATGGTATGTTTGTGCTCAAGACCATTACCTTCAATACCTCCCTAGCTAGGAGGGAGTGTTGATATTATGGTAGTTGCGGGAGGTATTTACCTCCACGTGTAAACCTGACGAGAATAGAATATTCTGCGAAGCAATAAGAAACCCTAATTGTTTGGTTAATAACCCTAGAAGACAAGTCATCTCAAGGGAATGACTTGTATTAGGTTATTAGCCTCCAAGAGAAGAATTCAACTAAACGAAAAACCAAAAAAAAACCAATGAATTAGTACCCAGAATGAAAATTTGGCTCAGGCAGTCTGCCAGATTTAGTATAAATGCAGGAGGTTTGTCTTCATCCTGGAAAGCATTCTCAAAACTGCAGAAGCAACACTTGTGTGCACTGCAGTTGGCTAGTTGTGCACAATTTTGGAGGAGAGTTGTTGTTGCAGCTGCAACAGCTAGCAGATTTCAGTTTTGGCTTGGACTATCTCTTATTTTTAGTCTGGACTCTCTAATCAACTCTTGTTTGGTGCACTATACTTGGAGAAAGGTGTACCACCTTTGTTTGGCTATCTAGCCTAGGGTTTTATTCCAGAATGATTCTCTGTTAAGGTTAAGGTGCTTGGAGGGTGGCTTCGGCCTATGGTTGGGTGACAATAATGATATTGTCTATGGTTAAATGAGAACATCCATCATATTCTAACAAGGTGTTGAGTTCACACTTTAGCAGTCAAAGTGTGACTTTTAGTGCTAATACATGGTTTGAATGATGTGGAAGTTATGATATGGATAATGAGAGGACAATGAATGACTTGTGCATTGAATGACTGGGCGACTAAGTTGGTAATGGATGGCCCCGCCTGATCATTGATCAGCGAAATATTAACTCATTTTGTGTGTGGGATAAGTTTTGGTACCTTTCACTCATTAAAGGTTTTTAATTGATACAATTAATTTGGTTTCTTAGTTCATGTGTAGAGAAAAGAATAATTTATTATGACTTTATGGTTTCTCATTAAAGGGGTGAAATCGATGATGAGAAAATGTATCTCAATGGGCAATTACGTTATCTTGTTGTAGGATACTAGTACATTTTCATATATTATCATTACTCATTTTACAACCCAAAAGAATGAGCCATTTAATCAATGAATAAGAAGAAGAAACAATGTTGGAAATTCATGCAATCTAAGGAGAAGACATCATTGAAGAGGAAATTCATTGATTTTGGAGTTCCTGCTAGTAAAATTTAGATTTCTTATTCAATATTTATTTGTTTTAAATCATTTTAGTTGTGTTGGAAACTAGATTCAAATACACACCAAAGGATATTTTTGTATTTCCAAGATTCATATTTGTTTTAAAGATATTCACCCCGTAAGAACCAAATTGTGTACAATCGCGGGGCATGCTGCCATTAAAATGCAGATTGTGGCCACTATACAAAGATAAATTAAGCATATAACATAGAGTTGGAAACGTATTTCAAAGATTTATCAAAGCCCTCTCAATATTGATTGAAAAAATAGTGTTTAAGAAGAAAATATTTTTGATAAAAAATTTTGAAGAATGAAAGATGGTCGTTGTCAGTGAAAAATAATTATTTCTCACTGCAGAAGCTTTTGTTTTCTAAGATAATACAATTAAAAATGGAAATCCTTGGTGATTACCCAAATAGGTATCTTTTATTTTTTCGATTAACTTAATGAATAGTGAGATTTCTCTTAGCAATTCATCCACAATGATCTGTCAATTATATGAAAGAATCAGCATGAACTTCGAGGTCATTCTCATTCCAACGATCCAAACCAGCCATGCATTCGATTTTTTTCTCATTGGAATGATTGTGCTCAATTTATCAGATGTATTAAGCATTATTTTTATGGCTTTGCATATTAATTAACACTCTTTCTTGAGATCTATCTTTTTTTTCTATCCTATAATAGTTAAGAAGTAAGTCTTTCAATATTTTCGCATGGCTTCCCCTTAAGCCAAATATTTTAAGGAATTTAGCTAGCTAGAAATTGCATTTCAACTCTTTGTTTTGAGCTTAAGCAATATGATTGTAGCTTTATTTAATTTTTGTTTTCAACTCTTCCTTAAACTTCATTGAAAATAATTTTTTCGGCTCTCTCTTTGACATTTATTTCTATCTCATGCCCAAGATTGAATACTTACATTTTCAAGAATAATTGTAACTTGCAAATAGTCTTTTTGCAAGTTTAATTACATTATAAATAGGTGCATTTTAAATAGAAGTTGATACCCTTCATTTGTTGAATTTGAATTGTAGAGTTTGATTGTTAAAGGGTGGAGTTGTAAGAAACCCTTGAGGTCTAATTCAGTGTCTAAATGGATCAAATTGATGAACTATTAGATTTATTGAACACACTAATACTCTCTTCTATGGACATTACAGTCACAACTGACATAGAAACTCTCACTGATGTTCTAACCTATTTAAAATATTCACAAGACAAAATCTAATTTCTCCAGCTTGAATCACAACTCCAACAAGAAGAAATACAACAAAAGAATCATTATTTTGAACTAGCCCTTGTTCAGAATAATTCTCTTTTTGAATTTGAAAATGATTCCTCTCAACATCCAACACATGATCAAATCAGTGATTCCACTTCAAAAGCAAATTCAAATGAAGATGAAGTTTGTCATAAACAAGTTCCACTTGCACTTTCCAATCCCATAATCAAACCTTGGCAACAAATCATCAACAACAAGCACATAGCAGGTCTTGGGCATAAAATGGAAGTGACCTATCACAATTCGAATTATACCAAGCCAATCCATTTCCAAAGTGATGGATTCCTTCAAGAGAGTTCATATTCACATGCTCTGGTTCAATATTAGATTTCTAAATTCCAACATTGTTAGTGAGTTGGCCACATGGAAGATCAATGTTTTGATCTTCATTCTTGTGAGGATTTTGGAAAGCATAATCATCCTTCAAATATATGTTCCAAATGAAAGAAATATGAAAGAGTAAACAACCACTATGGGTGGATTACTTCTTGCAAATGGTCATCAATAGTCAAGAATATATATCAGCCATACCAACAAATTCACTCTCAAGTATTGACATATATTGTAGTGGAAAGATTTGCATATTCTCACCTTGTACCTGACATGGGGGGACTAACATCAGTGATTAAGTTTTTAATTCCTATCAATCAAGTAGTAAGAAGCGAGCGTGATTTGGTTTGTGGTCATCCAAAAACCACCATATTGGTGTGTGGTTTTCCCTAAACCTTGGTTTAGTAGAAGACTTATAGCTTCTTCTAGACAATATTTTGTGGTCATATGTAAGTCTCTATTTCAAAGCACTTCCAATTAGTAGATTAGATTAGCTTCTAGATAACTTCAAAAATTATCTGGGAACCATTGAGCCTTAGAGCCAAGTTCTAGCGTTTGTGATCTACCTTAAACCACCATCTCCATTTAGTATAAGACATCAACTTCTACTAGCCTTTTGGTTTGTGGTCATCCCAAAACCACTAGATTCAAATATCACATTCAACCATCAACAAATATCTACTTATAGATTCCATCTTTCTTCTTGGACTCACATACACCCCTTCGAATCAAGGGGGGAGTGTTGGAAACATAATCTGTAAGGGTTATGATATTATTGTATTATTCACTTGATACCAAATATGAAAAGACACAAGTGAATATGAATAGTCATTGGGAGTCCAGGAGACCTTTTGGAAAACGAATCCAAAGGTAAAGATAGTTTATTTATAGATGTATCATATCAGTGAGAAATACAATTCATTCTTATATCCATTTTCACATTCTAAAAAAAAGTGGCAATAGTATGTGTTTATGACCACATGTAGAAATGTTGCAGATTTTGTGTGCTACAGGTTGCTGCAAAAACTCTACAGGATGTTGTGGAACCTTTTGTACTGTCGAAAATCTGCAGGATTTTGTGGAAATTTATGCATTATAGAAACTCTATAAGATATTGCATAAAATTGTGCACTGTGGAAACTCTACAGGATGTTGCAAAAACTCTACTAGTCGCTATAGATATGGATTTACAAAGATACAACAATTCCTGAATTTTTTTCTAAGGACTTGGAACTCCATGTGGAAAAACAATAAAGCAGTTGGATGAGAATTGAGATCCTTGGAGGAGGATATCGTTGGCATAATATTTTATATATTGTATGAGTGGAACATAACTATGGATTATTCTATTTGTCATGCGATTGTAAATAAAGACAAATATAATTTTTAATTTGTAGCAATCCCATTGATGAACCAACCTAGTAGTAGTTGTGGTTAAGAATAATCCTAGAAACCACCTATGCTTGAGTTGTGAAAAGAACAAGTTGACGTATGTTTGTATTCGATTTGTTTCTATTTGTTGTGAGGATAGCTTGAGAATTGTTGGTTCTCAAGAATGTCAAGAATTATTTCTTAATTTTAGACATCCAAGGGTTTCTATAAAAGTAGACCTCCTATGCTTGTAAACGATATAGAGAAAAAAATGAAGAAACTTCTTTTTGTAATTAGACTATTTTATAATTAAAATTTATCGAGCTTGGTTGCTTCCTTCTACATGTTTGTGTTAAGTTGATTTAGCTAGTGTTGTACCTTTTTCCAACACTCTGTCTGAGGAGACAAGGTATAGTCCAACAGGACAAGTTTTGTAGTATTTAATTATGTAGGATCATATTATTAGTAGTTTTTATTTAATTCTAATTGAATATAGAATTACTTGTGTGATAATTTATATTTTCCTGAAGATT
Organism: Picea engelmannii; assembly: GCA_009831015.1. Lineage (NCBI taxonomy): Eukaryota > Viridiplantae > Streptophyta > Pinopsida > Pinales > Pinaceae > Picea > Picea engelmannii. The sequence goes on along the minus strand of ML787767.1, from coordinate 319,533 downwards.
ATGTTTTTTTAATAAGAATAATTACATTTCCTCTGTAGATCAAAATTTCCATTTCCTTCATCAATATCTTCATATTTTGGTAGCCTTGCATTCCTTTTATCAGTCATATTTACTACACTTAATAGACTTGCATTTGCGATTTGGAGTTTTGTATTTCTTCAATAAGTTATAATCATTCTCAACAATTGTGCTCAATTCAATAATCACATTTACTACTTTGGATTATAGACAATGATCACATTTGGAAAGAGTATTCTTTACACTTTACTTTTCACAATTTACTTCTCTGTCAAGATGTGGTGTGAATTTACTTTCCATCGCAATGTGAATTTACTTTTAGTACTTTACTTTTCATCATAGTGTGAATATACTTTGAGTACTTTACTTTCCATCACAATGTGAATATACTCTTCTACAATTTACTTCAATATTGTGTGATTTAATTTCCTTTCAACTTAGCTCTAATATCGGTTTAGCTTCCTATTTCCTTGCCATGACTTGTGTAACTATCCATATCACTATTTATAAGTGATATTATTGAAGCTACAACTTCACATTACATAAACCATTGGAAGAAGGAAGTGTAACATGCATTTATAGTGCACAATAACTCGCAAGTCAAAATAGAACCACAAGTTGGCAAACTTAATGCACGGACTATTTTCTTGCCTTGCTATAAATTAAAAAGGTAATTAAAAATCATGTCATTTTGGAGTTGTTTTTGAGGAGTTTCCAAAGGAAAAATAGTACTCCTACACTGGTTTTAGCCCATAGTAGAATGCATGAGTAGAGTTAGAGATCCAAAATATTGATTCAAAACCACTCAAAATACTAACCCCCTTGTAGGAAAATCAACAAAACAAGAAAGTCTTGGGAACTCCAACTCTTGTAAAAAGACACCAATAGAAGAAAATGCAACAACTAGATTTTCAGTTAAAATAGAACATGTCCATCCAACTGCAGACTCAATACATTAAGTTGATCCTACAACAAAATCTATTTCTATGGTTTAGGAAAAAAATTTACTTGTAACTCTAGACTTTTCCAAGATAGAGGAACTTCTCAGTGGATAGCCTGATATAGAATTTTAGTCAAATATAGTTCAAGAACTAGTAGAATCCCCCTCTTCTACAAAATCATTAACATAACAAAGGCCTGATTTTTAGGACTTTTATTACAACATGGCAGTAGAAGAAGGAGCATAAGTCATTAAGAAAGAGATTGCTACATTTGAGTTTCCAATCAAAAACCCAACAGGGATGGCACAAATGAAGAATATTACCCCTTCAACCTTTCCAAATTTCAATGGGATGGAAAGTGAGGACCTAGATATATTTCTCTTCAAATTCAATGTCTTTTGCATGAGTTACAACTATGTCTCAGATGCCCAAAAATTGAAACTATTCCTTGCTACAGTGAAAAATGTAACGCTACATTGGTTTATAGGAATCAGTGGAAATAGTATTGGAACATGGGAAAAAATGAAGGAATCATTCCTGAAAAAGTATCATGATTATTGCAAGGACAAATATCGTAAATAAGGAATCTTCAAGATGACCCAAAAAAAGGATGAGATCCTAGAGACATAGAACAATTCCAATACAATTTACAACGGTCAAAACATAGTATGTTGGATGAAAAAACTCTATGGATTCTTTTGTTGATAGAAACAAAAAATGATCTCATTGATATTTTAAATATAATTGGGGTTGGAGATGTCTCCTAGTTAAGCTATGGTGAGGCTTTTGACCTTTGTAAAAGCTACTCAAGAGGAAATTCTGGGCTAGGGAAGGGACCAAGATGTGATAGTCAGAATTACAAAAACATATGGGGCAAGCATCACTAGAGTAGATATTGGAAACATGCTAAAATATTTTAAGACTGATATACTTAGCTTCATGATTTCACAACTAGACACCTTCTGTTGGCGACGGAAGTCACTACTGGATTTCTTGCAGGAGCAGATCCTGACGCCCATTAGTTTAATGTCACGATTTGTTTGAAAGGTGATCAAATGGAAGGAAACTCAGAACGATATCATCTCAGCTCAGAAACTAGATCAGGCATGCATGATGGATGAGGTCTTGTATAAACTCCAAACAGTGAGTTGTAATAGAGGGTGAGTAGGGGGAAGACTTATGCGAGAAGAGTGCGGAGGTCTATCATGTACATCCGGTTTGTAACAGACTGGGGAAGAAAGCATTCGAACATAAGATCCTTTTACATTCAAATACAAATACCAGAGGGCACAATAATTTCACAACTCGACTGTGAATCCTCTAGCATGAGACGAAAGACAGATGGAAAAGGGAAAACTGTTTGTTATAAACCAAGAAGTCTCAAACACAGAGGCATAACCAGGAAACCAGAATGTTTGTTGAAACTTTACAGTCGGTAGCTTAGCTCTACCATCGATAGATACAAAAATGGAGAAAACGCCTTCATATACTCAAAACAACAACAACAGCGAAATCAAGAGACTGCATTGAAATCTTTGCGTCTGCATGGCTCCTGACAGTCAACATCTGAAAGATCGTGCAACTTATGTCAGATGCAATATTAATTCTTTGATAGTTCCAATGGTGAATCGACATGCCTTAAATTCATGATCGTGCTTTCCCATTAAGGAGGAGGCGATA
>ML787767.1:279408-308242 GCA_009831015.1 Picea engelmannii | reverse complement strand
GGGTCCGGAATTCACTGTGCGTCGTTGATCTACGTGCACAAATTCTAGCCATCCAAAAATGATTCTTGTTTAACACAGATGCACTTGCACCCAAAACTTAGGACAAGTGGGTTTTAACCCATTCTTATGTGCTATGACCCCCCTACAAGAAATATCATTAACACCTTCCAATATAGGAAAAAATGGGATGAAGAAAAACTAGATTTATTGATATTCTTCCCCAAATGCAAAAAGAAGCATCCATTGAAGTATTGTCCATTTAACAACATCGAGATATGAAAAATATATGAACAAGAAAATAATACTAACAGTTGTCCCTCTCTGCTAGGGTTGAAATTATTATACCAAGGAACAACCATGGAAGTCGATAAAGTTTTCCTCATCACTCGGAAACAACCTTGGTAGCCTTGTCCCCCAAGTATGACCTCTGACCCTCTACAATATTATATTTTTTATTGGACTAACCTAGAGTTGTAATATCCTTCTCATCCTTGGTACCCCTCCATGCCTCACCAACAATGGATGCCTTAGCTAACCCAAAATCACCCACCAATACATTTGGCCCATTTTTTTATGCCTTTTTGAATCCCATCAAAAGGATTCTTGTCTAACTTCTGTCAAACCCACTTTTCAGCTATTAGTTGAACCACTTTCATCGCACTCATGACACTATAACCATATGTCAAAATTAAGATGTAAGAAACTACCACATTGTGTGTTTGGAAAGGTTGTATGAAATATGTGTATGTTTCATATTATCGTCACCAGTCTGACAATAACATGATCATCGAAATGTCGACGAATCCTTCTTCCATGTGGAATATTCCATGAAACCATCAATAGCCAACCCATCGTCGTTCAACTGATGGTGTCAGTCAAAATTGTGACTTAGAAGAACGTAAGGACCATCGAAAAGCTGACGCTAATTCCATCAAAATTGTGACTCTATTGTCAGTGACCCACGTCATTGTAGTGGCAATCGGCCATACCTAGTCTGTCAACCATCCAACAATATGGCGAGATGAATTCGATGGATGCATGATGCAATGTTCCTCAACACATGTCGACTTGGAGACACGTGAGAGCTCCAAGTTCTGAAATGAAATGTGATGAACCATTGTTGAAGTTCTGACGTTGGAATATTAAAATGAAAAAAAAAAAAATTTGCATCAAACATAGTGAGCAGGTTGAGTAAGATGTAGATGACAATGTTCTCGATAAATGATTATATAGACAATTAGGATTAGGGTTTATATTTTTTCATAAAACCCTAATTCAAGTTGGTTTGAGCGTCCACAACTAAAAATGCACAGTCTCTTTTGAAATACATGTTTTGATTTTAAACTGTAATTTATGCCCTTGTGCAGAAACGCACACCAAGCTTCATTGAAAATGCATGCCCATGTATTAATACCCCTGCAATTTGAGTGGTTCAAGTTTTTAAGGGTATCTTAGATAGTTTTACACCTGTCTAGATATTTAGATTTTCATTTTCAAACATAAAAGTGGTTTATGTGTAAAAGAGGCAAACTCTACCTTGTAAGTTGAGAGACCAAAACAGTAGAAAGTGAACTAAGAGAAATGCATGCCCGTGCTTATGTATAGCTCCAAATAGAGTTATATATGTTTTTAGGTGAAGTTAATAACATTATGAATCTTTATATATCATACAAAGTACATTATAAAATGACTAGGGACTTCTACCTTGAACCAATATTCCAGACTTTTTGTAAAACGGATGGTAAAACCATCTTACTGTAAAATGCACGCCTAGGAATCATATGACCTCCAAATTAAGTGGTTCCAATTGTGGAGTTTGGATTTTTTTCATTCTACATCTATTCATACTCCAGTTGTGCATTTTGAAACCAAAAACCCTATGTTGTGCATAAATGCTAAAATTTGCCTTGTCAATGCAAAAAAATGCATAAAGGGAAAATTGCATGAAAATGGGGTATGATGAGAAATGCATGCCCTAGGAACAAAAATCCATGTATGATGTTGTTAATTTACAAGTTACAAGTTACAAGACTGTGGATTTGTTGTAAACCATCAAGAATGCATATTAGGGTGATTTGTGCCTAGAATTTAGTAAAGGGTTGAAATATACATGAATATTTGGAAAATGTGCACACACGCTAACCAAAATGGGAAAATGAGTACTAAATTTATGTGTCCATGAGCTCGATGAGGCGGGAGATTGTACAGCCACATCACACGTAGGCTAGTTTTTAGTTGCATTTTCATTGCGAAGACCTGCAGAATCATCAAAGAATACAAGGGTATATTACTGAATAATAATTAAATAAATAAACAGACATATCAACATGTGTGAGACTCTAGAAAGACTAAAATTGAATACATTATTGAGCAAAATACTTGTTTTTCTTTTAAACTGTATTTTTTTCCTTTGTGCATAAATGCATGTTGTGGTATTTACACACATGCAATTTGAGTGATTCAAGTTTCTGAGGGTGTATTACATAATTTTGCATATGTCTACATATTTAGATTTTCATTTTCAAACTTAAAAGTGGGTGTTGTGTAAAAGAGGAAAAGTCTACCTTGTAAATTGAGAGACGAAAATAGTAGAAAGTGACCTAATGGAAATGCATGCCCATGTTTCTATATATCTCGAAATTTAGTTATCTAAGTTCTCTACATGGAAATTCTTCCCATAGGATTGTAGGTAGAGTTACAAATGCTACAACTCTACCCACAATCCTCAAGGAAGAGATGTGGCAATGTTTCCCACATGGAAACTATGCCCACAGGCCTATGGGAAGAGTTGTGGCAACTCTTCCCATAGGCCTGTGTGAAAAGATGTAGATGGTACAACTCTACCCACAGGCCTCTGGGTAGATATGTGGAAAATTTTCCCATAGGCATGTGGGTAGAGATGTCGCAACTCTGCCCACAGGCATGTGGGAAGAGTTGTAATTTATGCCATTGTGCATAAATGCACACCAGTCTTCACTGAAAATGAACATCCATGTCTTAACACCCTTGCAATTTGAGTGGTTCAAGTTTTTGTGTGTGTCTTATATAGTTTTACACCTATATGCATATTTAGATTTTCATTTGCAAACATAAAAGTGGCTACTATTTAAAAGAGGCAAAGTCTACCTTGTAAATTGAGAGACCAAAATAGTAGAAAGTGAACTAAGGTAAATGCATGCCCATGCTCCTATATAGTTCCAAATAGAGTTATCTAAGTTTTGGGGTGAATTTAATAAAATTCTAAATATTTGTATATCATACAGAGTGAATTAGAAAATGACTACAGACTTCTATCTTGAACCAAGATTCCAGAATCTTCCCACAATACTTTGAACTAAGGGAAATGCACGTCTATGCACACACACTAACTAAAATGGAAAAATCGGTACTAACTACCTGCATCCATGAGCTCGATGAGGCATGATATTTTACATCCACATCACACATAGGTTGGTTGTTAGTTGCATTTCCATTGCGAAGACCTACAGAAATCATCAGAGAATACAAGGTTATATAACCGAATAATAATTAAATAAATAAACATACATGTCAACATGTACGAGACTCTAGAAAGACTAAAATGGAATACCCGATTAAGCAAAATACTAGTTTTTCTTTTGAACTGTAATTTCTACATTTGTGTAGAAATGCATGTCGGGCTTCAAAAAATGCACGTTGTGGTATTTAAAGGCCTGCAATTTGATTGATTCAAGTTTATGAGGGTGTCTTACATAATTTTACATGTCTACATATTTATATTTATATTATTGATTAAGGTTGTTTTTCATCGATGTCAACCCTTGAAGAAACCCCGTAGCACAAGGTTTGGGTAATGGACCCAAGTTTGTTTGATGTAAAGATGACTCATTATTGTCTTGTCATGGTTTTAAGAAGTAAAAATGGATGAACTCCAAAGTGGTCCCCTTATGGTGAAAGACCTCACGGGAAGATGCTTTGTAGAGTGAGAGAACCCATGCTTATTTGAGGAATAATGAGATGAAGGACAGTGAATTTGTCAGTGAAACTATCCTAGATGGATAGTGCTTGTCATGTCATTTTCGGTGGTATGTGTAACGTCACATAACTCCTCATAGTTAGAGAGTTATGACCATATGAAGTTGGAGAACCCCCCATAAGTCTTAAAGAATCCCCCAAGGGTCAAAGTGCTTTGCAAAAGAAATCATTTTAAATGAAGAAGCCCTAAAATAAGGAAAGTGTAAGGCTACATGAAGATATAAATAAGAGGCAAACCTCACTCATTATACACACACTTGTACATATTGTATATCTATTTTATTTTGTAAATATTCTTGTAAATACTTGTGGATACATCTGAAGTGGCGAACGTCTGAGGTAGCACAAAGGGTTGACGGAGAAACTCTTGGAATTACAGAAAAACCCTATTTTCTGAAGTGTATGTGGGTTGTCTGTGTACAAGTTGCATACATTCTGAGTTATACGTGGGTTGTCTATGTACAAGTTGTGTACATGTTGAGTTATACATGGGATGTTTGTGTACAAGGTGCGTACATGTTGGTAAATCCATGGAAACTTGAAGAGATGAAGATGCAGAGATTCTAGATTCTGAGATCAAGCTCCCAGGAAGGTCTAAAGTGCTCAGATACATCAGATCCATCCATTGGTTCAAAAGGTATGTCTTATTTATATGAATAGTTGGATTTTGTTGTATGCATGAGGAATGGAAATGGAGATTTTAGGATTCTCCCTAGAGAGACTAGTGGCTTCATGGGATCTTCTACATAAGTTAGATCTGTAGAAATACAGTGTTGGTATATTCATCATTGGTACTTCTTGTGAGGCACATCTTATATTTTTTGGCATATGGCTAAAGATTTTTATGGTACATGGTTGAGAGCTTGTATTTGTGTAGTAGTTGATGTATTGAGAGATTGAATATCAGAAAGGGGTTGATGACTAAGATCATGTGAGGGATATTATACTTGTTCATGATTACACATACCTATCTGACACATGACTAGAGAGAGACATACTTGCCTTCAATAAAGGTTATATATGAGGATGCATGCACAAGGTACAGTTACAGTCTAGATGCAGTGACAGGTTACAGACCTATGTGAAAGAAGTTACAGAGGATCAGAAGTTTTCAAGAAAAATGAAACCCTAGTTTTTAGAAGGCATACGCAAGCTGCATAACAATTTGGTAGCGTACATACGTGGGCTGCATAACATATAGGGTGCATACATACGCGGGCTATAGCACTACGGGCCATGTATCTGTTGTATTTTTGTAGATACATGTTCAGTTCATGTACAGTTTGATTATAAGGCAGTTGTACAGATTGGATATAGGTCAATGGTACAGGTTGATACAATTGTACAGCAGTATATCTCACAGTGATAGGTTGATAGTAGTTCCATCATTATACTTATACTTCAGGGTGGTTGGACAAGGAAATGACGGGTGGTTGTATCGACCTTTCGGTTGTAGCCGGAGAACATAAGTGGTGTAGCCTCCTTCTGTTTGTAGCCAGAAAATTGGGGAGTTGGAGATTCCCTTAGGTTGTAGCCTGAGAAACTAGGGGGTTGGATCCACCTTCCAATTACAGCTAGAAAACAAAGGAAGTTAGTGCTTCCAATGAATGTAATTCTTCAAGACATATAACAAAAATCATTATGTGGTTTTCTCCCGATTTGGGTTTCCATGTAAAACACTAGTGTACTGTGTATGTGTGTGATTGTTCATTTCCTATTGCTCATTATTGGATAATAATTCTACATTGATATAACACTTAGATTATTTAGATAAAAAGGATTATAATTATGCTATTATTGATTCACCCCCCCTCTCATTAATCCAACAATTGGTATCAGAGCAGGTTCCTTCAAAAACCAGTTCAACCATTGAAAGGTAGATCATGGAGAGTACCAACTCATATAAAAATGGAATACCACACTTTGATGGATAGAAGTATGCTTTTTGGAGCATAAGGATGAAGACATACATACAGGCACAGGGGTTCAAAATTTGGCTATCAATTGTAGATGGATACACAGTACCAACAGTTCCACCAACAAATGACAATGCAATGAAACTTGGTCAGAATAATTCCAAATATACAAATGAACTTTTGAATGGTCTCAGTGAAACAGTATTCACCAAAGTTGCACATTGTAAATCTGCTAAAGATATTTGGGAAAAGCTTCAAAATATTTATGAAGGAGATACAAAAGTCAAAGAAGCAAAACTTCAAACTATAGAGGTCAGTTCAAAAAACTAAAAATGAAGGAATATAAGAATATTGCAACCTACTTATTAAGAGTTGACGAAACAGTGAATGCAATCATAGGATAGGGAGAAGAAATCGAAGAATTTGTAATTGTTCAAAAGGTACTAAGATATCTTCCTATGAAATTCAACCCTAAGATATCATCACTAGAAGAAAGATCGGATCTAAACTCAATAAGCATGGATGAACTACATGGAATCTTCACAGCATATGAAATGAGAATTGAACAAGAAAATCCAGATGTAAAAGAAGCAGCCTTCAAAGCATCCAAAAGATCAAAGAAAAAGAAAAATGAACAAGAAGAATATAGCAGCAGCAATGACATCTCCGAAGATGATGAAGAAGTGGCCAACTTCGTCAAAAGACTGAACAAGGGAACCAATGGTAGGTATAAAGGTAAGTTTCCTTTAATTTGTTCTAATTGTGATGGTATTGGTCATTTTGCTAACAAATTTCCTCATAAGAAAAAGAGAAATGATGAAGGTTACTCAAAAGGAAAACACACATATAAAGGAAAAATAACTACAAAGAAATATTTCAAGAAAAGATTATGCATCAAAGAAGACATCTCATCATCAGATGAAGGTGAAATCAGTGATAGTGAGACAGGAAGAGTTCTATTCATGGCAGTAAAAGATTCTGACAAAGAAGACTCCGAAGAAGAATATGAAGAATCTGAAGAAGGATATGAAGAAGTTGAAGATGAAATTGAAGAGGCAGAAGTTGACTATCGAGAATAATTAATTTGTGCCATAGAAGTTATCAGAAGAAAAACAAGAAACTACAACCAGAACTAGACAAGAAACAAGACACTTGAGAACTAGAACAAATGATCACAAGATTGACGGTTCAAATAGAAGAATTTAAAAGAATTGAAGAAGCACTCAAAGAACAACTAGAAGAAAAGGACAAGATCATTGGAAACTTGGAAGCAAAGATTGTCACACTAAGAAATGATATTCAAAAGAAAAATATGCAGAATAGCTCAAAATTTCTGGATGACATTATCAACAGCCAAAAATCTCATCTTGACAAGTCTGGACTTGGATACAATCATACAGAAAAGGGATCAATCTCCAAAACAACAGAGCAAGAAACAAATCCAAAAATCTATGCAGAAATGATCAAAGGGGATAGGAATATATACAAGGAAGATTACAGGGACACTCCTCCACCGAGAAGATTCAGATTTTGAAAGAAGGATTCATAAGAGCACCTTCTTTCAAAATATCTTCAACTCCCAGTTATCAAACTATATTTTTTGGTTTATGTTATGCATGTAATAATTTTGGACATAAAGATGTAAATTGCAGAGCTAACAACATGAACAATAACAACTTTGAGAGTCATACACAAAGGGGTTATTCAACAAGACCTAGTGAAACACAAAGAATAAGTTACAACAGGTTTGAATCTTTGAGCACTGAAGTGGAATGTTACAAATGTAACAATTTTGGACACATGACCAAAGATTGTAGAATGACAGTCCCTCCTAAAGAACCTCAACAGAATAACAGCAGTCATAGACAAGAACCTCAAAAAATGACATGGATAAGAAAGCAAGATCAGTATAGCAATGAAGAATGCACAGTCACTCTACAAGCTAAGAAGAAGAAACACGGGTTGTATGTTCACAATGAGTGTTCAAAACACATGAAAAGTGATAGAGACACATTTCTTACATTGTGAAAGGAAAGAAATGGATCAGTCTCCTTCGGAAATGATAATTCAACCAAAATCATTGGAGAAGGCACAGTATTAATTGGGAACAAGAATAAAAAGGCACAAAATGTTCTACTAGTAGAAGATATGAAACATAATATTCTAAGTGTGAGTAAAATGTGTGACCAAGGTCATAAACTTACTTTCAATTCACAAAAGTGTGAGATGAGAAGAGAAGGTTCGGGGAAATTGGTCGTTACAGCTGCAAGAACTTCAAACAACATATATGTGTTATGTGAAATTGGAAATGAAAAGTGTTGTCTAGGAAAGGAAGATGAAAGTTGGTTATGGCACAGAAGAATGGGTCACATGAATTTTGATAACCTTGACAAAGTCAGCAAAAGAGAATTCGTCAGAGAAATGCCCCAGATCACGAAACCAACCAACACTTTATGCAAGCATTGTCAACAAGGAAAGCAAACAAAGACCAAGCTCAATTCAAAGGAATATTCAACAACAAGACCACTGAAAATTGTGCATACTGATCTAGTTGGACCAACTACAACAAAGGGATTAAAAGGTGAGAGATACTTTATGTTATTAGTTGATGATTATACAAGAATGACTGCAGTTTTCTTTCTCAAGAACTATTCATAAGCTTTTGAAAACTTCAAGATCTATAAGGAAATGGTTGAAAATGAGATGGATTCAAGAATCAAATGCTTGAGATCTGATAATGGAGGAGAGTTCACTTCAAAGGAACTCATGGACTACTGCAACAGTCATGGAATAAAAAGGAAATTATTTTTTTCTAAGACATTTCAACAGAATGGAGTTGTTGAAAGAAAGAACAGGACAGTATAGGAAATGGCTTGAACAATGCTAATGGATTCCAAATTGAAAGATATATTTTGGACATAGGAAGTGCATATAACAATTTACATTCAAAATAGAGTAATTCTCATAAACAACACTGATAAAACTCCCTATGAGCTATGGAAAGGAAGACCAGCAAATGTGAAGCACTTCAGATTTTTTGGAAGCAAATGCTACATCAAAAGAGAAGATGGTAGAATGGGAAAGTTTGACTCTTGTGTGGACAAATGAGTACTTGTTGGTTACTCAAGTACAAGGAAATCATACAAGTGTTACAATCTAAGATTGAACAAAGTTGTGGAAAGCATCAATGTAACAATTGATGAAACAGGCGGACCAGAATCAAAGGAAGAAGAAAACAAATCAATGGAACAACTTTTCGAAGAACAAGCAGAAGATGAAGTAGAAGAGGAAGATGAAAAAAATCTGACAGAAATAGAAGAGAAAGTTCAACAAGTATCTCCAAAGACACCTAGAAAACGAGTACAAAAGAATCATCCTTCAGATCAGATTATTGGAAACAAAGATGCAGGAGTTGAGACTAGAAGAAAAATCCATTCACCAGAACAAACACGCCTAGCACTCTTATCTACAATTGAACCAAACTATTTTGAAGTAGCCAGCAAGAATGAATTTTGGAATAAGGCCATGGATGAAGAATTGGATCAAATAGAGAAAAATGAAACTTGGAAATTGGTTCCAAGACCAAAGAATAAGAATGTAATCGGCACAAAATGGGTTTTCAGGAATAAATTGAATGAAGATGGACAAGTTGCAAGGAAAAAATCTAGATTGATATGTAAAGCATATGCATAGATTGAAATAATCGACTTTGAAGAGACATTTGCCCCAGTTGCCAGAATGGAAGAAATTTGTTTGATTTTAGCCTATGCATGCTCCAAAAATGTTAAAGTATATCAGATGGACATAAAATCAGTTTTTCTGAATGGGGAACTTGAAGAAGAAGTCTACATTGAACAACCAGAAGGATTCCAGTTGTCAGAGAACACAGATTATGTGTGTAAGTTAAAGAAGGCCTTGTATGGTCTAAAATAGGCTCCTAGAGCATGGTACTCTATACTGGATAAGTATCTGCAACAAGCAGGGTTCAAAAAAGGAAGTGCAGACAACAACCTATACATCAAGGTAAGTCAAGGCAATATTTTATTAATTGAAGTTTATGTTGATGATATTATTTTTGGTAGTGATGATGACAGGTTAAGCCAAAAATTTTCAAAAGATGTGCAGAATGAATTTGAAATGTCATTACTTGGAGAACTATCCTTCTTTTTGGGAATTTAGATACGTCAAAGCAACCAAGGAATTTTTATTTCTCAAACCAAGTATATCAGAGAAATGCTAAAAAGGTTCGGTATGGAAGATTGCAAACCAGTTATCACTCCCATGCAAACCAATTGCAAGTTGAGAAAAGATGATGATTCAAAGTCTACAGATCAAGGAAATACAGGTCAATGATTGGTAACCTATTATATGTAACAACTTCTAGACCGGATGTAATGCAAGAAGTTGGACAGGTGGAACAATTTCAAGCAGCACCAAAGGAATCACATGTATTAGCAGTGAAGAGGATTTTCAGATATCTCAAAGGAACAAAAGAGTTTGGATTATGGTATCCAAAAGGAAAGTATATATCACTTATTGTCTACATAGATGTGGATTGGGCAGGTTGTATTAATGACCAATGAAGCACCAGTGGAGCAGTGTCCTAGTTGGGTGATTTTTTAGTATCATGGCTAAGAAAGAAACAATCATCAATATCTTTATCTATAGCCGAGGCAGAGTATATTGTAGCAGCATCATATTGTACATAGTTTATTTGGATGAAACAAACTCTAAAAAATATACAGGTTGAGTATGATGATCTCAATCCAATCTATTGTGATAATACAAGCACCCTTAGTATCTCGAATAATGGGAGCAGGTTGTAGAAAATAACATCAAAGTTGAGTATGTGAGCACAAAAGAACAAGTGGAAGACATCTTCACAAAACCACTTCCATAGGAATCCTTTGAATATCTTCACCAGAGACTAGGAGTTATTTCTACTCCAAAATGAATTCTTTTTGAATGCTTATCTTATATGTCTTAGATTTACATGAGGAAGCACCATAAGAGGAAAGTTCAGTCAGGGGGAGCAACCCCGGATGGAAAGATACCTTTTCCATTGATGACAAAGGGGGAGAGATTTATTTGATCTAGAGGACAGAGGTAGAGGACAAAGGCATGGTTCCAGGGGGAGCAGATTTATCAGATACAAAGGAAAGAGGCATGGTTACATGGGGAGCATGAGTGATATGATTTCATTATTTCATTAGAGTGTTTCCATCAATGCCAAAGGGGGATATTGTTGATTAAGGTTGGTTGTCATTGATGTCAACCCTTGAAGAAATCCATGTAGCACAAGGTTTGGGTAATGGACCCAAGTTTGTTTGATGTAAAGATGACTCATTATTTTCTTTTCATGGTTGATAAGAAGTAAAAATGGATGAACTCCAAAGTGGTCCCCTTATGGTGAAAGCCCTCATGGGAAGACGCTTTGCGAAGTGAGAGAACCCATTATTATTTGAGGAATAATGATATGAAGGACAATGAATTTTTCAATGAAACTATCCTAGATGGATAGTGCTTGTCATGTCATTTTCGGTGGTATGTGGAATATCACATAACTCTTCATGGTTAGAGAGTTATGACCATATGAAGTTGGAGAACCCCTCATAAGTCTTATAGAAGCCCCCAAGGGTCAAAGTGCTTTGCAAAAGAAATTATTTTAAATGAAGAAGCCCTAAAATAAGGAAAGTGTAAGGCTACATGAAGATATAAATAAGAGGCAAAGCTCACTCATTATACACACACTTATACATATTGTATATCTATTTTCTTATGTAAATATTATTGTAAATACTTGTGGATACAACTGAAGTGCTGAACGTCTGAGGTAGCACGAAGGGTTGATGGAGAAATTCTCGGAATTACAGAAAAACACTATTTTCTTAGGTGTATGCGGGTTGTCTGTGTACAAGTTGCGTACATTATGAGTTATACATGGGTTGTCTGTGTACAAGCTGCGTACATGTTGAGTTATATGTGGGATGTATGTGTACAAGGTGTGTACATGTTGGTAAATCCATGGAAACTTGAAGAGATGAAGATGCAAAGGTTCTAGATTCTGAGATCAAGCTCCTAGGAAGGTCTAAAGTGCTCAGATACATTAGATCCATCCATTGGTTCAAAAGGTATGTCTTATTTCTATGAATAGTTTGATTTTGATGTATGCATGAGGAATGGCAATGGAGATTTGAGGATTCTCCCTAGAGAGACTAGTGGATTCATGGGATCTTCTGCATAAGTCAGATCTACAAAAATACAGTGTTGGTATATTCATCATTGATACTTCTTCTGAGGCATATCTTGTATTTATTGGCATATGGCTAAGGGTTTTTATGGTACATGGTTGAGAGCTTGTATTTTTGTAGTATTTGATGTATTGAGAGACTGAATATCAGAAAGGGGTTGATGACTAAGATCATGTGAGGGATCTTATGCTTGTTCATGATTACACATACCTATTTGACACATGACTAGAGAGAGACATATTTTCCTTCAGTAAAGGTTATATATGAGGATGCATTCACAAGGCATAATTATAGTCTGGATACAATTACAAGTTACAGACCTCTGTGAAAGAAGTTATAGAGGATCAGAAGTTTTCAAGAAAAAGGAAACCCTAGTTTTTAGAAGGCATACACAGGCTGCATAAAATTTTGTTAGCATACATATGGGGTTTCATAACATATAGGGCACGTACATACGTGGGCTGCAGTACTACAGGTCACGTATATGTTGTACTTTTGTAGATACATGTTCAGTTCAGGTACAGTTTGATTATAGGGTAGTTGTACAGATTGGATACAGGTTAGTGGTATAGGTTGATACAATTGTACAGCAGTATATCTCACAGTGATAGGTTGACAGTGGTTCCATCATTCTACTTATACTTCAAGGTGGTTGGACGAGGCAAGGACAGGTGGTTGTAGCCACCTTCCGGTTGTAGCTGGAGAACACAAGGGGTTGTAGCCAGAGAATTGGGGAGTTGGAGCTTCCCTTAGGTTGTAGCCTGAGAAACTAGGGGGTTGGAGCCTCCTTCCAGTTGTAGCTAGAAAAAAAAGGAAGTTGTTGCTTCCAATGAATGTAATTCTTCAAGACATACAAGAAAAACCATTCCATGGTTTTCTCCCAATTTGGGTTTCCACGTAAAACACTGGTGTACTGTGTATGTGTGTGATTGTTCATTTCCTATTGCTCATTATTGGATAATAATTCTACATTGATATAACACTTGGATTATTTGGAGAAAAAGGATTATAATTACACTATTACTGATTCACCCCCCCTCTCAGTAATCCAACACATCCACATCACACATAGGTTGGTTGTTAGTTGCATTTCCATTGTGAAGACCTGCAGAAATCATCAGAGAATACAAGGTTATATGATCGAATAATAATTAAATAAATAAACAGACATGTCAACTTGTATGAGACTCTACAAACACTAAAATGGAATACCTAATTGAGTAAAATACTAGTTTTTCTTTTAAACTGTAATTTCTACATTTGTACAGAAATCCACGTCAGGCTTCAAAAAATGCATGTTGTGGTATTTACAAGCCTGCAATTTGAGTAATTCAAGTTTATGAGGGTGTCTTACATAATTTTACATGTCTACATATTTATATTTTCATTTGCAAACATAAAAGTGGCTTATGTGTAAAAGAGGCAAGGTCTACCTTATAAATTAAGAGATCAAAACAGTAGAAAGTGACCTAATGGAAATGCACACCCATGATTCTATATAGCTCCAAATCTAGTTATCTAAGTTTTCTTCATGGAAACTCTTCCCACGGGCCTATTGACAGAGTTGTGGATGCTACAAATTTACCCATAGGCCTATGGGTAGATATGTGGAAAATCTTCCCACATGCATGTGGGTGAAGTTTCAGATGCTACAACTCTACCAATAGAATTTTGGGCAAAGATGTGGCAACTCTTCCCACATGCTTGTGGGATGAGATGTGGCAACTCTGCCCACATGCTTGTGGGAAGAGATGTGGCAAATCTTCCCATTGGCATGTGGGTAGAGTTGTATATGATACAACTATACCCACGGTCCTATGGGAAAAGATGTGGCAATTACTCTGATCGTAGGCATGTGGGCAGAGATGTTGCAACTTTTCCCACAGGCATGTGGGAAGAGATGTCACAACTCTACCCAAAGGCCAGTGGGCAGAGTTGTAAATGCTAAAATTCTACCCACATGCTTGTGGGAAGATCTACAACTCTACCCACATGCTTGTTGCAAGATATGTGGCAACTTTACCAACTATTTGGTCACCCTTGTGCCTGTAATGAAATTCCATTGCAACCCATTGTGATAGTGTGGATTTTATTAGTAAATAAGACATAAGAAATTAGATCGAAACAACAAACAGATATACAAGGTAATAAAATTTAGAGATCCTTTTATTCTAAAGTGAACACCCCACTTATCCAAACAAAACCTAACTCGACACCATTTCCCTCACCTTTTCCTTCATAATACCTGCATAAATAATCAGAGAATAAAAGGTTATATGAATGAATAATAATTTAATAAATAAATGGACATATCAACATGTACGAGACTCTTGAAAGACTAAAGTGGAATACATGAATGAGCTTCTCTTGGTTTCAAGAATAATTTATTCTCTACTAAACATGGCCAACCACGTGAAGGTGGAAGCTCATTTGGCCCCTCCCCCCATCGCATCACTCTCAATTCCCCATACCCAAATCTATCTACTAAAAGAAAAAAATGAAATTAGTATAGTATGATTCATGCATAGAAAGTAGCAAAACACAATTTAAAGGTGAATGAAAGAAAGAATGTGTGTGCAGCTATGTGTTTCTCATATAACATGAATATGTTTTGTACATACAAAACATATAACATACATCCATAAGAAGATAGCAACAAATAGTATATATTAATATATTTTATCATCAAAATATGTTTCCATTATACATTTTTCTCATAACATACATCCATAAGAAGGTAGCAACAAATAATATATATTAATATTTTTTATCGTCAAAATATGTTTCCATTATACATGTTTCTCATAATATATACAATCACTTCTTTTTTTGTTTTTTTGTTTATAGAAATTTGTTGATTCTCTCATCCATCTCTTGATTTGCTTTAGTTGTTGGGCCCTATGTTTATGTTGATTCAATATGCATGCCTGATGTGTTACACGTCTAGTCGGGTACTCTCCACGGCATGGAGGTCATTTTTTTGTGTGAATAAAAAGTGGATCCTTATATTAAATCCAACTGAAAGCTTACAAAAAATATCTGCAACCTATATTCTTACACCAAAATACAATCAGCGAGTTCTTCAAGACCAGATTGACGTTCCAGATTTCATCGGGATCAACGGTTTAGATCTTCTCTTGCATTTCGCGATTTCTCATTTCGCAGCTTGGGTAGACAACTTCCTCCATGATGCAGACTCCTGATATTCGAGTTCCAAAAATTTCCTCACGTCCATGGGAACAGATCGATGATACAGATCTCTTCTAGTACCAATGGTCTTGATATGTTCTCTCTTTTCGCGATTTCGCGACGACTTTGGGAAATAGCTGCCTTCAAGCTTTGGACTCCTGATAGTCGAGATATCGATATTTTCTTGCATCAGATCCATGGGTCCGAATCGACAGTCCAGATATCTTCTGATACCAACGATCCTGATTTGTTATTGCTTCTCGTGATTTTTCATTTCGCGATTTCACAACTTTGGGAAATAGATGCCTTCATGCTTTGGACTCCTGATAGCCGAGGTCCCGAAATATGGCATGGAGGTCATTGTTGAGGAACCTCAACTACAATAAAAAAAGGGCTAAATTGACATGGTTAGTTATTATTCACAGAAGTAGTTCATTGATAAAAATATCATTACAATGGTGTTTACCAGGTTGACTAGTCAAGACCATTAGTTTGATTGCCATGTGTTTCTTCTCTCGCAAATCATTCTCATATACATGCTCTACCATAAAAAATAAAAAAAAATTATAAGTACACCATCTACAAGTAAATATCAATAATTTTCTTAATCCATAGTTATGATTTTATAGCCATAATACCATAATGGCCTAACTACACACCACCATCATCGGGATACACTCCATTGTCACGATTGGGCTACACACCACCATCATCAAGTTTCACTCCACCACCACAGTCGGGTTGCACACCACCATCGGGTTGCATTCTACCATCATGGCCAAACTGCACACCACCATCATCGGACTACACTCCACTTTCATTAGGTTGTCATCCATTGTTGGCCTCATTATTTTTGTTTCTCTCTAGCTTAAAACATAAAGGCACATTCATTTATGGGTGAAATCAACTATGAATATTATTTACAAGTAATCAACAATTAAATTCCATTGGTTTTATTTACGATGTTGTCCAAAGGCGAATATTGTGTTTTCACCATGATTTTTCGGCGTTCAACCATGGATTGAAATCCACACTTGAAACCGAGTCATAGGTCTTCTTCTGTGGTCGTAGTTTTGAATTGAGCCCCCTACATTGCACAAGATATCAAATTTGTCTTATTGGATCCAATCAAATAAAATTTGGATGATGATAGGAATAATACGGTTTAATTATTTGGCACTTACAATTCGTGCTTTTAGTTTCACATAACCACTCTGGCCAAGTTTGTGTTGTCCGTGTTTTTCTAGTCTTTCCTTGGTTTCTTTGATGTGTTTGGGAGCTTAGAAAAGTTTGCAATAGGTTGTATATCACAACTTTTATATATAACTAACAAAATTTCAGCATATTAAATTCAAAATATAATATACCTTCTTGGTCCAGGTGGAGTCTTTCATTATTTTCTCATTGTCTTCTCCTTTGCCTCCTTTAAGAGATTCTTCCACTCAACCTCGAGAATCATCAGAGGATGCTCATACCTAGGTTTTGTTTTCAAATGAAAACCTATATTGGTCCCTCACATATTTCAAATATATTCCATTAAATGAGGTGACTCCAGTTTTGTTGAAGGAATCACCGAACAAGTCGACCAAGTGGTCAATAAGTTCCTTCTTCAAACTGGGATTCTGAGCATTCCACCATGTACATATGGTGGGCCCAAAAATTTCTAAGGCATTTTCATTCATATGCTTAAAAAAGGTGTTGTTTCTTGCTGAACAATGTGATCATTAATTCAAAATAACTGTAGAGATGTATGTTTCAATTAGATAATATGAAATAATTAATACATTAATAAATACCTGGGATTTTTTTTATCTTAATCGGAAAAATGTTCTCATCCACCAAAAAGGTAATTGGTAGTGTTCCCTTACTAGTGACACATGACGATCCAGGAAATCAATCTATAGAATCACCAATTGCCTCATCTTCACCACCATCAAGTGCGTGTTCTGGTGTGCACTACATTGACGATCTATCATGGGCCCCCCTAGAAGGTTCAGTCGTCTCAATCATGGGGTGGTCAGCATAGGAAGAGAGACAAAGAGCCTCGCAGGTATGTTGCTCATGGTAGGACATTGTGGTGTTTGAGCATCACTTCTACCAACACCATCCTTAGGAGCAGGTTGTTGAAGTTTTCTATATAATTCCTATAAAAATAAAACATATTTTATTCAAATCATATAAAAGTATTAAAAAAAAATCATAAATGAACATATGTGATAAATAACCTTTTTAAAATATGTCGCTTAACGCAGATCATTTTATTTCCTCCATCAAAACTATGCATCTCTATTCAACCTCCTTCGTTGATTCATGCGTAAATAACTCAATAAGTTCAATGTGTTTTTTATCACATCCTTTTTAATTGTCTCAACTGGGTCCAGTTCAAATTACATGTGCTCATAGTTTCCAACATTTTAAAGTACATTGGGTGTCAAAAACTACATATATCAACAAAAAAAAAGTTAATTCAATTATAAAAACAATAATAAAATTCACTTTAAATGGATATGGATGTTGTTAGTCGTTTACCTGCTCCAAGGCTGGTTCCTTCCCACGATCACCCTGCCACAATATAAGAAGAATTACAGATTAAAATGTTATTTTATAATATGAGAAGCATGAGATATTAAAATGAATTTTAAAGATACAAAATATTTTTTCTAAAAACACAACTATGTTGTAAATGCAAAAAAAAACATAACGAGAAAAATTCTTTAAAATGCATGGAACCAAGGCATGATGAAATATGCATGCCCATGTCTTAACGCACCTACAATTTGATTCATTCAAGTTTCTGAGGGTGACTTAGATTATTTTACACCTATATACATATTTAGTGTTGTGTATGTGAAAATAAAATTGGTTTTCGTGTAAAAGAGGCAAAATCTACCTTGTAAATTGAGAGACCAAATCAGTAGAAAGTGTCCTGAATAGGAATGCATGCCCATGCTTTTATATAGCTCCAAATTTAGTTATCTAAGTTTTGGGGTGAATTTAATAACATCATGAATCTATCTATGTCATCCAAAGTTCATTTTCAAATGAAAAAGGACTTCTACCTGGAACCCAAATTCAAGATCTTTTGTAAAATGGATGGCAAAACTAAATTACTATAAAATGCACGCCTAGGAATCATATGACCTCCAAAATGAGTGATAAAATTTGTGGAGTTTATATTTTATCATTTTTCATATATTTATACTTTAGTTGTGCATTTTTAAACCAAAAACCCTCTATTGTGCATAAATATTAAAAAGTTCTTTGTAAATGCAAAAAAATGCATAAAGGGAAAAATGCATGAAACCGGAGCATTGTGAAAATGCACTCCCAACTCTTAACACACATACAATTTGAGTGATTCAAGTTCTTGAGGGTGTCTTAGATTATTTTACACATGTATACATATTTAGTGTTATGTTTGCTAACACAAAAGTGACTGTTGTGTAAAAGAGGCAAAATCTACCCTGTAAATTGAGATACCAAAATAGTAGAAAGTTCCCTAATGGAAATGCATGCCCATACTTCTATATAGCTCCAAATTTAGTGATATAAGTTTTGGGGTGAAGTTAATAACATTATGAATCTATCTATATCATCTAGAGTGCATTTTCAAATGAAAAAAAACTTCTACCTAGAATCCAAATTCAATATCTTTTGTAAAGTGGATGGAAAAACTACATTACTATAAAATGCATGCCTAGGATACATATGACCTCCAAAATGAGTGATAAAAGTTGTGGAGTTTGCATTATATCATTTTACATATATTCATAATTTAGTTTTGCATTTTGAAACTAAAAACCCTCTACTGTGCATAAATATTAAAAACTGCTTTGTAAATGCAAACAAAATGCATAAGGGAGGAAATGCTTAAAAATGCATGAAACCAAGGCATTGTGAAAATGCACACCCAACTCTTAACACACCTACAATTCCCATATGTATCAGAAATATTTAATTTAAAGGGGGTGGATGGATGAATTTAGAAGAACAAGACAATAAAACATACAAGGTATTCTTATTACATCTTCATAAAGCACTTAGGACAGTTTCATGCTTAATACATTCAACTATATCATAATATCACTTAGGTTAAAATCAATGTACATGAAAAAATTCTCAGTAAAATATTATTTTAGGGAGTTGGGCAGGTGCCACTTGATTCACCTTATCTTCCTAATGGTAATTTAGCAAATTGACACAATGTTTTCCAATCTTTTCCCATCAAATACTTATGATCATTCAATTTTCTTATTGACTCGTCCAAATTAGTGTATTGATCATAAATTGGGGGAGGTAATTTTCTGAAAATCATTTTCAGATTGTGCAACAACTCAAAATCCCCTGCCAACAATTCTACTACATCTTTCCCCTTCAAAGTGCCATCAAGATTTTTGAACTTGATGTCATTGTTCCTCCAGTCTTCTAATAGCTTCTTATAATTGTTCATTGGATACAAATCCCCATTTTCATTCCAGAACGATGGTAATCCATGCTTGACAACATCATTAAAAAGCTTCTTAAAAATAGAGATTTCCCTCATAACCTCATGGCACTTAGTTTCCGCATTTTGCAGCAATATCCTTTTTGTAATGACTCTTTTAGCATCTATTACAATGCTAGTTATGTCATTGACTTGCAAATCCTTCAACTCCTCTTTATTTCTACTCTTCGAGAACTTTATTATATCAGCTGACACTTAGGAGTTAGGTAAGAACTACTTGGTCTAAAGTGTCGATAGGTAAAAGTGTTCTTCTTAGTGTGCTTCTTAGTGTGCTTCTTTAGTATGCATTAGTATGCATTTTTAGTTAGGACATCTGATGGTCACGATGTGTTCTCGACATAGAGTGATCTGACGGTTCATACTCTCATCGATCTTAACAGCCATTGATTTGTGGCTTAACACCCAATTGGTCCATGATCTCTATTTAAAGAGTATGGAGGGTCATTTTCCAATGATGGATTGTGAGAAACTCTCTTGTAAAATCTCTCTGTAATCTTTTTCTTTTTCATTAATAAACTGCTCCAAGTGGCCACGTTGGCTAGGGTCATGGATGTTTCCCCATAGGGATTTTACCATGTGAAAACATCAGTGTGTTGATCTTTGATCTGGTTATGTGAGTTGTTATTCAAGGTGTTCATCCTCTATTGGAATACTTGTGTTGTCAAACATGGTATCAAAGTCTATTTGAAGACCCGCTCATGTTGTAGATCGATATCGTGAAGCTGAGTTGCCTCATCTCCATTTTCTGTCATTTCCATACATTTCTAGGATGAGAGGATTGTTCCATTGCTTCTGAAGCACTCGTTTCATTCAAGAACACTTTTTGTTTCACTCGAAAAGGTTTTTGTTTTCCCAAGATATGGCCATAAAAGTCAGATCTGGAGGTATAAATCTTGAATATGCATTTTTTAAAGTTTTGCAGAGTAGTATTTTGGTTTTATTTCGGTTTTGTATTATTTATTACTGGGTTGCTACTCTTTTGTATCTATGCATTCTCTTTGTCCCGCACCCTGTGCGATCTCAGAAAATATGAAACAGATAGGAAAAGGTGCATCTTCTGGGTAAGCTAACCGAGATCTAACCCTTGTTGTCATCAAGAAGCGAAATTTTTTTCTTGTGTGAAAATATTTTTTTAGCACGCTCTCCAAGGTCATCTTCAACAACAACAACAACATCAATCCTCCTTCTAAACATTACAATATGTTTTGCTAGACCATTTGGTTAAAATTTTCCTTATTAAGTAAGAGGTCTTGAGTTCAAGTCTCTATTTTGTTACTTTTTTTGAAAAAGCTCATGCTAAAATTGTAAAGTGTATTTCACTTCAAGTATAAAAGTGAATCACAATAAGTAGTTTTAATATTTTATTTTAGAGTTATTTATTTTACATGCAGATTTTTTGTTATAAAGTAACTTCATTGTAAAAGTGATCTCCACTTCTCTTTATAAAAGTGGGTCACTTCATAAAGCAACTTACACTATCACGTGGTCAATTGGTTATCGTTTATGCCTTTTTTTAAAAGGGCATAACTCTCACATCTGAAGTCCATTTTCAGTGCTGGTATTTTTTAAACCGCATAACTTTTTAAGATCTTTCCATACAGATCATCAGTTTTATTTTTTAAATCCATATTATCTGAATATTTAATATGGATTTTACAAGTAATGTCTTGCTAACCAGCACCAACTACTTCCAATGGAAATCTCATATGGAAGATTTATTAATAAGTAAAGGCTTGTACCAGATTACCTTGGGAAAGGAAAAAGAACCCACTAATGATGATAAGAAACCCAAATGGGATAATAGGGGTGACGAAGCACGTGGACTAATCGGAACGTCCATCTCTCCTAATTTAAGGTTCCACCTTAAAGAAATTGATGACTCCGAAGAAGCTTGGGAAAAGATTGAATCTGTGTTTTGTAAACTCAATATTATTTGAGCAAAAAAGTTATAAAATCAAGTCCTGACCTTAAGTCCAAGTGATTTTTCTTGCCTTGGAGACTATCTATCTAAGCTTAAAACACTTAGAATTTTATGTGAAGAATGTGAGATAAAAATGGAGGAAGAGTGTTGCATCTATCTTATTCTTTCTAAGCTAGGTAGTGCATATTATGTGTTTGTATCTACCTTTTATGCCATGAGAGAGGCTCTAGGGAAAGCTTATCAAAAACCCACTCTTGAATCCTTTTGTGCTTCTTTTATTAGAGAGGAAGATAAGTTTGTACAATTTGGAGTGATCAACACTGCAGGTACCTCCAACAAAGCCTTAGTTTCCCAGTAAAAAGATAAACCCAAGTATCCCAAGAAGCAACATCCTCGCTACAACAACAAGCAACATAAGGGTCCCAAACCCACTCAGATAGATTCAGCTCCTAATGGTGACAAAGGAGAAAAATATAAAAATAAGAAGACTGACAAACATTACAACTTTTGTGATAAATATGGTCATGATGAGTCCAAATGTTTCAAGAAGATGGCAGCTTTAGAAGCAGCAATGAAGAAGCACAACATCAGTATTGATTCTACTTCTTCTTCTTCTTCTCATGGACATGTGCTTTCCACTTTTGGTTTCTCCTTCAATACAACTTCTACTTCTTATTCTAATGAGTAGCTTATTGATTCTAGAGCATCTTATCATATGGCTAAGGATAAAGACATATTTTATGCTCTAAATGAATGTAACACCAATAAAATATTTGTTGGTGATGATAGATTTCTTAGTGTTGTAGGATCTGGAACAATTCAAGTAGATAATGGTCATTTCAATGATGTATTATGTGTTCCAAGTCTTTCTTGTAACCTTCTATCAGTCTACCAAATCACTCATTCAGGTGAAGGTAAAACCGTAGAGTTTTCACCTCACCAAGTTGTAATCAAAGATCTAAAAGATCCTAAACATGTTCTTGCAACTAGAATTGTTGATGATATTACCAGGTTGTACAAGTTTGACAGCTTTGGGTCATCATATTTTTCATCAGTTTTTGTTTCTCATAGTGATGACTTGAACAAACTTTGGCATGAGCGGTTTGGTCATCTAAACTATCTCTCATTTCAGCAACTATGTAATCAACAGATGGTGACTGGCCTTCCTCTTCTTTCATGCAGAGATGGTGTTTGTGTCAGTTGTTCTCTTGGAAAACATCATCAGGACATTTTTGACAAGCGTGCCTCTTGGCACACCTCGGGCCCTTTGCAACTTGTTCACAGTGATTTGTGTGGTCCACTTTCTTCTCCTTCCTTTTCTGGGTGCAAGTATTTCTTAACTTTCATTGATGATTTTTCCATATGTACTTGGGTTTACTTCTTAAAACTTAAGATCGAATTTTTTGACAAGTTTTTATTCTACAAGGCCCTTGTAGAAAAACAATTTAGACATCAAATTCAAAAGTTAAGAACCGATAATGGAGGCAAATATGTCAAAAATAATTTTACAAGTTACTGCACTACACAGGGTATCCAAATGCAACACAATGTTCCATATACACCAAAACAAAATGGTGTTGCTGAGAGAAAGAATCGCACATTAAAAGAAATGGTTAATTATATGATCCAATCTAAGGAATTAAGTCTAAAGTATTGGGGGGAAGCAATCAACTGTGAAAATTACATATTCAATTGCACTCCCACAAAGGCTCTTAAAAATATAACACTGGAAGAATATTGGACTAAAATTAAACCATATGTAAGTCACTTTCGTGTATTTGGTAGTATAGCATGGGCTCACATTCCTGATGATAAAAGGAAAGAATTGCAGCCTAAAAGTGAGAAGTGTATATTTGTTGGTTATTCTGAAGATGTCAAAGGTTATAGACTTCTTCAACCACATTGTAATGAAATTATTCTTATAAGAGATGTTAAATTTGATGAAAATCTATTGGCCTACAAGCCTAATTCAGTGGTTGTGCCTTCTTCGGCCTAAGAGCCATCTTCGTCATTTGTGCCTTCTTCTGTTCCTATTCTGGTTTCCTCTTCAGATGATGACAGTGAGGATGAAAATCCACATCTGCCTACTCACCTTCCTGTAGATGAGTCCTTTGAACCTGAACTCACACCAGTTCCATTGCTTCCTAGATGGGTTCATTCAACACGAGAAGCAGTTGGTGGTCTTGTCAGTGATCCTTCAGATCAGCATCGAACACGTTCATAGTTCCAGCGAGCCTCTTCTCTTTTGGTTCAAGTTTTAGAGACTCATGATCCAAAGACATTTGCAAAAGCTTTAGGTCATCCAAATTGGGATACAGCAATGAATGAAGAGTATCATTCTTTAATGGAAAACAA
Source organism: Picea engelmannii (assembly GCA_009831015.1). Classification (NCBI taxonomy): domain Eukaryota; kingdom Viridiplantae; phylum Streptophyta; class Pinopsida; order Pinales; family Pinaceae; genus Picea; species Picea engelmannii. The sequence goes on along the minus strand of ML787767.1, from coordinate 284,092 downwards.
TACTTGGGATCTTTTACCTCTTCAAAAAGGAAGAAAACTTATCAAATGTAAATGGGTCTACAAAACTAAGTACGCATCAGATGGAAGTGTTGAAAGACACAAGGCTTAGTTAGTTGCCAAATGATTTTCCCAAGTTGAAGGAATTGACTATAATGAAACCTTTGCCCCTGTAGCCAAAATCAATTCCATCCACCTTGTTCTTTCCCTTGCTGCCTCACATAAATGGGAGGTCCATCAAATGGATGTTAAATCTACCTTCTTGCATGGAGATTTTCAAGAAGAAATCTACATGGAACAACCTCTTGGCTATGTCCAAAATGACTCTAGCCTTGTATGTTGCCTTAAGAAATCTCGTTATGGTCTTAAGCAAGCTCCCCGATCTTGGTATGACAAAATGGATAGATTTCTTGTTGACACTGGATTTTCTAGATGTCGTTATGATCCTAATGTCTATACCAAGAAAGTAGGAATACATCTCATAATCCTTGTCCTTTATGTTGATGACCTTATCCTTATTTTGAGCAACTCAAAACTTTTAAACCATGTGAAAACCATCCTTAAGAAGAAATTTGAAATGATAGACTTAGGATTTTTGCACTATTTCCTTGGCCTCCAAGTTTTTCAAACCAATGAAGGATTTTTTCTTTCCCAGTCTAAGTATGCTTGTGACCTTTTTTTCCGCTTTCACATGGATGATTGTAAACCAACCCCTTCTCCCTTCCAGTCTGGAGTCAATCTTATTGCCACTTGTAATTCTCCTAAAGTTGATGCCACCCTGTACCGTCAGTTAGTCGCTAGCCTCTTATACTTGACTCATACCCATCCTGATATTTCCTTTGTTGTTGGTCTTGTTTCCCGATATATGCAAACACCCCATGAAATCCATTGGAAATTAGCTAAAAGGATACTTCGTTATGCCCGTGGTATAGTTCAGTTCGAGATACATTGCAGATCAGAGGGGACTCCTTTATTGGTTAGTTTCACTTATTCAAATTGGGTCGGTGACCCTGGTGATCAGAATTCTACTACAGGTTATGTTTTCAGCCTTGGTTTAGGACCTGTCACTTGGGCATGTAAGAAACAACAAGGTATTCCACTTTCTTCAGCAGAAGCAGAGTACCAAATAGCGATAAATACAAATCAAGAAGCCTTGTGGCTTCGACAGATCCTTGTAGAGTTTGGATTCAAGCAGCAGCATCTGACCAGCCTTTAGTGTGACAATCAGAGTGTCATCAAGCTCGCCAAACACCTAGTTCAACATCAGCGTAGCAAGCACATCGCGCTACACATGCACTTCATCATAAATCTCATTCATGATCAAGTTATTGAAGTGTTATTTTTCCCTACAGAAGATCAAGTTGTAGACATTTTCACAAAGTCTCTTACAGAAGTGAAGTTTTCCAAACTTCGATCTATGTTAGGATTTCAAGAAGTTGTCATTAAGGGGGGATAGGCTCTAATACCTCCTTCCTTCTCCTATTGTGTCAACATTGTAAATCCTTCAATCTTATCCCAAGTTGTTCTTAAGGGGGGATGTTAGGATATTTAGACACTTAGGAGTTAGTTAATAACTACTTGGTCTAATGTGTTGTTAGGTAAAAGTATGTTACTTAGTGTGTTTCTTTAGTATGCATTAGTATTCATTTGTATTTAGGACATCTGACGGTCATGATATGTTCCCAACATAGAGTGATCTGACGGTTCATACTCTCCTCAATATTAACATCCATTGATCCATGGCTTAACACCCGATTGGTCCATGATCTCTATTTAAAGATCATGGAGGTTCATTTTTCGATGATCGATTGTGAGAAACTCTCTTGTAAAATCTCTCTGTAATATTTTTCTTTTGCATTAATAAACTTCTCCAAGTGGTTGTGTTGGTTGGGGTCATGGATGTTTCCCTGTAGGGGTCTTACCACGTGAAAACATCAGTGTATTGATATTTGATCTAGTTATGTGAGTGGTTACTGAAGGTGTTTGTCCTCTGTTGGAATACCTGTGTTGTCGAGCAGCTGCCAAATCAGGTTTACTCTCCAACTCATTTGTTTTTCCTTTTATTTCTTTCAAGACTACGGTGATTAAATCAAACTCATCCTACACCAAGGTAAAATAAAACCAATTCTTTAAAATTTTGTTAGCTATATCGTCCCAAATGATATTCTTATCTCCTTTCATGGCTAGTCTCCCTATCACCCGTGCCTTCATTCTATTTGCTTCCTTCTGAGCTTCCTATTTAGTAGCATTGATTTGTTACAAAATATCTCTCTACTCTTCACTTGATCTTTTAGTTATACTACCTTGGCATCTCTTTGTTTGATCTAGTTTGTCACAGTGTCCAACTCGATCTCCTTCACACTCAAATCATCCATGACTTTTGATAAGACCTGTGTTGGGTCAAATGGAGTAGTTTGCATTGTAGCTGACTTGGATGCTTGCAATCGTTGAGTTTTCTCATCTTTGAAGGTTTCAATTACAGCTTGTAGTTGTTTTATGATCTTTCTAATTTCCAATAATTGTTGGTAAAGATGCTCCTTTTCCTCATGACTGGCCTACACCTCTGGGGTATGAACATGTTGTACATCAGGATCATTTATCTTTTCTTGAGGATCTTAATCTCGTTATCTTTCTCTTTGATTAGGTCTCCTACAACAATCATATTTTTAGTATATGCTCATAGGGAAATAATCCTCCTCTCCAACTCATTAATATGAATTATATTGGCTTTAGTGGCCACCCTCTCCTGCGTCAACTATTTTTCTATTTTCATTACCATATTTTTCATCTTCCTCTCACTAGAAGAGTATTGCAATACCCCTATATATAACATATCACTTGTTTTCTGGTGAAATTCAATCATATCCATAGGGTAGATATCCTGAAGCTTTACTCTCATTTGAGTGGCTTTGTAATCTATGGGAAAAAGAGTCTTAAGTACCTTTGACTCTATTACACCCAAATAGAATATACCATATTATAATCTACAACAGATAGTGTTGTGAGTGGGAAATCCCTCTACGGACTAGCAATTAGGGTTGAAATATGCATGCAGAAAAGACCTCAAGATCTCTACTTTCTACCATCATCCCAGACCTAATCCCCATTATTCTTAAGCAAATACGTAGTTAGGTGAGCATACCTTATTCTGGGCGTTTGATGTAGATCCTTCTTTACGCTTGATCATTTTTTTGATTGCAGCACTCCTCCCAAGGTTGACCTGCATTCACACAAAACAAACAACAAACTCTGCATGCACTTGATATATAGATTAATGGGTTAAAGATTTGATAAACAAGTATATAACAAATCATAAGAACCTCATATGGTGGGACGGGAAAAGTATCTCTACATTTCCTTTTTCACCCCTTGATTTTTTCTCTTTATATCCAAATAGTGTGAAAAGAGTAAGGATTGTTTATCAGAGGTGCCTTCAGATCTAGAGGTCTTTGAATATTTTGGTGTTGACAATAGAGTTGAACCAAGATGCTCAATAGTGATAGCAGACCCCTTTGAGGATGAACTAGCTTCACCTTGTATGATTTTCAATACATCCTTCCCTTCTCCTATAAAATCAGCTAAAAACCCCTCTAAGTCTAATTCTTCATCACCTTTAGTCTTTTTTCTTAGTTTCTCACTCAGTTGATCATCAATATCCATTTCATAATGCATGTCTAAAAATGTCCTCTTTCCAAGTTGTAATTCTCGTTTCCTAGGATTTTGAATTGCATTGGATTGGTCCATTGACTCAGTGGTAGTTTGATTTTGTGCCTCTACCTCTATAATTTGCTTAATGTCTTCCCATGAATCAAGGTTATCATTTATTTCCACTACAGGATTTGGCAAATGCATGTACATGGGCCTTCTCACTACAATCACACCATGTGGGTCCTACACCCATTTACTTCCTTTTTAAAAATCCAACTGTTGTAGCATTTCTTCTATAATAGCTAGAGAAGTTCTAAGATTGACCAAGAAAGGTCCAACCTCTTGAGGAATCTTGAAAGGGATGGATTTCTTATGCTGGGAAAAATAAAATTGATCTGGAATGATCCTTTTTCTAATGTATTCCAAAGAAAATATTCTTGGAGTTAGGAAAATTGGCAGCTTGTATGGATTTTGTTCAAAACCATATAATCTAATGATGGTGTTATCCTCATCCAAGTACCAATCTTCTGAGTTTTTATCTTTTCTCAACTACAGTATCTTTTTAAACTCATGAAACATTCTAGAAGGATGAGTGCCATGGATAAGAATGTATCACACACTCATGAGCTTGTTTACATAAAGTTTGAAACATTTATTCTGGTCTTGTTTACTCACCTCCTCATTCCACTCAATTATTGGCTTGGTTTTACCTGAATTGTCATTTTTTTTATCCCAAAGCTCTAAAAAAAGGAATAATTACTAAATAATATGTTGATACTGAGAGGGGGGTGAATCAGTATCACGTACAATTTAAAACCTTTTTCAACTTGTACTTAAACCATTCAATTATATCAAATGAGCAATGAACAATAGTATAAGAGTTACACCAATACACAACAATACACCATGCAAAATATATGAGAAATAATCAATAGTTATTGTTCAAGGGAAGTAATGACTTCCAAAGGTAGCTACAGCTTCCAAATGTAAAAGGAGGGATAAACCTCCAAGAGGAAGATACAATCCTCCAATATCAAGA
>ML787767.1:258617-275309 GCA_009831015.1 Picea engelmannii | reverse complement strand
CTTTCTTATTTTGTAATTATTTTCTTTAATTATCTTCAGGGCCTACATGTACTTCCTTCTTCAATTCACTTTGTCATCTTCAAAAATTCATTTCTCCTCAACCATGAGGATCCACGTGATGTGACACATACCACCGGAAACAAAATGATGTATACTATCCATCATGGGTGTTGTATCTGCATGTGCATTTTCCTTCATTTCCAAATACCTTCATCAATCTTGCGGTCCAAAACCCATGACTAGGGTTGACATCAATGACAACAACCAATCTTCCAACATAATATGAGATGAACCAAGTAGGCCTTGTACTTAAAAGACTTAGTAATGTGTAAATTTGACAATTGGAAGTTTATGACTTCTTGCAGGAATTGAAAATAATCAAATTTTGTGAGGGTGATTGACTCTGGTGGACATAATATAGAAATAATACCTAAAATGGTCTCATCCACTTCTCTATCATGTTCATAGCATAAAACTTGACAAATCATGGAAACAGTCTACCTGGTTAGTTCAGGGAAGATGGTTGATTTAAAAGGAGGTGGACCAATTGGTAATGGGGCATTTGCGGCTAATAGATTATTGAACAACTTCTCTTTTTTAGACTATGATAATGCTTGGTACTTAGATTCAATCTCATCATCAAGGGTTTCATATACAACATGGTATAGAATTTGGAGCATTTGGATAATGGATTCTTTAGTTATTTCATTGACTATCCTAGAATAATGTACATAAATTATTTTTTGCCTATCCACTTGGTAATTGAAAACACACTAATTGACTAATTTTGGAAACTGATAAGTTTGTGGAATAATTGATCTGGCCAGGTTTGATTCCCATAAGTTCAAGTAGTTTCCACAATTTTTAGTGTCAGCCTGGGTTCTTTAATTAATTGGTGAAGGTTAGGGAAGTCAACCCTTGATCAACAAAAATAAATATGTCAAGATAATCATTGAAAAAGACGAAGAGATTTCCCGCCTAAGAAATCATAATCAGAAACTACTTGCAAAAATCATGAAGTCCAAGATGTTATCACCTGCTAATTTGTATTAATTTTTCCCAAATCATTTTGTCCTTGTGTTGTTTTTCCACTCAGATTTTCAAATTTTTCACGAGCTCCATCAAGCTTCCATCACCTAAATCCTTCACTCAACTGATCATCCAAAATATTCATGTCCTTCATGAGTCAAAAATTTGGCGAGTATCCCAAACCTATACCTAGTCTTAACGCTTATCTAAATCCCTTAGTTTCATCATTTCATTCATTTTTACCCTTATTTTCATATTCCCGTTGAAAATAAAAAATATTCTTTTTTTTAAGTACCCTTATCCTATCCACAAAGTCATGTGTTAAGCCTCATAAGCCCAAAATCCTTAGAAAATAGAAAAAAGGTTTATTATTAATAATATAAATACTTTTATATTAAAATATTTATATTAATATTTAATCCAATATTTAATTTATGGAATCACGTCAAATCATGGGCACAAATATAAATTTATAATGTGGAAAAGTCAAAGGTTGGATGGAGGGCTCACATACATATCATGGATTGAAGTAGCGAGAAGGTTAATTATGTGAAGGCGGGTCGGGGAAAACTACCGTGGTTTCTTTCCTAGACACGTGTTTTTACATGGAGCATACGGGGGTAAAAGTAGTTTGGATTAAACCACTCCAGCCCAAGCCCAATGTAATAAATGCACCATTTATCATATGTTTAATGTGCAGCATTTTTCTAGGAGTGCATTTCAACAACAATTATGGAATTTCTAATAAATTAAATTCCTTCTCACGGTGAAAAGGTTTTATGGAGGTAAGATTTAAGTTTTACAAATTAATGGAATTAATGTTTATTTCCATGCAAAATATTTAAATTGGAAGATGCATGTGAATGAAGACTTGGATAATTATTTATCCAAAGATTTACAGAAGTAAAAGAAGAAGATAAAAGGTATTTTCCCAAAGACACTAAACTGGAAAAAACACACAGTAAATGTTTTTCCACAGTGAAACGGTAAATTGGAAAAATATTACACAGTAAATGTTTTTCAGAGGGAAATAGTAACAATAAATGTTTTCTACAATGAAATGGTGAATTGGGCCAAACAAGACATGGTTTTAAAGAACCATGGGCATGAATTAAATTATGGAAAATTAATTCTACAGGATAGAAAATATTTGGGAATTATTTTTATTTCAAATATATTATTCACACATGTTTAATGAGAATATGGATAAATGAAATTATATTTGAAAGAGTATGAGTGGAATTTCAAAGAGAACGTGGCAGAGGAAGGAGCTGGAGCGTCATAGGAATCTACAGGGATCATGAAACGGTTGTTTTCTAAAAATTGCCAATTGTAATCATTGTAGAAGTTGTAACATTTCATTTCAGTTATTGTAATCGGTTGCACACTGAAGGAACTTGAATTGTATAAGTATTAGAGTTTTTGAGTGTATTAATGGTGGGCAGAAGTTCAAGAGCACAATTATGGTGGTTCTAGACTCTTTTGTAATTTTTTGGGACTGAATTGAATACATATGCAAAAGCATTTTGAACTGTTTATGAAAAGATTCCAATGGCTATGATATGAGTTTTGTCTTCCTTCACTGTTTGTATTTCTTATGTTATTTAATTCCATTTACATTTTCGTTTGTTTAAATTGGATAGTTAAAATCCCAGAATTCATTCTTTGATGCTCTCGACTGAAACAATTTAAAATTCATTTTATTAATGCTGAAACTAATTCAAAATTCATTTTATTAATTCTCTGATGCAGTTACTTGTTTTTCCCCTTTCCTCTTACACTCTGCAAATATTATTTACAACTCAAATTCATTGCCTCATTTATCCTTTATCCTCTAGAGAGTTCTACCGGCTGGTCATTGTTTTCATTCACTTCCAAAATTTTGACTCCATAGCCCTGAGTGTTCCTCCCCTTCCTTGCCAACAACTTTATTAAAAACCCCCAAAACAAACCAAAATCTAGCCACCATTTTCCAAAGAAATATCAAGTGACACGAGAGATCCCTCTCTGAGTTGAGAAGGCTAGTACTTTAGCTCTAAAGTAGGTCGAAACAGTTACCTCTGTGTTGACGAGCGAAATCGACCGTTCGTCAACTGAGAGAGTGGAACCGGTCCAGGGTTGTCTAATAACCCAAGCCGTTTGGAATGAACCACCCTGACAGGTTTAGCGGCTCCGTTAGCCGATCTAAGGTCCTAGGAAAACCAAAGAAAAAACTAATCTAAACTAACTAATCTAACTAAAACTAAATAAAACAAACTAAACTAACTAAAACTTAAATAAAACAAACTAAACTAATTAAAACTAAATAAAACTAACTAAACTAACTAAAATATAACTTATTCACAAAATAGACAATATCTACAATTTACAGATTTAATTAAAACCTGAAAAACTCATTTGCAATCTGTCCTAAGACAGAGAAAGGTATTTTTGTTGATTTTATGATTTTATGAACAAGAAATAAAACTTACTGAAATTAAACAATCTAATATACTAACTACACATGTATCTAACTAAAATACTAACAAATATACTAAACAAATAAACAACAAACAGACCTGGAAACGCTCCAAATTTGTTCTGTGTATGATGACTTCGAAGCTGGTCGGAGGAAGGAAACTCGCACCGGATAATCCAGAAGCTTCTCGTAAACAATAGCTGCAATGCTCTTTGAGTTTATTTACAGGACAAACAAGACATAAAAATCATAACAATTATATGATTTATAAATCTTTGCAATAAGGTAAACTTGTTATGCAAAAACTTATACTTAATAATCCAATTAATGAAGAAGAGAAATCTGCCATTCACAAACTGATTCAAGTAATTGCTATGTTTTTAAATACTGGAAGAAATCAGATATGGATTATATTGATTAAATCATATCATTTGCAAAAGATTAAGATAGCTAAAGTAGTCATTAACCAAATGCAAATTGATACACATAAACATGAAACAAAATATTGATATTATGAAAAGCTAAAGCTGTAGCAGAACATCAATTTATGTCTCAGTCTGTATTAAAATTCCATATCCTTGTTCTCCCATGAATGAGGATGATCATTATTACAAAAATAATAAGCATTTAAAGGTTTTCCACAAGGTAAAACCTCCCTGTGGAAGTTATAAAACTGTTTACATGAAATTTGGGAGATATCCCAAAATTGCCTAAACTAGGAAATTAAAATGAAACTAAAACATCCAAATATCCTCTAAACTGTCCATGAAATCCCATGCAATTTCGAATTCACCTGAAACAGGTCAGAAATAGACATGTTAGAGAGATATTTTATTAATAAAACAATAAAAAACTAATTCTACAGACTTAGCTACAGAATCATCTGATTCTGTAGCTAGTCTAAAATAAGATACAGAATCAGAATTGAAATTACATCAAATCTTCTAAGAAATTCCATTCAATTGACATCCAATAATTACTTGAGAACGAATCATTTGAGATTAAAATGATTTTATCATTCAACATTAAACAGGATCAAAAATGATTCAACCGAACACAGAGATAGGAATACTCTGTTCTTTTGTTACCACAAAATCGGGTCCACAGAGTCATAATCGAACAGTAATAAGATTATTTCATATCCAATTGAAACTGATAATCAAACATATCGTATGTGATTGTTAAACAATAGATATGATCCAATCCAACAGAATCATTTTCCAATCGTTATAGTTGTAATGATATAGCAAAAAGATTCATATCATTTAATCGAATACAAGGATAGAAATACTCTATTTTCGATTATTGTCATAAGTCGGGTATCTGTTATGAGATCGTTTTGATATTCAATTGAAAATAAAACAAATCGCAATCACATCGTTACACTTGTGAATCGAACAGGATTATCACGATAACTGTATAGCAAGCGATTTAGGCTGTGAACGAATTCAAACCATAACTAACACATAACCAAAATCGTAACAGGGTTAATCAAACAGGGTTTGTTATAGATTTTGATCATTGATCAATGCACAGTAAGCAATCAAGGTCGATTAATTTTGATCATGATCATTTCAATCAAACGAATCAGAACAAGGTTTGACCAATACATTTCACAAATCTGAAATACAGAGCATCAATTGTAATCTGAACTCGACTCATAGGACAAACTTGCCAAATTAGAACAAAAGCGAATTGATTAGCTAAGATTTTCACATAGTTGTTAGATTCGGATTCATTTCCAATTCAGGCGTGAATGTTATTTGAGCGCATTGTTTTCATCAAAGAGATAGAGTCGTTATCCTTAACTCGGAAACAATCAAAGATAGAACATCACATGACACAGCATCGTAACAAGTATCTTCCCAAAGACATTTACCAATCATAGCATATGGATCATTACCAAATCAAATCCGAGCATGATTGTGTTCTAAACTGAATATGAAATATTTCCCCTTCAAATTGGATACAAATCAATTCATTTGAAGGAAAACAATCAAACAAATTCAAATGAAGATCACTCAAATCTAATCAAAATCTATTGATTTCTATACTGGGAATAATCAGATCGTATATCGAATCAAAATTTCTTTTTATTCAAAGCAAAGCTATATATAGAATGTACGCAATATAACAGAGCCATTCAAGGTGTGAACAGAACTGTTTAAAAACTGAATTGAAAACATTATAACAACCTAGATTATTTACAAAACAAAACGATGTGAAAACCATACCTGTGTAGCGATGAGGCTGCTTGCTTATACCAACTTGGAATTTACAACAACCGTGGTTGATTCCACGTTTTTGAACATGATGGAGTCGGTTGTCTTTTTCTTTTTATATGTCACTTGTAGCTTGGCCTTTGACTGGTTAAGATTGCAATATGGTCTTCCAAAGATTGAATCTTTGACTGGAGTGTTGGAACATCAATATAATATCGCTCTAACCATGAATTGCACTGATCACAGGGTGACTATGTAGGTTTAGACAGAGCAGGCGAGGGTTTGGCCAAATGGCCGAGGGTTTCACAAGGCAATTCAATACCCGGGTAGTTAGGGTCGTCCTTTAGGCAGGGGGGTAGGTTTGACACAAAATCATAAGGGGGTTCGACACATAAACCTTGCGAATAGGGGTATTCGTTGGCCAAGAAACGGTCCACTTCCGAATCGGAGTCCTCACTCAAGATGATAGGTTTTGGCTCAACAAGAGGTTTTGGCTTGTTCCTTGCCATCCATGAAATGAGTCGTGCATTCCTTTTCCCTTTAGCATTTGCAGCAAGGTTTGCCTTGAGATTTTTTCTCATAGGATTTGTAATGGCTTCTTCACTCTTAGTTACAATGTCGGGTAAGTCGATAGGAGGGTTAACTGAGGGTTTAGGCAGTAGGAGGTGTAAGGGTACAGGTGGTTCAGCCTTAGTCTCAGTTACCATAGGTTTATCAACCTGTACAGGGTCGTTGTCCTCAAAGCCATTACGAGCGATGAAGGCCTTCCAACTGTCACCAAGCAAATTCAAATGATAAACCACGATGATCTTAATAAGCCCATGATGAAACAGGTTGTTGTCAGCTTTGTGCCTCTTATATTTTTTAGACATCTTATACAAGCTCTGATGAAAATAGAACGGCATGTTTAGAGGATACCTTATAAAAATCATCAATAGGCGCAGGTGGCAAAGGAATACAAGTCCGTATCGACCTTCGCAGGTCACAAACTGCTTGATTATCATTCATAAATCGTGCCATCATTGTTTAAGCATAGTCACAAGCATACCTCTATCACAGGAGGTGATTTTGCGCGATTGAAACAACAATGTCCACCGCACTTCCTCGACCTTGCAATTCTTAAACCAACGTTGTCCCGAAGGAGCTAACCCCGTAGCTGAGCTGATGAACTATTCATCAATCTCTAACTGTACATCGCCTACCTTAGCTTGACAATCATCGAAGGTCATGGCAAACTGTCGAGCTACACAGAGGTTAAAACCATCGAATCGTTTCACGAAGGTAAGCCATCCATTGTTTGCCAAATCTTGGTGGGCATTGTCAAACATCAACAGGGCCTAGTTGCCATTGGGTTCAACTCTCATGACTGGGGCCATGGAGCCAAATGCATGGTAAGGGAAGGGTTTGAATTCACCAACACACATAGTAATAGAGCTACCCAAACCAACAGCAATGAACGAGCAAAAGGGGTAAGCATAAATGCGCGCATGCGAAGGTGGTGGAGTCTGCCATGCATAATATTCATTACAGAAGTACAATCGCCAATTTACATAGTTGTTTACTCCATAATAATAGTTCAACCATTAAATCACACGTACAACCAATGAAATGAAATGTGTATACCAAGGCACGTGAGCATTATACCATAATGTTTAAACACCCGACATACAAATCAACACCAAAATCAACTATGCACTAATGTATTGATTCATATAAACAAAGTTTAACCAAGGTGCCAAAATGATATTCATATTAGTTGACAAGCCAATAAGTTATGAAAAGATTAGCAATAAGGATTATATCATATATATAAATAAAAAATTAATCATAACCCTTATGCATTTTCATAGAATCAATGATCAGGCAAGTCATAAAAAGTGTAAATCCAAATGCTCAATGATTTACAAACTCAATAAAACCAAGCTATGCAATTAATATAAGAGTGTCCAATGAGCAATAGTTCGAAAGTCCTTCCAGCCACATGATGATAAACAAAAGGAAAGTGCAGTAGGCATATCGATAAAAAGATCATGACAGTTCAGATAGTGATCGAAATGTGACCTTGAAAGGAGAAGTTTTCACGCTTACAGTCGTGAAAACTTAACGAAAACAAATGTGCAAATGTCGCAAGAAATGAAAATGTCGTCTATTTGAAAAATGTGACGAAAACTTGATGTTCGCAAGACATAGGTGTAGGCATCTTATAGGATAATAGAAAAAAGTGAATTGGCTGCCAACACTCTGTCATTTGTCTATCAGTCAAACAAAATTTACAGAGTGCTAACATTCTGGCGTCGTTGTCGAGGACGAGATTAAAAACATTTCCTTGGGAAAGAATGACATGGTTGAGTTCTAAGGTCTAAGAGCAGCAGACACTTGGGCACATATTGGTTTTATTCCTACTCTGGCAACTCCACACATTAGAAAATCAGTTTGAAGGTGATTCCACTGGTAGAAGAATCCAGAAATTTAAATTTTCAATGGTGACTCCACTCTCAATACAGAATTCATCTTCCAAAACATTATTGGTGACTCCACTCAAGATTCAAATTTAATTCTGAGACTCCACTGGAAAATGAGATCGCTTGACAGAGGTATGAAAAGACATTATGGAAGAAAACAAGTACTTAAAATTGGATATTTTCCAAGGCATTTTATTGTTTGTTATAAGTTACCTCTGCTCCTTCCTTGAACATGCCAAACAAATTTTTCTTTACCTGCTGCATTCTAATGATGATCATGAGAACCTTGCAATTGTATATCCTCCTCTTAAATCTGTACATGCATATCCTCATTGTATCACTGATTTTGATTAAAAAAAATCATCTGGCCCATGTGATGACCATAACCAAGTTGATGAGCCTCATGAAACCAAGGTTGATATTTCATCTCTTGCACTTGATCCAACACCCTCCAAGACTCAGCATAGATACAGACCCTTAAATTTACCCCACATCCTTCATGATTTTCCTCCAAAACACTATGAGTACCTACCTATGTTTGATGGGGAAGCTAATACCATCTCATCTGAAAAACACATCTAAGGGTTTGATCATTTTATAGATTTGTTTGATATTGACCATGATGATGTTTGTATGAGGGCCTTCTCTCAATCCTTGAAAGGAGAAACCAAAGACTGGTTTAAACATTTGCAGCCAGAGACAATTAGCTCATGGGAGGAATTGAAGGATGTCTTTTTAAAGTTTTGGGGTAGGAAGAAATCTCTGGATCTATAGCTTATAGAGTTCTATGCCTTAAAAAATCATAGCAATGAAACTATTTCTATATTCAGTAGAAGGTTTTCCAGTATCTATTACAATTTGTCCAAAGAAATTCAACCCATTGAAGTTGCTGCCATGCTCCATTATGCAACTACTCTTCATCTAGATTCGTCTTTCCTCCTGATGGAAATAAGACCTAAGTACTTACAAAAAATGTTTAATGATGCTTAGGACATTCAACACAACATTCAAGAATGTAAAAAGATCCAAAATGAGGGATTGAATGCTCAAGAACATGAAAGTGAATATGAACATAAAATAGTTGATTGGAATCTTGAGCATAGAATTGACAATATCATAGGTCCCCTTGAAGTTTCCAATGCTAATGATTTTGCAAAAAATTATACTCCACTTATTGAAAGAGGAGGTGTTGATTTAGCTTTTGATCCATCCCATGATAAGAAGGGGGCTGATTTTTTATGTATTCATTTGTAGACAGTCAAGAAGATGAATTTGCAAATCAGTCTGTTGAATAGCAAGTTGATGTTCCAAGTTTGTTCTTGTTGCATGACATCACATATATTGTTGATTTCCCTATATATGATGAATATGATGATGATTATGAGGATGAATTCCTAGAACAACCAACTACATGTTCTCCATCAGAAAATGTTCCTTTTCAACAATGTAATGAGAGCAATCAATCTACATATCACAATTACAAAGAAGAAAGTATTTAATCAGCTGAAGAGAATTATTTACCTTTATGATTTTATTATTTCAAATTGTTGAAAGAAAATTCTAAGATAATCATTGAATCAAAGGAATGTGTGTTGATGTTAAATCACACTGATTCACTGAAAAAAGTTGACAAGAAATTGCAGCAATCTTCTCATGTGTTTGATGACCCTGTTACTTGCTATGTAGAAGGTCTTTTCAATACAAATTTGCAGCCATTGGTTGAACATGAATCTGAAAAATGAGTGTGTTCAGCAATCCAAAGAAATTGAAAAATGTGCCTATGACAGCAGTCAAAAAAATGAAGAAGGTTTTGAATCATGTGAAAGAACCTTGCCATTGTGTTTTTCCTCTTTCAAATTGTTGAAACAAAATGTCTATATTATTTCAAATCACAAATCTTCTAGACATAATGTCAAATATGAAGAAATCAGTGGATTTGCAAATGAAAACTATCTTCCATTATGTTTTTCTTCCTTTGAATTGTTGAAAGCAAATCATGAGATAACGAGGAAGTAGGGAAGTTTGATTGCATTCACAGTGGCATTGTTTTACATGAGAAAATTTTTATCAGTGAGGAAGACCAACAACCTTCTCATGCATTTAATGATCATGTTGTTTATTACATGGAAGGTTATCTCAGTTCAGATTTATAACCTATGCTCAACTACCAGCGTGGAAATAAAGATGAGGGTATATCAACATCATTGTTAGACATGGATTTCTTTCCACCAAGGGTTTCATTTCAGCCAACACTGTCTTCTGATTCAGAATATTGTTATTTCCAGTAGTCTCAGAAGATTTTTCAGCCTCTTGATGGAAATCAACATGTTAAATCATAAGAAAACAAGAATGCAGTGGAAGGGGTGAAACATGATTGTTGTTTTGTGCATATTTTAGAGGATCCATTTGTAGTTTTGTTGGAGGCAGTGAACGGTCCAAATGTTTTTAATTTTTTGACATTTAGATTTATGGATAAATTTTTGAATGAATTATCAGTAAGCAGGATTTGGAACAAGCTTGTGCAAAGTAAAAAAACAGTGGATAAAATGCTTGCATGGTTGCATTGGAATTTTGATTTCACTTGATTGAGTATTCATTTCAGCAGTTTTAGAGTAGATAGGAGTGTGTGAATAAGCTTTTTGGTCAAGAATTTTTTAGATTGGATTCCCAGTAGTGTGTACATTCATATTTTAGCAGTGTATTCAGTGTTCAGTATCCAGTTGAGAGAAATGTGCAGAGTTTGGTTTTCAGCAGACACTGGTGACAGGTCAGAGTAGGGTACACACACATGTTTTGGTAGCAGCCCAATGGATCAGGCACATGGTCTACTATTCTTTTCTACCTCACAGGGAAGATAGCATCCCCAATAGGAGCCTATGTTATCACCCGCTAATTTGTATTAATTTTTTCCCAAAGCATATTGTCCTTGTGTTATTTTTCCACTTAGATTTTCAAATTTTTCACCAGCTCCATCAAGCTCCCATCACCTAAATCCTTCACTCAAGTGATCATCCAAAATAGTCATGTCCCCCATGAGTCAAAAATCTGGTGGATATCCCAAACCTATACCTAGCCTTAACGCTTATCTAAATCCCTTAGTTTCATCACTTCATTCATTTTTACCCTTATTTTCATATTCCCGTTGAAAATAAAAAAATATTCCTTTTATTAAGTACCCTTATCCTATCCACAAAGTCATGTGTTAAGCCTCATAAGCCCAAAATCCTTAGAAAATAGAAAAGGGTTTATTATTATTAATATAAATACTTTTATATTAAAATATTTATACTAATATTTAATCCAATTTTTAATTTATGGAATCACGTCAAATCATGGGCACGAATATCAATTTATAATGTGGAAAAGTCAAAGGTTGAATGGAGGGCGCACATACATATCGGGGATTGAATTAGCGAGGAGGTTAATTATGTGAATGCGGTCTAGGGAAAACTACTGTGGTTTCTTTCGTGGAAACATGTTTTTACATGGAGCATATCGAGGGTAAAAGCACTCCATTCCAAGCCCGACGTAATAAATGCACCATTTATCATATGTTAAAGGCATTTTTCCAGGAGTGCATTTCAAGAACAATTATGGAATTTCTAATAAATAAAATTCCTCCTCGCGGTGAAAAGGTTTTATGGAGGTAAGATTTAAGTTTTAGAAATTAAAGAAATTAATGTTTATTTCCATGCTAAAGATTTAAATGGGAGATGCACATGAACAAAATAATTATTTATCCAAAGATTTACAGAAGTAAAAGAAGAAGATAAAAGATATTTTACCAAAGACGGTAAACTCGAAAAAACACACAGTAAATGTTTTTCACATGGAAATAGTAACATTAAATGTTTTTTTACAGTGAAATGGTGAATTGGGCCAAACAAGACATGGTTTTAAAGAAACACGGGCATGCATTAAATTATGGAAATTTAATTCTACGGTATAGATAATATTTGGGAATTATTTTTATTTCAAATATATTATTCCGAAATGTTTAATGAGAATATGGATAAATGATATTATATTTGAAAGAGTATGAGTGACATTTCAAAGAGAAAGTGCCAGAGGAAGGAGCTGGAGCATCAGAGGAATCTGCGGAGATCATGAAACCTTCTTCTTTTTTTTCTGAAAATTGTCATTTGTAATCATTGTAGAAGTTGTAACGTTTCATTTCAATTATTGTAACCAGCTGCACACTGAAGGAACTCGAATTGTATAAGTATTAAAGGTTCTTGTTAGAATATGAAGGATTGTGCTTGTTTTACCATTGACAATACCTTTGTCACCCAACCATAGGTTGAAGATGGTTTTAAAGAAACACGGACATGCATTAAATTATGGAAATTTAATTCTACGGTATAGATAATATTTGGGAATTATTTTTATTTCAAATATATTATTCCGAAATGTTTAATGAGAATATGGATAAATGATATTATATTTGAAAGAGTATGAGTGACATTTCAAAGAGAAAGTGGCAGAGGAAGGAGTTGGAGCGTCAGAAGAATCTACAGGGATCATGAATCTTCTTCTTCTTCTTTTTTTCTTTTTTTTTGAAAACTGTCATTTGTAATCATTGTAGAAGTTGTAACATTTCATTTCAATTATTGTAACCAACTGCACACTGAAGGAACTCGAATTGTATAAGTATTAGAGGTTCTTGTTAGAATATGAAGGATTGTGTTTGTTTTACCATTGACAATACCTTTGTCACCCAACCATAGGTTGAAGCCACCCTCCAAGCATCTTGACCTTGACAAAGAAAATAATCCTGGTAGCAATCCAATAGCCAAGAGAGGCTAATGCACCAAGAAAAAAGTAACCAAGTTGAACAGACAGTCTCACCCAAAAAATGGCGCAATACCTTCCCTAGGACTTGCGCACAAAACTGTTGGACTACAGTGCGCAGAAACTGCTCTCTGCAATTCTGAGAAGTGTGAATAATGAGAGATTGGTGCCCTATATTTATAGTAATTCTGGCAGGCTTGCCTAGTCTGACTTCTCCTTCTGGGTACTAATTAATTCATATTAATTATATTTCTGCAGTCGACATCTTGTCTAGGGTTTCCTTCATTTCTTTGCTTCCTTTCGGAACATTCTAATCTTGTCAAAGGTCACAATAGAGTTTCATACCTCCCGAAGCTACCATAATATCAACACTCCTTCCTAGCTAGGGAGGTATGGTCTTGAGCACAAACAGACCATTCAACTGGTAGTATCACGAGCACCATCATTATTATCTAACTGGATAATCTCCTATGACAACTGGTACAATATCAATTGATAGAACACAACTGTGTCTATCCATGGTAGTACACAACTACTCAAACCGTGACAGATAGTCACAAACAGTGGAACATATCCACCACAGTAGTATATCTCTACTATCTGGAGACAGGCAGTCTCCATAACAATTATCTAATGACAACCTGCACAGAAAATATTGTTAAAATAAAATGAACCATATGGGCCAATATTTCACTCACATATGTGATATCTGAAAGAATATCTTCCCTCATTATATAACATCAACAATGGGATATCTACCCTATTCTTCTCGAACAAGTAAGAATGATTGTTTATGATTTCTGAGCCTGCACCATTCCTCACCCTGGGTCATTCCTCCGATGCTAAACTAAGTGTAACCTGGAGAGAATGAATCTTCCCTAAGGAATGTCTGTCCCTGATTGTTGAGCCTAGACCATTCCCCACCCTGGGCCATTCTTCCTACACTAATCAAAGTGCACCCTGGAGAGAATGTATAAACCCTAAGGAATGATTGTTTGGACCATTTCCTCTATTAACCACAAGAGGAAAAGATTGTCCTGTATCAACCTCCAAAACAGATCATTCCTTATGTTAACCATAATGAGAAATCGTTGTTCGACGAGGCGGGCCAGTATTCTTGAGTAACCCTCAAGAAGAGAGACTGCCCTAGACCACTCCCCATGTTAACCACAATGGGAAGTCGTTGTCTATGATACATCATCAATCTGGACCATTTCCCATGTTAACCACAATGGGAAATCGTTGTCCATCAGAAATCTCAATCCACTTTCCGAATAGGAAAGAATCTGTCCAAGATGGACTATTTTTCAATCACAAAAATAAATGTCTTCAATAATATTTTCAGTGCTCCCTCCCAACCTGGAGAGTCATTTCTTCCCTTTCAACTAAGGGAGTTATTTCCACGATCCCCATCTTCTCTCGAAAATATGCAAACTTTATTCTGGATAGAGGTTTTCTCAGGATATATGTTGTCTTCTCATCAGTGGGGATATACTCGAGCTTTACCTCTCCTTCCTGGACTTTATCTCAAATAAAGTAGTATTTTATCTCAATGTGTTTCGACCTTTCATGAAACATGATATGTTTTGATAAATCTTATACAACTCTGATTATCACAATATATTATGGTCGATTCTAGAATCTGATCAAATATATCGGAGATTAACTTCCTTAACCATATTGCTTCTATGCATGCTTCACATGCTGCCATATACTTTTCTTCTGTTGTGCTGAGTGTGACAGAATTTTTTTTCTTATTGCCCCAAGATATTATAGTGGAGCCCAAGATGAAACACATGCCTGAAGTGTTATTTATGTCTTCTGCACTTCCTGCCCAATTTGAGTCTGTGAATCCATGAAGTTGTATATCACTGGATGCGTTATATCTCAAACCACAGTTCATTGTTCCTCGAATATATCTTAATACATGCTTTGCAGCTATCTAATGCTCATGTCTCGGTTCCACCTGGAACTGGCTTAGTGTATTCATGGCAAATCAAATGTTTGGTTGAGTATTTACCAAATACATCAATGACCCATTTGGCTGTCTATATACAGATGGATCTACTGGATCAGAATTTGGATCCTTTACTTTTCTTATATCTTCATTCATAGGAGTGTCCATGGACTTACAATCCATCATTCCAAATTTTTGAAGGATCTTTATTGCGTACTTTCCTTGTCCAAGGAATACTTCACCACGTTTCTGCCATACTTCTAGTCCCAAGTAATAATGCATGAGACCTAGATATTTCATATCAAATTCAGAAGCTAATTCCTTCTTGCACTGGATGATGAGAGACTCTTCACCTGTTATGAATAGATCGTCAACATATAGTAGTAGGATTATAGGTGCATTGTCCACGACTTTATAGTAAAGGTTTGGATCTGCATGACTCTTGGAGAAACCAAGTCTCGTTAGATAGTTGTCCATTCTGGCATACCAAGCCCTTGGAGCTTGCTTGAGTCCATATAGAGCTTTCTTTAATCTGTAAATGTGAGTGTCTTCGGAATGTACCTCAAACCCTTGAGGTTGTTCAATATATACTTCTTCTTCAATATCTCTATTGAGGAAAGTTGTCTTTACATCCATCTGATGTAAGTTCCATCCCATGGAAGCAACAAGAGATATGATAGCTCTGATGGAAGTATATCTAGCCACTGGAGCAAACATTTTTTCATAATCTTCTCCCTCCTTCTGGGAGAACCCTCTAGCTATGAATCTTGCCTTATATTTATCCATGCTTCCTTCTGTTGCATGTTTGATCTTGTACACCCATTTTGAAGTTACCATCGATTTTTCTTTAGGTCTTGATACGATTTCCCATACCTCATTTTTCATAATGGATTGATACTCTTATGTCATAGCTTCTTTCCATTGTCCCTTTTGAATTTCTTCTTCAAATGTGGTAGGTTATTCATCTAGAATATTCGTCATGTATGCTGCATAACTTGAGAATCTTTTAGGTCTTTGTAAGGTCCTCTCTAAAAGAACCTATAATTTCATATATTTAAACATAACATTTCTATTATAATTTCTTTTTATGGTTCTATATTCAGCAAAATAATAGTTTACAGTTTATGGCTCAGAAAAATTCAAAATGGCTAGCATGATATAAATGATATATTGAATAATATACACAGCATAAATAACATATTGAACCATCATATGATAATGAACATGTCATGATAACAAACAAAAATACATGTCAAGTGATTTGTTTCCCAACTTTGTTTGTCCAAGCTAAAGCTGAAACTGTGCCCAAGCTGCTCTGCCAAACTCTGCCCAAAACTGAATCTTTCCTCCCAACCAGCTAGGAACAGAGCCTATCTTGCTCCCTAGCTCCAGGATTACGTAAGGATTCTCGGCCCCCAAGCCCAAAACTCCCAACAACAGATGCTCCCCTGTAACATTCCACCAAATTCCTCGAGCCAAAACTAGAAATACAGTTTTCCAATCTCTTCCCCCCCCCCCGAAAATGCTCCAATACAGTCTCCTAATATCAAAATAATTCTCCCTACCAAAATCCCAAAAGTCCTCTCTCAAATGTTTTTGCCCCCTCATATCCCCCCGTCCATTCACCTCCTTTCCCCCTTCATTAAGACTCACCCCCCCCACAACAACCCCTTCCTCCCCCTCCCCTCCCCCTCTTATCTCTCCATTCAATGCCAACCACCTTATCCCTCCTTAATGGTTCCATCCTTCAATACATTAATTTTTCTTTTAATA
>ML787767.1:221650-239093 GCA_009831015.1 Picea engelmannii | reverse complement strand
TTTGGCTCCAGAGTCAATTTCCAAATCAGCAATGGTGATAATGAGTTGTCAGCTTCTATTTATAGACTTTTTGGCCTCTTTTTGTCACTTTTTTGGCCCCCCTTATCATGTTTTTCAAACCAAAAACCATTTAGAGTGATTCAGGAGTTGCATTAGGGGGGTATGATCGGGTATCAGGATAATTTTTTTGAGTTTTGGGTAATTTTCGGCAGTCCATGGAAAAAAATTTCGAGGATCCACTTGAGCATGTAGGCTAGGTTTCTACCCTGACTTTTGTATCTCATTGTATTTTTCCTTTGCCATAGGATCGATCCCATCAGGTTGAAACATGGAACCATCATTACTTCTTTATAAGTGTCACAATTTGTTGGTAGAGCTTACCGAAACATGGATGCCCCAGGTAGATCCTGGTTGCATTATGGTGTCCATGTTTTCTCTAATAATCGTAGGCTCAGGAGTCCTTATTTTTTTTCCTGATTACGAGTTTGAGCCTCATTTGCATGATTCTTTTTCACTCTTGACCTCACCCTCAGGACTCCCAAAAGATATAATGGGTCTTCTTTTAATCCCTTTCCAGACCCTCTAAACATGAAAATATTTCCAAGCGATCTTGTGGCCCTTCACGCTCGTTAAACTGAAATTTGAAGTCACATCTGTCTGGTGGTAGTTTACCCCTTTTTTGGTCCTGACGGTCAACTGTATGAACAAAGGTATACTCTATGGAACTTCATTTCTCTAGAAGAGTACTCTTAGGTATCATTTTAACCCTTTTTCGGGCCTGAGGGACTAAATTTATGAAAAAGACACCCCCATGGAGTCCATAGTTAAGCTCTTTTCAGAATCCCTAAAATTGAAAAGATCATCAAGTGACCTTATTCTCTCAAAATCGTTAAACTAGTCCAGAAGAACATTCCTGACAGAGTCCACAGTTAAGCTTTTTTCAGACTCCTTAAAAATTAAAAAATAGCCGAGTGATCTTTTCTTTCTCACACTCATTAAAATGGTTTTGAATAGATGTCTTGTCGATGCTAGTTTACCCCTTCTTCGAACCGACTAGACTATCTTCGAAAAAGGTACCCCAATGGAGTCTCCTTTTACATTTTTTCAGACTCCCTAAATATGAAAAACCATCGAGCTTACCTTCTCTGGGCTCGTTAAACTTACATCGAAGGACATTACCATTGTGTGTTTTGTTAACCGCGTTTTCATACCCACATCTTTGGTCTAAATGTCGGCTCCATGTTGCTCCCAACTGAACCATCTGAAGCATACCTTATACGCAAGCCTTGTATCACTTTGCCTCTGCATCTTAACACACTTGGCCCCCAAAGGATTTTTCTCGAGTATCATTATTCTGAACATCAGTCTTGTCCTTGTGCCTTGAACTTGTATGTTTGTAACACTCGTTCCTCCATTTTAATGTAACATTCATTTATTCTTTTTTCCAAAATCATTGAAAAATACAAAACAATCAAATATACCCCCAAAAGAGGAAGGGAAAAGTATTTTCTTTATTGACAACACAAAAAGTCACCCTTGGATAAAGTACATCTGTTCATTTGTTCGTCAAACTATGGGATGTAATACGACCTTAGGAAGTTGTTCTTGCTACATAGAACTGTGTCCTCCTCCGTTTGGTTATTCTTCCAAACATATGGAGAGTTTGCGTCGCCTCCTGCCTTGTAAACTTATGTTAGTGCCATGCTGCCTGAGTCTCATCATTTGTCATGCTATTGTCCAAGGGAGGTTTTTACCAAGCCTGATTCGGCCCCTCTGCAGTTTGTCTCTTGCCCTCATACCCAGCCATCCTGAATGTCCAATCAAGTGTTTGTTCGAAATCAATGAAGCCTTCAGTCTAATCATCAAGATTCTCTAGTCCATGACTGACGAGCCGTCGAAGACCTCTGGGTAGTGAATTCATACACTCATATTACACTCCTACCCAAGTCTTGAATATTTTGAAGTTGTTGCTTGAGCTCTGAAGACCTCATCTCCAGCCATCGGGCCTTATCAACTTCTGAGAAGATGGATACTCTACATTTATATCTTTTTGATTTCGAGATGTAGCTCCATTGTGTATTGTTCGTGGATACACTTTATATAGTGATATGACATGGATCTACAGTATATTTGATTTGTATCCATGTGTTTATTCAATCACGAGCATGGGTATGCCCACCTCAGTGAGACAATTGTTATTTTTGCAGATGGCGCCTCCCGATTTTTGGTTCCTGGGCTCACTTGTTCGGCACATCAGTAAATATTGGTAATGTATTTCAGCCATCAGATGCTCTTCTAACCTCACACATTAGGGGGCATCTGTTATAACCCTAATTTGCACCATACATGCTTACCTGGCATCAGGCCATCTCAGATCCCTGCTTTTCCAAAGCACTGCTAAACAACTCTTCTTAAAAACATTTTTTATAAAGGCCCACGTGCCCTGCTCTATTACTGCATGCGTGTACATGCTTGCTGACCCAAAACATCCCGCGTGTACCTACAAAAGCACAAAAAAAGGAAATTTTTCAATGAAACACACAGCTTTGGGTGAGTTAACTGAACCTTCCAGCCATGCATGGTCGAGGGGTCACCCAAATACCTATCTTCTTCTAGCCTATAAAAGAAGGGTTAGGGGTCCTATTTGGAAGAGGAAAATCATAGTAAATAAACCATACCCAATTGTATATTCACTTTGTCTGAACCCTTTAGCCATCCTCGTGCAAAGAGAAATACAGAGCAAAGAATTTGGAGGACAGTTGAAGAGGAGCTCGGGACCAAGTTCGTGGAGTAGCGGCCGACTTCATCATTGTAAGTTGATTTTTTGAAGTTAATAATAAAGAGATACTTTTCCCGTCCCACCATATGAGGTTCTTATGATTTGTTGTATACTTGTTTATTGAATCTCTAACCCATTAATCTATATATCAAGTGCATGTGGAGTTTGTTGTTTGTTTTTTGTGAATGCAGGTCAGCCTTGGGAGGAGAGCTGCAATCAAAAAAATGATCAAGCATAAAGAAGGATCTACATCAAATGCCTGAAATAAGGTATGCTCACATAACTATGTATTTACTTAATAATAATGGGGAATAGGTATGGGATGATGGTAGAAAGTAGAGATCTTTAGGTCTTTTCTACATGCATATTTCAACCCTAATTGCTAGTTCGTAGAGGGATTCCCCACTCACAACAAGGTGACATTCCGATGGAGATATGAAAACTGTTATTGTAGGAGAACTCTACCAAAGGTAGGTACTTCTCCCAATCGGTTTGATTATCCATGACATACATCCTAAGCATGCCTTCCATGACTTGACTTACTCTCTCAGTTTGCCCATATGTTTCAAGATGATAAGTTGTGCTTAAGTTCAATTGAGTCCCCAACGCTGACTACAAACTTGTCCAAAATCTAGAAGTGAATCTGGAGTCCCTATCTGAAATGATATTCTTAGGTATGTCGCGCAAATGGATTACCTCACTTACAAACACGTGTGCCACATCAATGACATCATAAGTGTCTCTAACCGGAATAAAATGAGCACTCTTGGCTAACTTATCAACTATCACAAGAATGGAATTGTGTCTATGAGATGTGAGCAGCAACCCCATAACAAAATCCATAGAGATGACTTCCCACTTGGACATAGGAACATCATGTGGTTGTAGGAGACCTGTCGGGTGATGGTGGTCGGCTTTCACTTGTTGACACTCTAGGCATTTTGCGATGAAATAGACTACATCACGCTTCATGCCTACCCAGAAGAAGAGCTTCCTCATGTCTACGTACATTTTCTTCACACTTGGATGCACACAATAAAGTTCTCTATGGGCTTCCTTTAGTATGATGCTTTGAATATCCCCACCTTCAGGGATGTACATCCTTCCTTGATATCTTAATAGTCTGTCTACATCCATATTATATCCTTCATACTTTGGATCTAACTGCCTCCTACTCTAGAGGTTTGAAGTAACCTTTAAATACCAACTGTCTCCAAGGAGTTGCATCAACACATGTTCCCTCATATTGCCTTTTAAGGGTACCAAGGAGAAGTGATGCAGGAGTATCTCTCCAACTCATCATAAGTGCCAGCCAGCCAGCACATCCAGTGCGCATTCATGAAAGGGAGAGGTGTAGCCCTCTCATTTTTCAAAATTTGAATTTGAATTTAATGTTGTCAGGATGATAGAGACTAGATCATGCCTTTGTACAGGTAGTGGTTGAGGTTTCCTTTAATGGTTACCTATAGCTAAGTCCATATCAGTCAGGTCTACAAATTCCTTTTTTGTAATATAGTTGTAGGAGTAGGAGCCGCTCTGAGATAGCGATAGCACAGAGGTGGTGGTTGAGGATAAGCTCATGGGAGCCCTTATTTTGTAAGGAAGAAATTAGAGTAGAGTGTTAGGAGGAGAGACTAGAGCAAAGAGGTCTCGAGAGGGAGATGAGACTTGTTACAGTCCAGCCTTTGTAAATCATCTATATAGAGACATAGGGATTAATATAAAAGCAAATTTTTCCTGCATATGGTTGTTCATGTATTTATGTTTCATGAATGAATGTTGTAGATGTATGTTAGATTTTCATCTACAGGGATAGATAGAATTTGTCTCTCTGATTAAGATTTGATATCCATCTGGGTTCTTTGGGTTGTGCAAGGAGTGCACAATGGAACATGAGAAGTTCTGAGGCTAGCGCAAGGAGTGCGCATCTAAACTTTGAGGAGTCAGAAAGAATGTGCCAGGAGAGCACACCAGGAGGATTCACAGACTCAAAGGAAGCCTCAGAGTTACTGAATACTCTAGAGGAGGAACTGTTCAAAGGAAGGCACAGAGAAGAAACTGAACTACTAAAGGTTCTGTAGAGCTCTGCCAAGAGGGCATTGAGCAAGTGCATGGAGTGCACCACAGAACTCCATTTTGGGTTCTGAGAAAAGAGAAGTGTCGAAGAGAAGACACTCATAGGGTTGGTGAATGCTCTATAGGATTTATAAGGTGTGCATCGAGCAGGAGAATGCCAGGTGGACGTAAGGAGTTTTATTTTCAAGAAAGATTCTCGAATCTGAGTTATTCGAGATCCTCGAACGCAAGGTGTGCGCAGAAGTAAATCTCCGAGAGGATGAAGCTCAAAAGGGACACCATTTCTATAATGTAGATGAGACCCAAAGAAACCAGGCTCACAAGAGGAAGAGTCGAAGGTCGAGACCTTCAAGACTTAGAAAATATTCTAAGTCAAAAATCCAAGAAAGCTCAAGAGGAGAGCATGCAAGGAAGACAGATTTGAACCATCAGATCTAGTGCCAATACCCAACAACCGTTGGATCAGGTGAAGGTGCACAGAGTTTAACCTCTGGGAGGTCACGCAGGAGAGTAGCTGAAACAGACGGTGGATAAGTGCCAAAATCCTGAGAACCCTAGGATCGCACCAAGTTGCGAGGGATTTAAGCACTTAGAAGCACCCTGGGGGAGGAACTGTATGGACGGTGGAGACACTTCATGGAAGAAGTTTCAAAGTTTCAAGAATCGTTGGATCTTGCAGACCAGTGAGGAGATTAAGGTTGAGTGTCTTCCAACACTCTAAGGCATTGAATTTCGCTATTTTGGAGTTTGGAGTTTGGAGTTTGGAGCGGTGAGGGATTTTGGAGTCGTTGCATCGATAACTCCTGGTTCGCGAAATCGCGCCAGCCGTCAGATCTGGGGCACGGTGGCCTGAGAGATATTGGATCAAGGATACATGCATAGGGTTGAGTCCCTATGAGGTGCATAGGAAAAAGGATATGGGCCGTCAGATCTAGCACCAAGGACTGATAGTCGTCGGATCCGGAAGGAGGTGTGAGGGGTTTAATCCTTGTAATAGCAGAGGGAAGAGGACTTGTCAAGTCTCAAAAGCATCAGGGCTGCCCATTTTGGAGGATAGGTGTCAAAGATCCAATCCCTTTTAAGCATTTCAGACACCAGGAGTTCGAGGAGAAGGATTCATGAGACAAGAAGTCCCAACTCACGAAATTGTGAAAGCATCAGGACCATTCATCAAGGGGACACGTGGTGAGTGGTCAAGGTTCGGGGAAAACCCTGAAAGGTTCTCTCAAGGGGTAGTATTTCGGCATTTCAGGACCCGAGAGGTTGAAGGACCAAGAACCATCTATAGCCGGAATCGTGAAATCATGAATCCTAAAATCCTGAAAAGAGGATCGTGGTCACAGAAAGATTTCATCATTTCGGGACCCGGGAGTTTGAAGGACCAAAAATCGTTGCAGCCAGAAACGTGAAACACCAAAAGCATTCAGAGGAATAGCCCCAGGTCATAGGACTGGTCATATGAAAGGTGACTTAAGGGAGGAGCTAAAGAGTCATTAGACCCTATTTCAGGTTTCAGTGTTTCAAAGGATAGAGAATAGGGGGAACGCTTGCATCGCGATTCCCCGAATCGCGAAAATCCAGTAGCACTTTGTCGTTAAGCGCATGGTCATAGAGTGGTGGTCACATGGACGGAGGCTAAGGGGCGATCCAGATCCATTAAGCCCTTTTCATAATTTTGGATACCATGAGGTGGAAGGACAAGGATCCTGGGAGAGCTCACATGCAGTAGTCTCGAAACCCCGAAACTCGAGAGGTGTGTTGGTTCAAAACAGAGATAGTGCTGAAAGTTGAGCGTGTGCATAGGTTTTCTCAATGCCTATGCTAGAGGACAAAGGGACCTATGGATTTGTTCAAGGGGTTCCAACAGGAGCCCGAAGAGATATTTTGGCTCAGAAGAAGAATGATCCAGAGATCAAGAGGTCAGTGGACCCTGCTGAGGTGGGGGGGTCTGCGTCATGTGGTATCAGAGCTGATTTTTTTCATCTATAGACTTCAGGTGAAGAAGAGAGTAGGTGAAGGAGGAGACAGAGTAATGATGCTCTATGGTGATTGTTGCAAGGTGTGCAACAAATGATAGACAACCAGGCGATCTATAGGAGGACATGGAGATGCTCTCGGGCATAGAGTGATCCATAAGTTTTCTAGGAGGGCAGACAGAAGATGGAAATGGCTACTAAAGTTCATGAGAGTGGTAAAAGAGGAGACCACCAATAGATGATTAAAGAAGAGATTGACAAGGAACTCGCTGGGATAAGGGTGAGAATGGAATAGTTGACATTGAAGATGCACCAAGAGGCAAAAGTACACTGGAGGTACGAATGGCCTCTGAAAAGGAAAGCCAAATGGCCTGTTCAAAATTTTTTGGCCAGGAAACAGCAACAAGAGTTGAGGAAGTGGTTGAGGTATGCTGAAAGCCTCAGTGACACAGAGCTGGTTTGCATCTATGAGCCAAAATTTGGAGAAACCCTCAGTGATGAGGAAGAGGGATTAGTTTCAGATCTCATAAACTGCCAAGAGGGCAGGGATGAATTTTTGAATTGCCAGGTGTGCAATGAAATGAGATCATTGGAGGATCTCATAGACTGTCAGGAGGAAAGCCATGGAAATTCATATTTCCAGGTGGTCAATGGTATGAGATTAGCAGAGGATATCATAAACTTCCAGGTGGGAAGAAGTGGACTTTCAAGTTGCCAGGTGGGCAATGGGAAGAGATCAGCAGAAGGTCTCGCATACTGCCAAGGGGGTAGTGGTGAAAGTTCAAATTGCAAGGTGGGCAATGAGATGGGATCAGACGATCTCATAGACTGCCAGGTGGGCAGCAGAAAATTCCCAAATTGCCAAGTGGGGAAGGGGAAAGAGGTGAGACTATCTGAAAGTCTCATGAACTTAGAGGAGAGTTCATATCAGCAAGGAGTGCTGACAGGAGAGAATTAGAAGAGAATTATGATCATTGGAGGAATAGAGGTGTTCCTACCAAGCAGCCCAGTTGAGGATAGAGCATGCGTTGCAGATGCAGCAATAGAAGAAAGACAACCAACAGAGGCTGTCAAAGAAGAGGAAGAAATGGAGAATACACTGACATTTTCCCAAGAAGCAGAAGATGAGCATTCAACAGAATGGCTCAAATTTTTCAGCCAGGAAGCTAGACAGGAAATCAATGCAGTACTGGAAGCTGCAGAAGAAGAATAAGAAGAAGAGGAAGAATACAGCATGGATTTTTTTGATCTGTGTGAAGAATTGGAAGCCTTGGAAAGGAGGGTGATGGTGCAAAGAACATCCAACAAGCTAAGTTGTAAGCAAGTAGTGGAACATACCAGCCTGGGGAGAAGCTGGAAGAAGTTGGAAGTATGCCAGCAGGAGAAACGGCAGTAGCAGAACTTCCACAAGAAGAAGTTGAGAAGTAGGTCAGTAATGAAACTATAGAGATGGAGTCTAAAGCAGAGTGGCCACTTAGTGCCATAAAGAGAGATAAATATGGAAGGGGAGATCGAGAAGATCTGCCCATTGAGGAGACAGAAGTGCAGTAGAGAAGACTGCATAAGGAGAGCTAGCCACTAGAGAAGCTAGATAAGGTAATTGAAGAAATCAGAAGGCTGATGTTGAGTTCAGCAACAGAGACTGCCAGCAATGAGAATCTTAGCAAAAGGGAGCCTGCAAGAGCAGCAGGGTAGCAGCAGTAGCAACAGCGAAGCAGAGGAGCAGAAGGACAGCTCCAAGGGAAAGTTTGGGATCCAGGTGGATTTCAACACTAGAGAAGAGGAGCTCATGAGCAAGAGCTCATGATTTTTCCAGCTGAGGAGTATGATGCAGGAGCATCGCTCCAACTCAGCATTAACGCCAGCCAGCCAGCACATCCAGTGTGCATTCATGAAAGGGAGAGCTGCAACCCTCTAATTTTTCAAAATTTGAATTTGAATTTAGTGTTGTAAGGATGATAGAGACCAGATCATGCCTTTGTATAGGTAGTGGTTGAGGTTTCCTTTAATGGTTACCTACATCTAAGTATAGATCAATCGGATCTGTGACTTCCTTTTGTGTAATGTAGTCGTAGGAGTAGGAGCCACTCTAAGATAGCAATAGCACAGAAGCAGTGGTTGAGGATAAGCTCATGGGAGCCCTCATTTTGTAAGGATGAAATTAGAGTAGAGAGTTAGGAGGAGAGACCAGAGCAAAGAGGTCTCAAGAGAGAGCTGAGACTTGTTATAGTCCAGCCTTTGTAAATCATCTATATAGAGACACGAGGATTAATAGAAAAGTAGTATTTCCTACATATGGTTGTTCATGTATTTATGTTTCATGAATGAATGCTGTAGATGTATGTTAGATTTTCATCTACAGGGATAGATAAAATTTGTCTATCTGATTAAGTTGTGATATCCATCTGGGTTCTTTGGGATATGCAAGGAGTGCACAACAGAACATGAGAATTTCTAAGGCCAACGCAAGGAGTGCGCATTTGAACTCTAATGATTCAGAAAGAACATACCAGGAGGATTCATAGACTCAAAGGAAGCCTCAAAGTTACTGAATACTCTAGATGAGGAAATATGCAAAGGAAGGCACAGAGAAGAAACAGAACTACTGAAGGTTCTATAGAGCTCTACCAAGAGGGCATTGAGTGAGTGCATAGAGTGCACTAGAGAACTCCATTTCGGGTTCTGAGAAAAGAGAAGTTTCGAAGAGAAGACACTCACAGGGTTGCTAAATACTCTATAGGCTCTACAAGGTGTTCATTGAGCAAGAGAATGCCGGGTGGACGTAAGGAGTTTTATTTTCAAGAAAACTTCTCGAATCTGAGTTATTTGAGATCCTCGAACGCAAGGTGTGCGCAGAAATAAATCTCTGAGAGGACAAAGCTCAGAAGGGACAGTGTTTCTATAATGCAGATGAGACCCAAAGGAACCGGGTTCACAAGAGGAAGAGTCGAAGGTCGAGACCTTCAAGACTTAGAAAATATTCTAATTCAAGAAGCTAAGAAAGCTCAGGAGGAGAGCATGCAAGGAAGACAGATCTGAATCATCAGATATAGTGCCAATACTCGACAATCGTTGGATCAGGTGAAGGTGCACAGAGTTTAACCTCTGGGAGGTCACGCAGGAGAGCAGCTAAAATGGATGGTGGAGATGCTTCGTAGGGAAGTGTCGAAATCCCGAGAGCCCTAGGATCGCACCAAGTTGCGAGGGATTTAAGCACTTAGAAGCACCCTGGGGGAGGAACAGTATGTATGGTGGAGACACTTCATGGAAGAAGTGTCAAAGTTGAGAGAATCATTGGATCTTGCAGAGAAGTGAGGAGATTAAGGAAAAGTGTCTTCCAACACTCTAAGGCGTTGAATTTTGCTATTTCAGAGTTTGGACTTTAAAGTGGCAAGGGATTTTTGCGAAATCGTGCCAGCCATAGGATCTAGGGCATGGTGGCCTGAGAGCCGCTATATCAAGGATACATGCACAGGGTTGAGTCCCTGGGAGGTGCACAGGAAAAAGGATATGGGTCGTCGGATCTAGTACCAAGGACTGATAGCCGTCGGATTCGGAAGGAGGTGTGAGGGGTTTAATTCTTGTAACAGTAGAGGGAAGAGGACTCGTCAAGTCCCAAAAGCATCAGGGCCGCCCATTTTGGAGGATAGGTGTCAAAGATCCAAGCCCTTTTAAGTGTTTCAGACACCAGGAGTTCGAGGAGAAGGAGTCGTGAGACAAGAAGTCCCAGCTCACGAAATTGCGAAAGCATCAGGACCGTTCATCAAGGGGACACGTGGTGAGTGGTCAAGGTTCGGGGAAAACCCCGAAAGGTTCTCTCAAGGGGTAGTATTTCGGCATTTCGAGACCCGAGTGGTTGAAGGAACAAGAACCATCTACAACCGGAATCGTGAAATCATGAATTCTAAAATCCCAAAAAGAGGATCGTGGTCACAAGAAGATTTCAGCATTTCGAGACCCGGGAGTTTGAAGGGACAAAAATCGTTGCAGCCCGAATCACGAAATCCCAAATCGTGAAACCCCGAAAGCATTCAGAGGAATATCCCCGGGTCACAGGACCGGTCGTATAAAAATCAACTTAAGGGAGGAGCTAAAGAGCCATTAGGCCCTATTTCAGGTTTTGGCATTTCTAAGGACAGAGAATAGGGGGAACGCTTGCATCGCGATTCCCCGAATCATGAAAATCTGGTAGTACTTTTTCATTAAGGGCATGGTCACAGAGTGGTGGTCACGTGGATGGAGGCTAAGGGGCGATCCAGAGCCGTTAAGCCATTTTCGGCGTTTCGGATACTGGGAGTTGGAAGGACAAGGAGCCTAGGAGAGCTCGCATGTAATAGTCCTGAAACCTCGAAACATGAGAGGTGTGTTGGTTCACAACAAAGATAGTGTCGAAAGTTGAGTGCATGCATAGGTTTTCTCAAGGCCTATGCCAGAGGAAAAAGGGACCTGTGGATTTGTTCAAGGGTTTCCAATAGGAGCCCGAAGAGCTATTTCGGCTCAGAAGAAGAATGATCCAGAGACCTGGAGGTCAGTGGACCCTGCTAAGGTAGGGGGGTCTGCATCAAGAAGACATGTGGTCTCCTACTCAAGGCATCTGTGACCACATTCATACCAAAATCGTACTCACTCATGAACTCACTCCATCGCCTTTGCCTAGAATTCAGATCCCTCTGAGTGAAGAGATGTTTTAAACTTTGATGGTCTGTTTTGAGCTCAAAGTTTCACCCTACTAGATAGTGCCTCCAAAGTTTCAGAGCTAGCATTACCACTACCAAATCTAAATCATGAGTAGCATAAAGTTCCTCATTTTTCTTCAAATTCCTTGACACATAAGCTATCACTCCTCCATCCTGCATTAGCACAACCCCCAACCCTTGCATCGAGGCATCCATGCAGACTCTGAAGTCCTTTTCCATATCTAGCACTCATAGAATTGGTGCACTAGTTAGTAACCTTTTAAGCTTGATGAATTCCCTATCACATTCTTCTGTCCATTCATACCTGACCCCCTTGCGTTGCAAAGTGGTGATGGGTTTCACTATTTTAGAGAGCCCTTCCACAAATCTCCGATAGTAACTTGCTAACCCCACGAAGCTTCTTACCTCATGAGAATTTTTCGGCACTGGCCATTCCATAATGGCCTTTACCTTTTCTGGTTCCATCGAGATTCCTTCACCAGAAATGATATGACCCAAATAGCAGATTTCTTTATGGAAGAAGGAACACTTTAACAACTTCCCATACAATTTTTTCTCTCTAAGGCAGGACAACACCACTCGCAAGTGTTCCTCATGCTCTCTTTCATTTTTGGAATAGATGAGGATGTCATCTAGAAAGACTTGTACAAAATGGTCTAAGTAATTCCGGAATACACCGTTCATGAGGCTCATGAATACTGTTGGCACATTAGTCAATCCGAAAGGTACTACAATGAACTCATAGTGCCCAAACTGAGTTCAAAAGGCAGTTTTAGGAATATCACCTTCCTTAATCATTAACTGGTGATACCCTGATCGCAAATCAATCTTTGAGAATATCATTGCTCCTTTCATATGATCGAAGAGATCATCTATTCGTGGCATTGGGTACCTATTTTTCACTGTAGAACGGTTCAACTCCCTGTAATCTATGTACAGTTGTAAGGAACCATCCTTCTTCTTCACAAAAATTACTGGTGCACCCCAAGGTGAGACACTGGGTCTTATTATTCCTAAGTCGAGTAGCTCTTTCAACTGCATCTGTAGCTCACAAAGTTCTGGCATTGTCATCCTATATGGATTTTTGGAAATTGGTTCTGCACCAAGTTTTATCTCAATAGTGAAATCAAGCTCCCTCTCAGGTGGTAACCCTGGTAACTCGTTTGGAAAAACATCTTTAAACTCTGAAAACACTGGGTACTCACCTAAGGAGGGTCCTTTCCTTTCACTTGCTTCTTCCACTACATAAAGTCAACACCCTTGCCTCATGCATCTCTTAACCTTCATAGTTGAGATAAAGCATAGAGACACCTTTCTCCGTACACCCTGGATCTCTACTGGCCTTCCTTCGTCGTCAACACAAAGCACCCTTTTTGCAAAATAATCTACCATAGCTCGATGGGATTCTAACCAATCCATTCCAATGATTAGTTCATACTCTTCGAGAGCAGTGATGTATACCTTCAACCTGGTAGTACACACTCCTAGATCTACTATACAATTATCAACACTCGGTCCTACCGCTTGTTTTTCCCTTGAAGCCATCTCGACTTGTTTAAAGTCATCGTACTCGTAGGCTGCCAACCCACTCTTTTCTAATGCAGATTGTGAAATGAAACTATTTGTAGCACCAGAATCAAATAAAATCTTAACATTGATATGATTTAGCGTACCTGATGACTCCACCACCATGGATTGATGTTCTGCCTAGCGATTACTAATCACTGCATAAATCTGGTGGCTGCCACTTGCTCTTCCCATCAAGGCCTTTCCTTCTCTATGCACAAATCTTGATTGTAACTCTGGGTAGTCACGCTGGTAATGGGGTACTCCACATCCCCAACAAGTAACATGAGATTGAACTTGCGTACTTCTTTGTGACAGTCTCTGAAATGAGTTCCTTCCCCTGGGACCCCTGCCCCTACTAGCTGCTACCTGAGATGGTCATGGACCTGCCTGCATCATTGGTGATGAACAGGATGTTGCACTCACTGCCATTGAAATCCCTGTGGCTATTGTCCTTGGTCCGACTCTATTACCATATGGAGGTAGCCTTTGAGCCCCCTCCCCTGGGAAATGTCCTAGGGGCCTTCCCCACGAATTCAGGACAATGCGGAAAGGTCGATCTCGTACCTCCATTTAAGTTAATGTGTTCCTCATCATAACGTGCATTTTCAATTGTTTTCTCTACTGAAGACGGTTTCCACATCCGCACCATGGCCCTTATCTTAGGTTTTAACCCATAGACAAAGCATTTTTCTTGTCGTTGATCATTATCCATGTATGAAACATATTTGACCAATTCCATAAACCTGATCTCATATTATTCTACGGTCCTGTTTCCCTGTACTAGAGCATGAAATGATCCCACCTGTTGTTCCTCAAAGCAAGCTGGTAGATATTTCCTTCAAAACCTCTCCTCAAAAATTTCCCAAGATACAGTGTCCGGGGTAAGGTGTAGTTGCCTCTCCAGGTTGCCCCACCAGTTCAGGGCACTGTCTCTCAACTGAAAAATCGCTATCTTCACCTTTGAAGTGGACGCATAGTCTCTTAAGGTGAAACACCTTGTCATTCCTTCCAACCATGCCTCTGCACATTCACTGGCATGACCCCCGGCAAACTCTGGGAGTTTGATCTTCTGCAGTTCTCTAGTGATGTCTTTGGGTGGAGGTCCTCCCCCTGAATCCCTCGACGCTTCAGGATTACCTGTTCCATATGGTGGGGGCTCCACTTTGATCCCTGTTGGCTGACACCCCTTTAAAGTCTCATTTATGGCCTCCAAAGAGCGCAGAATGAGAGCTAATTCAGGTGATGGTGGTGGCGGCGTTGGCGGTCCCTACGACGACACCCCTCTGCCTCAATTTCCTTGAGTCCTAACCATCTTGTATACTTGAATCTGCATCAACCAAATTTGTCAGGGTGAGTTCAAGGACATTTCACATTTGTACAACTTAAACTAGAAAACAGGGTTAGGCGTAAAAAAAAAATTACTTGTCTGTAAGCAAGCGTTACTCTCTTTAGGGGAAGTGGCTAGGTCAAGCTCAAAAGCCTCTAAGCTTGATGTTTTTGCCTAAGGAAACTATTGACTCTCGTGCATGTGATAAGCACATTTAACCTATCATTACTATCATGGCGCAATGGCGTATGGCCTTTGGTGAAATCTCTATACTCGGTGGATAGGTCGCCGATTCAAAACCCGTCCGCTCCAACAAAATTTAATCTAATCCAAAATAAATTTTATTCGAATCGTAATGTTATGTTAATTACACATTTTAAATTAATTAGTCATTTAATTAATTAATCGCTATTATTAATCCTTTAATCGTTTAAGTAATTAACCACTAGTCATTTAATCAATTAATCAATATTATTAATGCTTTGTAATAAAGTTAAAATTTGAAATTAATTATTTAAAACAAATAATAATAATAATTAAAATTGGAATTAATAATTCTAAAATTTAAAATTTAAAACAACCTCAAAAATGTTTTAAATTATTAAAACCCAATTTAAAGTAATTAAAATAAAATTTTAATAATTTAAAGTAATTAAAACAAAAAATAAAAAAAATAACATAAAATAAAATAAAATAAAAAATTCATAGTAAAAAAAAAACTCAAGGCAGCGGTGGGTCCTCGCATGAGGTCCACTTGGCCCATCCCTCTTTTCTGCTTGTTCAACATTTAATTAAATAATAGATGAGAACAACTATTAAAACCCTAACAAACCCTAATCGCCAAGGTTTTCCCTACTCTAGTTGCTCTGCCCATGGCCTTCTCTCATGGCTTCTCGGGTGTTTGTTGGCTCATGTTTTGGGTGTTGGTAGCGGTGGCTGCCATTGCCATCACTTCATCGTAAGATAATACCCACCTGAAGGTATAGGCATAATGTGGTTATCACTGTAATGTGATGCGTTCAGCGATGTAACGCCCCTTCATGGGCTCCTCCTTCATGGCTTGGCACTGGTCTTGGCCGTTGAGCTTGTGAGTTTTTGTTTGTAAAAGGGTTTGAGGGTAATAGGCCCTGTATTAGCCTGCGGTTCCTTTTTCTTTTTTTTCTTGGTCCTTGGTCTCGGTGCTTGTTGTCTGTGGCTGAGTGGTTAAGGCATGTGCCTTGTTTGGGATGTCCCGTGACTTGATAGGCATTGTCAGTTGGTCCGTTGAGGTTTTTTTTTTTTATCATCAAATGCAATAATGTGCAGCACAGTCATGCCCTTGTGGGTTCTCCTTGGTGGTTGTGTTTGCTTTGGTTTTTAATTTGTGCGTGGTGTAAGTAATAGCGCCCTCATGGGCTCCTCCTCCATGTGACTCAGTTTGGTGCTTTTGTGAAAGCATTGAGTTTGGAGGAGAGGTCTCAGGTTCAAGAAACATGCCTGGTTCAATTGTAGTCGGCCTTTGGTGAAGGCGCTATGCTTGTGGGAGAGGTCTCCATTTCGATTTTCTATTATGTAGTGGTCATATGCCCAGGCTCCAACGCATAGCCTCCCATTGGAGGTCCCGAGTTCGAATCCTTCAAACTTTTCTCGGTCATTCTAGCTTTGCGATGGTGCAGCCCATTGGGGAGGTATCCGGTTCGAAACCCAAACGCTCCATAACTTTTTCTAGCAGGCTGGTGCCCATCCTTTGCGAAGACTCTTCTCAGTGGGAGGTCTTGGGCATTGATTCGGCATTGGGAAAAAAACAAATCCAGTAGAGAAGCATATGCCCCCGTGGGCTCGTCCCTTGTGGTTTGGTCTGATGCTCAGTGCTCAGCTGCTCGGTATTGACTGGCATGTGTTGTGTAACCTGTGGTAGGTGTTGCTAAACAACAAGCTGGTGGCTTCGAGCCCCGAGCTTGGGTGCTAGATTTGGCTTGACTTATGTTGTTTTTAACCTGTGTGGGTGTAATTTATTGTGTGTTGGGTCTTTGGTGCCTTGGTAATTGGCAAAAAGGTGTGGTGTATTAGCAAGAGGGCTTTGTTAGAACCTTTGGTGCGCTTGGTAGTTGGTGCTAACTTATGTTGTGTTGTTGTGTTAGGTTCCCAGCTCAACAACTCATGGAATTTTCTTCAATACTTTGAGATTAGACCTACCTAATTTTTATTTTTTTTAACTCTGATGTGTGGTTTATGTGTAGGCTTGCGTGTTGTGGTTCCAGGTCGCATGGGGCTGGAGCTAAGCCTTTTGATCTAAGCAGTGACTGTCCATTGTGTATGGCACAGTGGGTTTTGATAATGGCACAACTATTATGCCAAACCTACCAGACTATTCATATCACTCATACCTAACACCGATCACACACTAAAGTAGATGCTTGCTACTAAAATTTATTGAACATAGAATCTTGATTCTAATAATAGATTTATCTGGTTATAAATAGTGCAGAATCTTGAGAAGCCAATGCACTGTAAAGAAAGAAAATAAATGAGAAAAAAAAAATTGCATTTCCAAAAAAAATTTAAAGAAGGTATAATATTAGCGAATATATTTCCCCCACACATACATTCTACACTAATTTCGGCCAAATATATAGGAATCCCTATTATTTATTATTTATGAATGTTTTCTATTAAATTTTTTTTTTTTTTTTTAATCATATTGCTCTAGTTTACATCTCAGTATTTTTTTTTAAACTTATATTTATTACTTTTCTGGTTACATACATCTCAGTATTTAAAAAAAAACCTGATATTTATTTCTTTTCTCTGTCTCTCTTGTAGGTGAAACTTGTTTTTTTTTTTAGCAGGTAGTTCTGCAATAAAAACAACAGGCTAAACAAGAGGCTAGAATAGGCTATGCTGTTGGATCATGTTGTCATTGATGCCAATGGTTTGTCATTGATGCCAATGGTTTGATTACTTGGGAGATTGTTGGATCATATGTCATTGATGTAAATGGTTTGGTTTGATTGATGTCATTGGTTGATGTCAAGTAATT
>ML787767.1:192079-214060 GCA_009831015.1 Picea engelmannii | reverse complement strand
CCCCCTGCTCTTATCTCTCCATTCAATGCCAACCACCTTATCCCTCCATGCAATGCCAACCACCGTATCCCTCCTTAATGGTTCCATCCTTCAATATGTTAAGTTTTGTTTTAATAAATTAAAATTTATTAAACTTTAATTCATTCCCCAAATATTTAATGAGTTAATTAATTAATTAATCAATTAATTAATATACATTAAACAATAAATAATTAATCAATTAATTACTATTATTAATAAATAATAATTAATTAATTAATATACATTAGGACAATTAATTATTTAATTAATTAAACTTAATAAACCTTAAACAATTATTTAACTTTGACAATTAGTTATTTAACTAGAGTTGTTACAGTCTTTTACTCTTTCTGAATGTTCCTTCTAGAACCTTGAGCCTTTCTGCATCTTGTAAGGTAGCTTCAAGCTAAGCTAGTATTTTCTTGGTCTTAGGTACGATATATGAATGTCTCCATAGGATGATCAGGTAGTTCCTTTTCATCATTTTCGTTTTCTGTGCTTTCTTTGTTAAGTTCTTCAATCTCTTATTCTTCTATAGTTTCTTCTATGGATTTCTTGAAGGCCATCTTCTCATTGAATGTTATGTCTCTGTTGACTTTGATCTTGTGTTGTTCTGGAATATATATTCTATAAGCTTTGGATGAATCATTGTATCCCACGAGTATCCCTTTCTTTCATGAAGGTTCTAGTTTATTCCTCTTGTCCTTGGGCATGTGAGAGTAAACAGGACATCCAAATATTCTTATATTTTCCACATTAGGTTTCTTACCTAAGAAATCTTCTTCTGGTGTCATGTCCTTCAATATACGATGAGGACTTTTGTTCTGCACATATATTATTGTCATTGTTGCTTATCCCCATAAGAACATGGATAGACCTTGATCATTTAGTAAGGCTTTTACAGTTTCTTCAATGGATTTGTTCCTTCTTTATGCTACACCATTTTGTTGAGAATTATGAGGAACAGTCAACTCCCTCCTAATCCCTGCCAATTTTCATAATGCAACGAATTCCTTTGATGTGTATTATCCACCATTATCGGTTCTTAGCATCTTGATCTTATTATTCATGAGGTTTTCTATTTCTACTTTGAACTCTTGAAACTTGTTGAATACTTCATATTTTTTCTTTAGTAGATATAGCCAAGTCTTTCTTGAATAGTCGTCTATGAAGATTATGTAGTAAGAATATCCTCCTAGAGATTTTACTAGCATCGGACCGCAAACATATGAATGTATTAGATCTAGAATCTCCTTAGATCTATTGTTGTTGCTTGGGAATGGTTTCTTAATATTGTTCCCAAGAGCACATCCTTTGCAGATTCCTTCATGTGTAGACTACAACTCTGGTATTCCTTCAACCATCCTTTTGAGAAAGGCTAATGCTTGATAGTTAATGTGAGTGTACCTTTTGTGCCAAAGCTCATTAGGGTTGACTTCATTGTGTACAAGAGCTTCTTCATTTTGTTCTAGTAGTCTATACAGATTTCCTTCACAACTTCCAATAACCCTAGCATTCTCTATGCTGGAGTATTTATGCCATGATAACACCTTTCCATCCACGAAAGCTATTTTTTTTCCCTTGTCTTCTAGGAAAGATATCAATACAAGATTCTTTTCTAAACCAGGTACATATAAAACATTGCTTAAGTGAACATAGTTACATTTTTTCATTTTGATGGAGGCTTGTCCAAATCCTTCCACAGTGTAAGTGGTTTTGTCTCCAAGCTCTACCTTGTATGAGGTCTTCTTCTCAATTATATTTGAGATTCTAGCTTAATCTCCCGTCATGTGCCTATAAGCTCCGCTATGGATTATCCACATGTCATCTTCAATCGTTCCAATGAGTGTTGAGTAGTGTAGAAGACTAATTGTTTCACTCATGTATTCGATTGACTGGTAATTGTTCATGCCTTGATCCAAAACTGCAACTTCGTCGGTTTTGTCTTCTGAGAGAGACAAGAGGTGTCTTGAGTTGGGGTGCATCTAAATATCTTCTTTTTGAGAAAGATGCTCCATCACAAGGTGTCAGATCTGAGATTAGGGTTTATGTAATTGCTTCTACTAGTAACCCTAGTGGCAGTGTCTTTGGAAGTTTCTCCTGCTAGTAACCCTAGTAGCAGTTCCTCAACAAGCTCAATATCCTAGAGACTATGCTTCCTTCCAGTGTTTAGACTGAATGAAGAAGGTGTGGTCCCATAACCTGTTAGAATATGAAGGATTGTGCTCGTTTTACCATTGACAATACCGTTGTCACCCAACCATAGGCTGAAGCCACCCTCCGAGCATCTTGACCTTGACAGAGAAAATAATCCTGGTAGAAATCCAATAGCCAAGAGAGGCTAATGCACCAAGCAAGAAGTAACCAAGATGAACAGATAGTCTCACCCAAAAACTAGTGCAGTACCTTCCCCAGGACTTGCGCACAAAACTACTGGACTGCAGTGCACAAAAACTGTTCTCTGCAATTCTGAGAAGTGTGAATAATGAGAGGCTAGCGCCTTGTATTTATAGTAATTTTGGTAGGCTTGCCTGGGCCGGCTTCTCCTTCTGGGTACTAATTAATTCATATTAATTATATTTTTGCAGTTGACATCTTTTCTAGGGTTTCCTTAATTTCTTTTCTTCCTTTCGGAACATTCTAATCTTTTCAAAGGTCACAATAGAGGTTCATACCTCCCGAATCTACCATAATATCAACAGTTTTGAGTGTATTAATACTGGGCAGAAGTGCAAGGGCACAATTCTGGTGGTTCTAGACTCTATTGTAATTTTTCTAGGACTAAATTGAATACATATGCAGAAGCATTTTGAATTGTTTATGAAAAGATTCTAATGGTTATGATATGAGTTTTGTCTTCCTTCATTGTTTGTATTTCATGTGTTCTTTAATGCCATTTACATTTTCATCTTTTTAAATTGGATAGTTAAAAGCCCAGAATTCATCCCTTGATGCTCTCGGTTGAAACTATTTAAACTGTGTGTATTTCTTCCTAACTAATTTAGAATTCATTTTGTTAATGCTCTGATGCAGTTACTTGTTTTTCCCCTTTCCTCTTACACTCTGCAAATATTATTTACAACTTAGATTCATTGCCTCATTTAGCCTTTATCCTCTGGAGAGTTCTACCAGCTGGTCATTGTTTTCATTCACTTCCATAATTTTGACTCCATAGCCCTGAGTGTTCCTCCTCTTCCTTGCCAACAACTTTATTAAAAACCCCCAAAACAAACCAATATCTAGCCACCGATTTCCAAAGAAATATCAAGTGACACGAGAGAGCCCTCTCTAAGTTGAGAAGGCTAGTGCTTCATCTCTAAAGTAGATTGAAACAGTTACCTCTGTTGTTTGTCTATTAGCCAAACAAAATTTATAGAGTTATAACACAAGGAGAAGAAGCAGTGTTTTCAAAAGTTGGAACAAGAAAATCAAGGTCTCAAAGAGAAATTAACCGAAGAAAAAGAAGAAAGCTCTTGCTTAAGGAACCTTAATCAGAATTTACTAGAACAAATTAAAAACTTAAAGGAGAAAAGAAGGGACAATCTAGAATCAAAAAATAAAGATGATAAATCAGAAGATAAAGAAGAACTTCTGCAATTAAAACAACATAATCAGGAATTACTAACATGAATTAAAAGACTTAAGCATGATAAGAATTCTTTACAAGAAGAGCTAGATCTCAAAACATCAATAGTCTATAAATAGACAATAATTGAACTAATGGAACTAGAGAAATGTTTAGATGTAAAAATCCCAATTCTTGATAAAAAAAAATTAATACAAACCTATTCAACCTTACAACTCATGTAAATAGGTCTTCAAATGTCGAAATGGAATCAATTAAGAAGTACGAAGAAGACTCATTTCCAAAAATGAATCAATAAAAAACTACAAGTATACGAAGTAAAGATGAAGTTGAAAGGATGCCTTATCGACATCCTGATCACAAAAGTCGATACTTCATCCAATAAATGTATAAAATAATTGATATGTCGAAGAATATTACTTACACTACAAGTGGGGCTCAAAGTAGAAGCTATCATGGGATTCTAAATGCATCAAGTTCTTTCCAAGAACCCTAAAAAATCCTAATTCCATAGAAGATTGAATTAGGATGGTTTAACTCCTTTACAATTCGACAGTTCTTCTCAGCGCTTAGAAGATACTATCATCTCAAGTCCTCATTGACTATTAACTCGAGAATGAATAATCAAGAGACAATCATTACAATCTAGAACAAGAGATAAGTCTTCCATAAAGTATTCTTTGAGGACAAAGAATTTTTAAGGGGAAGGTAATGTTATGAACGCAATCTATATAGAAATAGATATAATTAATAATAATTAAACACATCATAAATCAAAAGTCATGTCTTATCTAAAGGATGTGTCTATTCATGAAAGGGAACCCCTTGTGAGGATATATAAACGAGCCCTTGTTCTCATTGTAATCATCTCATATTCATATACATTATTATTTAATATATTATCCATTATGGATTATAACTTGTTGTCCTACCTACATTGGGTATTTCCCTGGTGAACCAGATTGGTTCAGCACAATGGCACCTGTCATCAATTCATGCATTTTGGGGGCGAGCTAAAGTGGTTTCATAATACCACCCTTGCGTATTGAAATGAATAAGGTGATGAAACAATATCACCAATTGATAAAATGGTTCCTAATTTATATTTTTTTCTTCATATGAGATATAATCGATATATTATTACAATTGTTGATAATGAGAGGGGGTGAATCAATATCAAGTACAATTTAAAACATTTTTCAAATTATACTTAAACCATTCAATTATATCCAATGAGAAATGAACAATAGTATAAGAGTTACACCAATGCACCACAATACACCATGCACAATATATGAGAAATAATCAATAGTTATTGTTCAAGGAAACTAATGACTTCCAAAGGTAGCTACAGCTTCCAAATGTAAAGGGAGGGATAAACCTCCAAGAATAATATACAATCCTCCAATATCAAGAGAGATTTGAACTCTCCATCCTTTCCCCTTCCTTCCTCCCAAGAATATATGAGAGATAATAAAACTTTACATTAAATCATCACAATCAACCAATCATCACATAGAACCTGATAATGCTTCC
Organism: Picea engelmannii; assembly: GCA_009831015.1. NCBI lineage: Eukaryota > Viridiplantae > Streptophyta > Pinopsida > Pinales > Pinaceae > Picea > Picea engelmannii. The sequence goes on along the minus strand of ML787767.1, from coordinate 208,917 downwards.
TGAGACTTCTTCAATTTCTGCAATTCTTCAATTCTTGGAGTACTCTGATCCTATAGATAATATTACTCAATGTATTCTCTGAAACTCCTCCAAGTTTCACTCCTTGAATCCTCCCCAAAAAGAAGTTATAGAGAGAATGGTAGACATTATTCAATTCTAGTTTATTCAAGAGACCGAACTTGTATAGAATGCCCCGCGCTCAATATTTAACATCAGATTCTGAAACTTGCATACGAGAAACTAAAGTCCGTACTATTTCCAATGAAATATATCCCACGTCATTTGGATTCTATATGAATATGTTATGATTTTTTTACCCGGAACACTTGTTTATTGACTAGCTTTAGGACTGGTCATAGACCCTATCTTCCACAAAGTGTATCTCCATAATTATAGCGAATCAAGAGATGAAATTTTTACCATGGGTACCTTGATATGTCTTCTCAATACCATATCAATTTCACCATATGAATCATTCTAGAAAAAACATTATAGCAAAAATGATAATATGGCCTAAAAATAACATACCTTAGAACATGTCACCAAAAGACTTCATCCTCCCTTGAAATCCGGCCTTTGTTACTTCTGATTTCCTATGAAATTCGATTTGTGTATCAAATGAAAGTATAATAATATTTATTTATACTATTTATGTCACTTCCTTTTAACATTAGGGTCAACTTGACAATTTCTTATTTTGTAATTCTTTTCTTTAATTATCTTCAGGGCCTACATGTACTTCCTTCTTCAATTCACTTTGTCATCTTCAAAAATTCATTTCTCCTCAACCATGAGGATCCACGTGACATGCCACATACCATCGAAAACAACATGATGTATATTATTCATCCATGGGTCTTGTATCTACATGTGCATTTTCCTTCATGTCTAAATACCTTCATCAATCTTGTGGTCCAAAACCCATGACTAGGGTTGACATCAATGACAACAACCAATCTTCCAACAATCTCCCCCTTTTTCATTGATGGAAACACTCATGCTCCCCATATCATCATGATCCCAATTTCTCTCCCCCTTTGACATCAATGGCAAAGGGTGGGGCTTCTCCCCCCGACTGTAATGGAAAAAGGTAACTCTCTTCTTTGGGGTTTCTCCCCCTGAACATATAGCACTTAATAACACTTCATTTTTATGCTCTCTTTCTTCCTTGGAGATTTTTCATGGTTTTAGGAAATATATGTTACTTGGTCTTCTTGTTGCAGTTGCAACCAATCTTCCTGAGTTATTTTCTTTGATTTTACATTTTTGGGAGTCAAACGTAAGAGTGTATCCTTGATCACACATTTTACTAACATTGAGTAGATTATGCTTCAAGTCTTCAACCAATAGGACATTCTTTGCTTTTACATTTTTCCTCCAAACTCTACTACACCTTCTCCAAGTATTTTGGTAGATGAGTCATCCCCAAATGCAACATTGCCACCGTTTCTCTTCCAGTTGATGAATTTGTCTTGATCCTCAATCATGTGTGAAGAACATCCACTGTCTATGTACCATTCTTATTCTTCTTTACATTCTTCAACAGTCAATGTTATTCGACAATCTTCATTGTTTGGAATCTCTTTCCTTCTCCATATTGTGGTTGGCATAGGGACATATTCATTCATATATCTGCAATCTTGTGCTTTGTGACCAAGATAATCACATTTGTAGCATGCAATATTTTTGTCCATCAATGGGGAAAATGAATTATAAATTTTGCTAACAAATCCATGATTATTTCCATATCTTCTATTTACACCATTCATGTTTCTTGTGTATGTGTTCCTTTCATTGATTCTTCAACTAATTGCCTTATGTCCAAAAATTTTGCAAGTATAACAATGACCAAGAAATAAATTTTGATACCTTGGAGTAAGTGGGCTTCTTTGTGATGTAGTCCATATGGGTTCATGATCTATTCTTTTGTAGTTTCCTTCATACTAATTGAGGCTTCTTTGATTCCTGAAGGTAGGAGGTCTTCTTGGATATTCATCTCTTTTGTAATCATTCCTTCTTTCTAGTATCCTGGTTCGCTTCTCATCAACTGTCTGTGTAACTCTTTCTTCAACCTTCTTGTTGGTATTTGCATATTCTTTGTATGAAGTTCCACCCATGCATCCAAAATGTGTTAAGTCTTTTGGCACTTGAGAGTTTCTTAAGCTCTTCCTCAATGAGACAACTTCTTGTTCAAGTTTCTCACAATCTTCTTCTTTCTTCGTCATTTGGACATTCCTTACTTCTCCTATTCTTGTTTCTTCTTCGAGTAGAGTTTTCAAGGAAATGGTTTCTTCTCTTAGTTTCTCAATGTAGAAATTTCAATACAAATTAAGTATTTCCTGTGATTCTCCTGATCTAACAATTTATACGCCACTGTTAAATACAGAACCGCTTCTACTATTATTCTTGCAGAAAATTAAACCATGATCACAACCACAATCACAAAGTAAAATATCAAGAACGCATAACACAGAAGTTTTACTGAGAAAGCGTAAAGCTAAAAACCGCACTATCATATATTATGTATATCATGAATCATGAAACAATCTCATACAAAACTCTAATCCAAGATCTCTTAGTACAATACAATCATTTCACACTGTCATACACAAATTAGCAAATACATGTGCCAATTCCTCTGTCCAGATAGCTTGCCTCCTCTGCACAATCTCTGCAATTCGAATTCTCACAATCGATCGAATACAATTTCCTAGTTTGCACATGCTCATAAGCATATCCACTGCATGTGTGATCAAATCACAACTGATAGCCAAACTATCCCTTTCACTTATTATCTCAACTGGGTCTCCACTGGATATGATATGCATGTAGTTAACTGTGGTGAATCTTCAGTTGCATGTGATTTCATTGATTAATTGAACTCTCACTAGTGCATGTTTAGTTACAACTAGTACAACTGAACTTAACTCACTTAACTACACTTATAATTATGTTACAAATCCAACTCACTTAGTTATGAATGAAATAATAGATTAATATTTATTGTCTAATTTATTTAAGGGAAAAGTAAATTAGACACATGTTTCTGGTTGACTTTTCAACACTCCCTCTCAACAAGAAAGGGATTATCCTTCACCCCAATCCTGTCTCTATGATATTCGAATTTTATCCTAGTGAGCACCTTTGTCAGAATGTCAGCATCCTGATCTTCCATAGGAATGTATTAAAGCAACATGATCTACCACTACACACAATCTCTAAGATGATGATACCAGATATTTATATTCTTAGATCTGTCATGAAACACGGGATTAATCGAGAGTTTAATGCAACTTTGATTATCACAATAAATCACTATCAGATCTAAATGAGAACCAAACAAACCAACCAAGATCTTCCTCATCCAGATAGCCTCACATGCAGCTTGACTCACTACCATATATTTCGCTTCCACTGAACTAAGTGCCACAAATCTATGTTTCCTGTTATACCAAGAAACAGTTGTAGATCCGATACTAAAGATCCCCCCTGATGTGCTCTTTTTTTCCATTGGGCTGCCTGACCAATCTACATCCATGAAGCCATGCAAATTCACCTCATCCATCTATCTGTACCATAATCCATACTCATATGTGCCCTTTAGATATCTCAGTACATGCTTACCTACCTTCCAAAAGAGTTTGGTAGTCTTAACCATCGCTTGACTTAGTTGGTTAACCGCATAGAAAATGCTCGATCTTGTGTTCACTAAATACATTAGTGAACCCACTAACTATCGATAGACAGTAGCATCCACTACCTCTCCAAAAGTAGAATACTCTTTCCTCCAGTTTCCTGGAAGAGGAGTATCCATGGGTTTGCAGCCCTCCATGTGAAACTTACCCAGTATCTCTCTTGCATACTTTCCTTGAGACACAAAAAGTTCACCATCTCGTTGCCATATTTCCAATCCAAGGAAATAATGAAGAAGGACCAAATTCTTCATCTCAAACTCCTTTGCAAGGTCATCCTTGCATGAGTGTATCAGCTTCTCATCACTAGCCAATATTAAATTATCAACATAAAGCACAATGATTAAAAGCTTACCCTCCACCACAATTTGGTATAGGTTTGCATCTGCTTCACTTTTGGTGAAGCCCAATCCAGTGAAATAGATGTCTATCCGAGTGTACCAAGCACGGGGTGCTTGCTTCAGCACATACAATGCTCTCTTGAGTCTGTACACATGTGACTCCCTATCAAAGGTCTCAAAACCTTATGGTTGTTCAATGTACACTTCTTCCTCAATGATCTCATTGAGGAACGTAGTTTTTACATCCATCTAACTCATCCTTGTGTTGTTGGAAAATTATACCCTACGGACTAACAAGCTAGGGCTTAAACTTGCATGCAGATCATGACCCCTTAAGAAATTACTTTTAACCTTATACCCCAAACCTAAAACCCTTTTTCACATGCAAACATGGAAAGAACCTACTAACCTTTTTACTGATGTTTGGTGTAGATCCTCCATTGCACTTTATCCTCTTGCTTCTGCTACTCCTTCCAAAGACGATCCTGCAATCAAGACAAAACACTATGCATGCATGCTATTGTTCTACTAGAGGGTTAGATATTAAGCATAAATCGAATAAAACATATAAAACTCGTGCATTGGGACGGGAAAAGTATTCTTTATTAATCTCAAGATGAATCAACTTACAATAATAATAGAGATCGGCCACCGTTCCTTGATCCTGATCCTGGGATCCTCCTCTTCTTTGTCCTCCAACTGCTTTGCTTGAATTCTCCTGAAGCTTGAGGAAAGGCTAAAGAGTTGGGACAAAAACAGATTCATCAATTGGGTAGAGTTTCTTTGCTATGATTTTTCCTCTTTCAAATAGTACCCCTACCCCTTCTTTTATAGGCTAGAAGGAGCTAGGGTTTTGGACGAACTCTCGACCATGCATGGCTGGGAGTTCCAGTTAACTGACCCAAATATTTTTATCCCATCGGCAACTTTCTTATTTTTGTGCTTTGTTAGGTAAATGTGGGCTGTAGTGGGCCAGCCAACATTCCAACACGTGCAGTAGAAGGCCTTCCAGCATTCCAACGCACCCAGTAATGGGTTAGAGCGTGGGTTACTTAATTTAAGAGGTTTTTCAAGAGTTTGTTCAGCATGACCTTGGCAAGGAAGGGATATGACTTGGCCTGATGCCAGGTAAGAATGTGTGGTGCAATTTAGGGTTATAACAGATTCCCCCTAATGTGTGAGGTTAGAAGAGCATCTGATGGCCGAAATACATTACCAATTCTTTACCAATCTGTACTGATATGTTGAATGAGTGAGCCCAGGAATCAGGAATCGGGAGGTGCCATCTGCAAAAAATATCAAATGTCTCACCAAGGCAGGCATACCCATGCTTGGGATAAAATAGAACCATGGATACCAATGAAATACACTATAGATCCATGTCAAACAACTATGAAGAGTAGCCACGAACAATACACAACGGAGCTACATCTCGAAATCAGAAAGATATACAAAATAAAGTATCCATCTCTCAGAAGCTGATTCGGCCTGATGGTTGTACTTCAGAGCTCGAGAAACAACTTAAAAATCTTCTAAAACTCGGGTAGGATTGTAATATGAGTGTACAACTACACTACCCAGAGGTCTTCGACGGCTCGTCGGTTATGGACTTGATAATCTTGATGATCGGACTGAAGGCTTCAGTGATTTCGAACAAAGACTTGATTGGACGTTCAGGATGTCCGGGTATGCGGACAAGAGACATATTGCAGAGGGGCTGACTCAGGCTAAGTGATAAAATTCCCTTGGACAATAGCACGACAAGTGATAAGACTCAGGCAGCATATCTATTAATCATAAGTCTACGAAGCAGGAGGCAACGCAAACTCTCCATATGTTTGGAAGAGTAACCAAACGGTGGAGGACACAACTCAATATAGCGAGCAAAGCTTCCTAAGGTCGTACTACATCCCAAAGTCTGATGAATCAAATGGATAGATGTGCTTTATCCAAGGACGACTCATGATGCTACCAATAAAGAAAATACTTTTCCCATCCTCTTTTTGGGGTATATTTGATTTTTTTGTTCTTTTTTTATTATTTTGAAAAAGAATAAAAGAATATTACGTTATAGTGGAGGAACGAGTATAGAAAACATACAAGCTCAAGGCACAAGGACAAGACTGATGTTCTAGGGAAATGATACTCGGGAAAAATCCTCCAGTGGCCAAAGGTGTTAAGACGCAAAAGCAAACTGTTACTAGGCTGATGGGTAAAGGATGCAAATGCGGTTGACAGAACACACAATGGTAACATCCTTCGATGTAATTTTAACGAGCCCAAAGAAGGGAAGCTCGGTGTTTTTTCATATTTAGAGAGTCTGAAAAAGCATAAAAGGAAACTCCATTGGGGTACCTTTTTCGTCAATAGTCTAGTCGGTTCGAAAAAGGGATAAACTAGCACAGATTAGACATCAATTCAAAACCATTTTAACGAGTGTGACAAGGACAAGATCACTCGGCTATTTTTTCAATTTTAAGGAGTCCGAAAAAAGCTTAACTATGGACTCCGTCAGGAATATTCTTTTAGACCATTTTAACGAGTGTGAAAGAATAAGGTCACTCGACAATATTTTCAATTTAAGGGAGTCTGAAAAGAGCTTAACTATGGACTCCGGGGGGGTTTCTTTTTCGTAAATTTAGTCCCTCAGGCCCGAAAAAGGAATAAAATCTTACCTGAGGATACTCTTCTAAAGAAATGGAGTTCAATAGAGTATACCTTTGTTTATACAGTTGACCATCTGGACCGAAAAAGGGGTAAACTATCGTCGGACAGACGTGACTTCAAATTTCAGTTTAACAAGCGTGAAAGATCACAAGATCGCTCGAAAATATTTTCATGTTTAGAGGGTCTGAAAAGGGCTTAAAAGGAGACCCGTTATGTTTTGGGAGTCCGGAGGGTAAGAAAAAGAGTGAAAAAGACCCATGCGAATGAGGCTCAAACTTGTATTCAGTAAAGACTACACAGACCCCCGAGCCTACAGTGTTATTAGAAATGGCATGGACACCATAATGCAACCAGGAACTACCTAAGGCATCCATGTTTTGGAAAGATCTACCACCAAATTGTGACACTTCTAGAGCAGATATGACGATTTTGTGTCACAACTGGATGGGATCGATCCTATATCGTAAGAACAAAAGGCAACGAGATGCAACAGTTGGGTTGAAATCCTACCCTATATGCTCAAGTTGATTTTTGAAAAAAAATTATGGATCGTCCATATTTTTTTTTTTTTTTTTGAAACTCAATGAAAATTGTCCCAATCCCTGATCAAATCCCTTCCATATAACTCCTGGACCACTCAAAATGGTTTTTGGTATAAAGAAACTGATAAAAGGGCCCAAAAAAGTGACAAAAAGAGGCCAAAAAGTCTATAAATAGAAGATGGCATCTCATTATCACCATTGTTGATTTGGAAATTGACTGTGGAGCCAAAAGACCCCCTTTGCCAAAGATCGTGATTCCGGGAGCTACAGTAGACGAAACGGACTTCTGCTTGGACCAAGTAAGTACAAACTCCCTTATCTTGCATTTCAATACTTCATTTGTTGTTTGTATTTGAGTTTGGGGGTGGGCGTCAACCTCAAAGAGGTCAGCCCTAGGCAAACGCGGGCTGTCCAGGGACAGCTCACGGGTACCCACGCGCAGAGCCAAGGCTGCGCGCGGGTACCCGCGACTGTCACCTCGACAGCCCGCGGGTGCCCCCTGTGCGATGAAAAAATTGATTGAATCAAGCATTAACTCCCCCTTTTTGCCTTGTGGTTTTGGCAGGATGTATGTTCAGTGGAGAGAGAGGGAGCACGAGGCCGCCAATGATCTAGTGGCAGTAGATTCGAACGTTATGGTCGTACTGACGTAGTGCGGTTTAGTAAAATTATTTTTGTGTCTGTTTATGCGCGCTCAACCCAGGCTACTGAATGCCTTGGTGGATTATTGGCACCCAGATGCAGAGGCCTTTATGATAGAGGGGCAATCCTTGGTGCCCACCACCGAGGATATTTACTTTTTGACGGGCCTCTCAAGGAGAGGGGAACCCGTCAACTTTCATACTTTTCCTACGGGGCCGAGCAGAGGACTTCCTCGATACCTGTTGGTAGCATTACCAGCCTCGCCCTCCAGACCATCTTATCACTTATTGGGCGAATTACTGGCTCTGTAGCCGTGCATCAAGCTTCGCACGCACAGATGAACTGTGCAATTCAGTGCATGAATGCACAAATTTTTGACTAGAGTACCACACTGCTAGCAAGCATGAAAGGTCAGTTGACAGCATGCAAACAATGGACACACAGGAACTTTGGGTTTGGGACCATCTTGTGTTCATTTTTCTTTGAGAGAGTTCCATGTTTTAGTCCTCGGTTGACAGTATGAGGACATCTGGCTACTTTCCCCGCAGTATGTAGATGGGCAGCATTGCTTCCGCGACAGGGTGGCGGAAGGACCACAGAGGCCTTCAATGACGACTTTTTTGCTTGGCTGTCACGACAGATCCTGGCTATTGAGGATTACCCATATGCAGGGATCAATTTTTCCAGAGATCCAGCGATACCAGTGCCTCCTGGTGAGGAGCAAGGGGAGATGGGTAAGTCTCCACCTACCTAGTTTTTTTGTTTGCATATGTAATTTTTATGTCTTTTTGATATATATATATATATATCATGTTTTTGTATAACAGAGTTTTTGATGGGTGAACATTATATTGCGTGCAGATGTGGGACCCGTGCGACCTGTTGATTATGCACGGAACAGGCACCGCCCATGGCCAGAGGCCGCAGCTGTCGCCACTGGGGGAGCAGCAGTGGCAGGGAACCTCCCAGCAGGAGAGGTCGAGAGGGTTCTTAGGCGGATTGAGCGGAACTTTACTGCGCTCACTCACACAGTTCCCATGGCAGATATAGAGGACTTGCTGCCCTCGTTGCAGACTCACATTGTGGGGGTACCTCGGACATGGGTCCGATTGTTTAGGCGTTTGGGTCAGGATGTATTTGAGTATAACAGGGCCCATAGGCCCTGAACAGACTTGTAGACTTTTATGTGCCACGAGCACCGATATGTATATATTTTTTGAGGGCATAAGCCCAGTGACTCGTTCTGGTTCCCATTTTTTGAGGTGTTTGTGCCCATCTATGTACTCTGAGGATTTTATCATGTTTATATATGGTTTTTATTTCTTTTCTGTGTCTTTATGGATTATGTGTGCAAAAATGTATTTACATGTGTGTGATCATGATCTTTTTATGTGTGAGCAAGATGCCAATCTAAAATGTGATTAGCTAGAGTATCAGTGATTTGATTTAGACTCCAAGAAACATGAAAATATGTAATATAATCAAAGTTTCATTCCAAGAGACGTACCCTAAGGAATCGTCAGTATAAAGTTGGGTCGTGCACCTGGTATATCCTGTTTAGCTGTGACACAACCAGTTGAGCGTCTAGATAGACCCGGAGACGAGAGATACCCAATGACAAAGCGTCATGAAGAAACTCAATAACTGCGTTATACTCGGCAACATTATTTGTGGTTTCACCTAAGCATATCCCTGAAGAAGATAACAATTGACCCTGTGGTGTAAAGATTACCCAAGCAGTGGAGGCAAGCCTCCACATGTGTCAACTAGCACTGTTCGCATACCCAACGAACACCTCGGACTCACCTGACATCTGCCATAGTGATGAAAGATAACATCAATGACACGTCCATGACACGTTTTACAAAAGAAACATAAAAAAGTAATAGTACAAAGACTATACATATGTTACAAAAAGTTACCCATAGTGATCGTTCTATGAATAGTACTTCTTGAGGTAGAGCCCATTTCTAGGCTCTGCCAAAGCATTCCCTTCAAAATCACCCAAACGATAAGCGCCCTTTTTTAAAGCCTCCTTGATAATGAAGGGTCTAAACCACATGGGTTTAAACTTTCCTGCCCCCAGGGGGTCCTTATCTTGGTCATAAACCAGGACAAGGTCACCCTCAGAGAAAACCCGAGGATGAATGGACCTATCATATTAACACTTGACCTTATGTTTATGAGCCTCATTGGCTAGGGCCACATTGCGACGTTGTGCATCAAGCTGCTCAAGGTGTACTAACCGTTCTTCAAGCGGAGAAGTGTCTGGCAATAACTGTATTGCCAATTTCAGGGATGGAATTTGACATTCAATGGGAAAGACTGCCTCCAGCCCGTAAACGAGTTGGAAAGGAGAGAAACCGGTTGTAGTCTTAACTGAGGTTCGGTAAGCCCATAATGCCAAGTATAACATCAAATGCCAATTTGACTTGGCTGAGTTGATAGTTCACTGTAAAATTGTTTTAATATTTTTGTTAACAGCTTCCACCTGCCCATTGGCTTGGGGGTAGTAAGGTGATGAATGTTCTTTCCGTAACCCAAGCTTTGACGTTAACTCAGACATCATTTGGTTCTGAAAGTGACTTCCATGGTCAGTGACAATCTCTCTCGGGACGCTGAACCGTGCTATAATTTGGTTAAATAAGAAGAGAGTTGCAGTCTCTCCATCATCTTTGAACGTCGGCATAGCTTCGACCCACTTAGTGAAGTAGTCGACAGCTACAATGATATAGCGGTGCCCCCTTGCTAATGGGGGGTTTGCATGTAGTATAATCAATCCTCCACTTAGTGAAGGGACCGACTGTGATGACAGGAAACATGGGAGCTGGGTGTGCTCTCATCTTTTGTGAGAAGACTTGGCACAGATGGCACTTCTTGACCGACTCGATAAAATCTTTTATAACTATGGGCCAGAAGTAACCTGCTCGTAAAATCTTTTGGGTTGTTGCCAACCCAGATAAGTGACCCCCACAAGGTCCTGTATCAGAATCATTGAGCACTATGACGGACTCCTCATGAGTGAGACATCGATGCAAGATACAGTCTACACCTCTCTGATACAATGTATCATTGAATATGAGATAGTTCTTGGCTGGATGGCGTATCCGCCGACGCTCATCACGAGACACAGAGGTAGGGCACTTCAAAGTCTGAAGATAGATTAGTATATCTCTGTACTAGGGGTCTGACAATTCAATCAAAAACATATTCCCCCAGATAGGCGATTCCTCAGGCACAACGTCACCTGACTACACCGGAAGCTCCGAGATAAGTTCTGCGAAGACCAATGACTTTTTGGACTTGGCTGAAACGAAGTCTAAGTAAAATTATTGGAGGATTACCATCCATCTACTGATTTTTCCACCGATTACTCATTGTGTCAACATGTATTGGAATGGATTCACGACGGCAACGACGGTGGTCTTATGAAACAGAACATAGTGACGGAACCGTTGAACAGCATGAACTGCTGCCAACGAAAGTTTTACGAGATGGGTATAATTAAGTTCTGGTCCTACGAGGCCTCGGCTCAGGTAATAGATAACGTATTCTGAAAACAAATCATCCTCCTGAACTAAAACCATGCCTATGGTTGACTCTGTGGTAGCCAGATATAATAAGAAATATTTGTTATAATCAGGTGGTCATAGCAGAGGTACGGTGGTGAGGGCGTGTTTCAATGCGTCGAAAGAGTGTTGAGCAGCTTCATCCCAAAAAAAAGGAACATCTTTCTTCAGTAAATGCATAAATCCCTTAGTGATCTCGGCATAATTGGCGATGAAGCGTCGTAAGAATTTTGCCTTGCCTTGAAGACTTTGAAGTTGTAAGATTGTGCATGGGGGGGGCAACTGGACTATTGCCTCCACCTTAAGAGGATCGACCATGATCCATGTTGTTGAAACGACGAAACCTAAAAAACATCCTGATGTGGCGCAAAAGATGCACTTGTTGGGATTCAAGCAAATCCGGAAGTAGCGGCAGCGTTCGAAGATGAGTCTGAGGTGTGTAGGATGATCTTTTCGCTTGTGAGAGCGTGATGCTAAATCATCTAGATAAGCCTTAAATATATGTTTGAGGTTGTGAAACGCAAAATACATGGCCCTCTAGAAAGTGGCTCTAGCATTCTTGAAACCAAAAGGCATTTTTCGATAGGCGAATGTACCCCATGGACAAATGAATGTCATTTTGTGTTGGTCCTCAGGTTTGATTTGGATCTGATTATATCCTGAAAAACCATCCATGAATGAAAAGGCTTCACAACCAGCACATTCATCAATGATCTGATCGATGAATGGGGTTGGATAGTTATCTTTTGGACATGCCTTATTCAAATCATGGAAATCGGTACACACACGAATCGTGACTTGTTTTTTATCAACCAGTATGGGGTTTGACACCCACTGAGTCAAATGAATAGGGTAAATGAACCCTGCCTTGAGCAATTTCTCAACCTCAGCTTTGATGGCTGCTACTTTCCTAGGATTAACTGGATGATTTTTTTGTCGAACAGGCTTAGCATCAGGATACGTTGTGATTTCATGTTCAACTATTTTCGGATCGATGCCTGGAATTTCCTCATAAGACCAGGCAAAAACATCGCGGAATTCTTTGAAAAGATCTGTGTAAATCTGAATCTCTTTGGGGGAGAAATCTGCTCCGACGAAGACATTCTCCACAATGTCGGGGTTTCGGGAGATATTGATAGGTATCGTGGCAGCGATAGTCGCCATATTTCCTTAAGCATAATAATATTGTGTAGCTAATAGGTTAATGGTACATGGTTGATCTCCTGTCATGGTGATAGTGAATTCTCCTGCCTCGATTCGGTTCAAATCTGGGAGGAAATATGATCTGTGATGAAGATCATCCCAAGGTTTATCTGGACCAGTCATTGCTTCGATTATAGCTTCGTCAGAAGGCAAGACTAAATTTAACAAATCGGTGTTGGCAAGAGAATCATGAGCCCAGATAGGCTCAAGAAGTGGATCCAACTCTTGTGCGGAAGTCGGATCAGGAGTAGCTGAAGATTGTTGGACCAAAGAGTACGCTACTTCAGTGGCCGACAAGGGCGTGGACATGCCAGCGTGACCTGTCGCATCCATCGTGGCTAATGGGGAAGGAATAATCCACGGATCCTGAAAGTAAGTCGTGTGGAACGACGAGACGTGAAAAATATCAGCCTTGTGGTGAGTCGATATAAACTTGACATCGCCATGAGGAGATGGGTAATCGAAAGTACCCATCAAGGATGGGCACAAGCCAACTCCTACGTTGACGACACCAGCTTGAGGATTATCAATCATGGGAACTGTGGATGCCCCCAAAGCTGGGTCAGGTCTAGAGAAGGATAATTGATCTATGGTCACTATCCGGCCTTCGTGTGGAAACAACAAGACTCGGAAAATGGTAGCAACCACTGCTTGCATCACATAAGTCCAACTACAACCTAACAAGAGATTATAGTCTAGGGGGGCATCGACTACCTCTACCTCGACGCACACGGTCTTCCCTCCTAATTGCACAGGAAAAGAAGGAATGATTCCATGTGGTCGGAAAGAATGACCATCGAACGCAGTAAGGAGAGTAGGTGATGGAGACAACTCGGGCTGACCAATGGCTTTTCACCATGCTAATGACATAACGCAAGTCGAAGCACCCTCGTCGACCACCGTGCGGAAAATATTTCGTGTAAAAATTTTCGTGGGATGAGCCACTACTATCTGAAACACGACGTGGTAAGGAAGACGAGGTTTCAAGTCAGTCATATCTAACATGATGGTACCCGGGTTACAAGTCTCAGTAGAGCCTAAAGCAGTCAACAAGGCTTTTCTCTGAGCAGGGAAACTTTGGAGGACCTCCAAAGCTGACATAGCACAAGGGGTTTGGGATAAACCTTCCACCACATAGTAGTTCTGGGCAGCCCTTGCATTTGGATTGTGAGAAGCTCGCTTAAACGCACCTTTTGGAATGCGTGTCATTGTTTCACCCAACGTCTTCTCGATCTGTAGAGGAAGAGATGGGATCTCGGCTTCTTTTCCCTTCTCAGAGGTGCTTGGATTACTATAGTCGTGTGCTCTAATCATTATCAAAGAATCACCCCTAACCATATATACGTTCGTAGATGAGGAATTGTTAGGAGGAGGGCGGGTTTCTGAACTGCCCCTTCCGCACTTGCAGAGGCTTGAGTTAAATTTTGCCCATGCTGAAAGGGATTAGTCAACACGGCCTGTTGTTACTGTGTGATAAAATTCTGGGCCTCGGCAAGTCGAGGACATAGATGGGTCAGGTGATCTTCCGCACACAAGTTGCATGGATATCTCGCCTTCCGCTTTTCCGTTTTTCCCTCGCCAGCATTATCAGTGGGTTTTTTCTCCCCCTTACCCTTCTTGCATTGTTTTTTCTTCCCTTCCGACTGTTGGTTGGCCTTTGGGTTAGTCATCTGCATGGAGTGTACTTCTGACGTTTGGGTAGGAGGAGCAGCCACAGCAGTAGTCTGGCTAGCCGCTGAGTGTTGGATAGATAATTGTTGCAATTGTTTTGTCAATTGCTCAGCGGGCTTGGTTTGTGTTGAACCAACTATACCATCGGTATGTGGTCCAGCTCTCTGTCTAGTTTTATCCAGAATTGATCGTGGTGCATCCGGCAGGATGTTATATAATAAACCAGACTGAGAGTAGATAAGCTCAAACTATTGAGCCCTCATGATGGCATCTTCCTCGGAGAAAACTTCAGAAGTTGCGACATCTTTGGATAATTGCGGAACTAAAGACTTAAGGAACCACTCAATAAGGAATGCTAGTGGAACTGGTACTTTGATTAGACTCTTTCGGCATCACCACTCTTGGATATGGTCAGAGATATGGTTCGTTGTCGTCTGTTCGAAATTAGCAAGAAGCTTTGTGCCCGCGTCGTATCTCACAGGTAACTGGAAATGGTTAAGGAAATCCATAGCCAGTTCGCCAAACGAAGAATATCGTGAACGATCAAGCTCCATGTACCATTTCACGGCACTCCCAATAAGAGTGCATTGAAATAATTGCAACGACGAAGTCATCTTTCAGTGAGTTAGATGAACACCATAAGTGGAAAGTAGTCACGTGATCACCTGGATCTTCATTAGGCTTGGCCTCGAACTTTGGAATGTCTGAAGGAAACTTCGTCAGCATAGGAGGCCAACGCGGATCGTGACAGATAGGATCATTCAACAACCGTGTCAAATCTGGCAAGTGTAACGTCGCCATGAATGGTAGTTTAGGTTGTTGCTGATAGCCCGAAAAAAAGGGTCCTGGAGTTTGACTGGCACCAGGTTGCCAGGAAAGGTTTGGTTGCTGGCCCAGATTCTGGTAGAAACCATGGCCTTGACCAGCGTAAGGATTTTGCATCTGAGGAGACATCATCGGTTGATTCCCCATGAAGGGCATAGGATGTTGGGCATTCATCGTGTTTGATAGACTTTGGGAAGGATTACCCCATGCCGGTCCCGAGGGGAGAGGCATAGAAGTCTGTCTGGGGTTCCATTGACTCTGAAAAGAATTACCCCAGAATGGCATTCCAGAGGAAGGAATGGATCCTTGTCCTGAGTTCCAAGGTCCTGGTATATGTGCCCCCGGCACAGGAATAGTACCCTGCACCGGAGTAGACTGTCCAAAAATGGGTGTGCCCCCAGATGGGAAAGCAGTGGATGTGAAAGTTTTATTACCAAATGTCTCGTTCCAAACAAACGGTGACAAACCTACTAGCAGAGTTTACGCAGGTGTTCCTTGACTCCCGGCTCCAAATGGACTTGTGTGTGTAGGCTGCCCGGCGGACTACTGATGCAAACTACCAAGCGAAGGGGATGAAGGAGAGATATGACCTCCAGCGTAAGGAAAAGCATTGAAAGGGACAGGAATTCCCCCAAATTGACCTTGCAGAGGAGCGTTAGAGCTCCCTGCCCCCAGACCCAAAGTCTGTAAAGTGGAGTAAGTGAGTGCAGGACTGGTACCTGAACTAGGCATACCGTATGAAAATGGAGGGCCTGTCGCACTAGATGTGAAGGGAGGTGTGGCCACCGCGATATATGGGGACAGTCCATTATGTGACATAGTGGCGGTAGAGACCATAGTGGCTCGGACCGACAATGGCAAGTTAGGATATGCTTCTCCTGTGGTGACAACGGTGATGGGAATGGAAGAATTCCCAGAGGAAGTAACAGAGTTTGGTTCCATAACTGGGTTAGGCACTGACAGGCGTTCGTAAAAATGAATTGGCACAATAATGTCCAGCCAAGTATTAGTGGATGGGGTTTCAGCTATGCCAAGATTAGCAGTTGATTCCTCCGGGAGTTGTTCGAGCTCAATGGTTTGAAACCCAGTTGCTTCGAAAGACCCTCGTTGGTCTAGCTTCCGCCTCAATGGTGGCGGGGGTGGCTCCAGTATAACCGGCGACAGGCCCAGAAGCCTTCGTGACCGGAGGAGCTCTGAATCCTCCACTGTGTGAGAAGATCCACGACATGCTAAGGTATTCTATACGTGTAAATAGTACCACACACTAAACGAAATCCCCTAAAGGATAAATCAAACAAACACTAAACTAGTTGGAAGAACAGTTACAACAACCAACACTAGAGCAACTTACCGGTGCAAGTGCAACTCGAATATGAAAGCACCCTCCAGGTATACTCTGCAAAGAATGGCCCAATGTCTATCCTAAGTACCACAGTATACCCCCACAGTCACCTATGTATGTCCCTAGAAAATATTGGCAACTAGTTTGCCAGCACGCAAACAGTCACCAGGCGGGTACAGTCGATAGTCGGGTAGAACACAATGAGCAGGGTATCAAGCCCGAAACCTGTCAAGGGTATCGAGAGCAAATGGTCTGAAAGACAACTGAGGACCTCGAATAGATTCGAGACCCATGAAGCCCCGTGGAAAATGCAAACAACGGAATCCCTTAACAAATCCTTGATA
>ML787767.1:130479-148996 GCA_009831015.1 Picea engelmannii | reverse complement strand
GCCTCATTCTTGCTCTCCCTTACAACACCATTTTCCACAAAAGAAACATTGATGAATTTCGGCTATACGTTTTTCTCCTAACCTCATCCATCAGGGGGCATCTGTTATCACTGAAATTTCGTCCGCACAGGGCGACAAGAACTTTGCATCATCAACACATAACTGGAGTCATTCATGGCACAGGGTTAATTCCACAGCACAACAAAGGGTCTAAAAACTATACAAATGATCAAAAATTCAAAAGCGCTTTACAGAACATGGTTTCGCGCGCGCCTGCGCGCCCGATGCGCGGCTGTTGGGCGAAAAACCCACGCGCCTGCTAAACGATGCATTTATGAAACTGGTCGGCCTCCCAACCACTATTGGATCATCTCCCAAGTCGATTGGACATCAAATCCTAGCTCAATCCGCATGGGGGGGCTGGTCAAAGACCTAAGGGTGCCCTAAAGAACCCCTTTTCACATTCAAAAGAGGCCACATAATAACCCAATGCTTGGCTATAAAAAGCCATGAATGACCACCATTTTCTCAAGGAATTCTTTGTATTGTTATGTTGTTGAGATTGCTAGAGACTCATTCTTTGGTAATAGACATAATCAACACCATTTCATGGGCTTTCCATCTCTCACTAGAGTGGATAAGCTTGGAGTTCTTTCACCCACACTTCCATCTTTCATTATAAAGAGAGCAATCAGTTGAGGGCCTTAAGAGCCTTCCATTGGAGAGGGAAGGGACCCAAGTCCTCTTTCTCCATTGTGTATCTTTGGATTTCATCAATTAGACCAGCTTATATATTGGTGATATTGGTCCATTTTCATTTGTTTCTATTTTTGTTCCTATGCTCATAGTTTCATTTAGTTTTTGTTTAATTCTTGTTAATATCTTTGTTGTTTTCTTTCTAACCTTTTACATCACAGCTGTCATGCCTAGCAGAGCCCAACTGGGCATGTAAGCACTCACTTTTTGCTCACACAGCAACGAGAAGAGTGCAAACAATACCCATTGCAACTTCCTCTTCTTTCTCTCACAGTCTTGTCACTCATAATACAATATTCACCATGATAAATAGCTGCAATACATTTCCCTCATAAAACAGTGTTGCCTTCTAGGGAAAAAAAACTCTAACATAACTTATACCATCAAATCTACGACCTTATAATGAACGGTCCAGATTTACTATGAAATTACAATATACATTTACAAGGAAATTTTTCCTTCGGGGTCTTCACCCCCAAACCACCACAGGGGGGGGGTAACCCCCCCTGCACTCCCCTACGTGGAGGAGTGTACATTATTCCAGGGTGTAAAGTCTTCATGGGGTATAAACACGACAAAAAACAAAGACCTTTGAATTAGGAAGATAATCAGGCTCCATAACTAACACCCTATTGTACCTAAACTTGGTCAATTGTATAAGGTATTTAATTCGATGAGGCAGTTTTGATGTGCATTCTTAGATGCATTGTTTATTAGATCTTGTTTTCACTTGCCATGATATTTTGACTTGAGATATTTGGAGGGCATACCCATTTGTTTTGCAAGACCTTGTTTAGTGGACAGTTTTGGAGGAACAAGCCTAGCTTGCACTTCCATGGGGCTTGAATCCCACAGGTTGGATGTCGAAGGCCCATGTACTGGATGAAGGACACATGCTTTGGAGGCCTAGAATACACCTTGAACGACCTCATTGAGCCCTCACAAGCTAAACATTTTTCTTTGGAGGAATAAAACGTCACCTTAAGGGGCATGACTTCATGCTTGAGGGGCTTGAGGTGGTGATGAGGACACATGGCACGTTTTGTAAGAAGGAGGTCTTGATACAAGATGAAAAGGAAAGGATTGAGGAGACATGGCTTGTGGAAGCCTATCGCACCCTTCTCCAATCCCAACGACTTAGCCCATGTGCCAAAACGTGACCTCAAAGGAGGTTGACATCACCTCTTTAGGGTTTTCTTTGTGCAAATTTAAATTTTAGTTGAATTGTTTAGTATTATTTGTGTAAAGGGGAAAGATTAGGGTTGTTGATCCCTATCTTGTGGTTTACCCTAAAATTATGTGTACAAAGTATGTCTAAGACTTTTTGTATAAATAGAGATCATTTGTATCTCATTTGAACATGGTTCTCCCTTGTGGAGAAGGATACTTAGATGAAATTTTTGCTACTCTTGGAGAATTTCATCTCTCTCTTGTAATTGTTATGGTTTTCTCTTGCTATCAATGGATAAAAAAGGTGTGCTACACTTGGAGTATTTTTCTCATGCGTGTTGATGGAATTTTCTTGGTCACTTAGGGTTTGATATTTCATCTATTTGGAATTGGTAAGGAAATTTTGAACTTGTTGTCTAAAATTATTGCTTCTTCCATAATTGTTGGTGGATAAACCCTTGAAGGAGTATAAGGGCATACACCCTTCCCAAGATTTCATTTATTTTCTTGTGAAAGGTCATTAATTTGAACGTTGCTTGGAGAACTACAAGGTCATACACCCTCCAAGCTCACCTTTGTTTTTTTCATAAACCCTATGGAGTAAAAAGGCTTACACCCCTAGGTTCTTTGTGGATCAAGCTCATACATCCAAGGTCATTTTGTTGCATAAGGTTTTTCTAAGAGAAGTAAAAGGGCTTACACCCTCTTCGCATTTCCTAGTGGACATGGCTTGCCTTGGGGAGAAAAAGGACTTACACCCCTGAGGACTTAGCCTAGTCTTCACATTCTTTGACTCCACAACCCAATAGTAAGGCACTAATCATTTTCATTTTGCAATGGAGAAATCAAATTATTACATTAGAATTTGTGAAAATACAAAGGAATCAACTTGTTCAAATTGCTTTCTTCATTTGATGTTATAGGCTTGCTATTTCCCCTAGTACATCTCAATTGGCTAAGTGTTTATTACTGATGTTACAAATTTATGTTATAGCCATTAGGGTTGCAAAAAAACTCTATTTCAAGCTTAATTTATCACTCTTTTACCATTGGAAATAGTTGGAAAGTTGTTATTATTCATCTACTTGATGTTGGCTATTGTTGGGAAATATTTTGGCTAATTTCTTGGGGTAAAAGTTTTTGTTGTATAAAATCATTGTTACAGCCACTTGGATGTCATAAATATACTTTGAAAACTTATCTTTGTAGCCATCTAAATACCACTAAAGTTGTGCTAAAGTGTTGAGAACTTATCTACATGTTTTATGCTTCATAACTCAACTAATATTTGATGATTTAAGTGGTTTAATCTGCATTAGTTACTTTAATTCATCAGGTTTGTGGTTACACTTTTAGGCTGGATGATCATACTGTTGGTTTCTATTTTCAGCAGGATTTCCTCCCTCTCACCCATCTCCATGAGTTTTGTTTTGCGATTTATTACATATCTTTATGCTCATGATAATTTTGTGTTGGACTTATCTTTGTTGTTTTACATAATTAAGCACAAGGGGAGATACTTTGATGAGATGATAAATTGGTTTCACTTGTTGTATGACTTCACCTGAAATCATCTATCACCTGATATTCAGGTCCCCAAGGCTCCCAGGCATAGGTCTACAAGGATATATTGTGGTTCTCATGCACTCTACGGAGAGTACATGCCCCCAAATAGGAGCCATATGTCATCCCCATTTTGTGGGATGACTAAGGATATGATGTCTCGAGGCCCTAAGGTTGCAGACATGGAGTTTCGAGAGACCATGACTAGCAATGTCCACTTACACACATGGAATCCCACTCTATCACCACAATTTGGATCATCATCAATGCATCCACCACACCAACTAGCTTCTGCAAGGCACATGGTTCTTTCTCTATACGATACAAGTCAGGTATTGTGGCAGGTAATAAACCTAATATTTCAGGCATTTAAGCATGTTGTATTGAAGTTGCTTTTGATTATAGAGAGCATGCTTGGAAATTATGATTTTGACCATGTTTCACCTTGGTGAGTGTCATAGATCTCCTAGTAAGTGGCCAAATTTTGGGGAAGGAGTGAAACTGGGGGTCCCTTGAGGGGTCATCGTACCATTCCCGACCATACTTATCACTTTTCATTCATTGTGTTCCCATCACATTGCCATATTCTAGGCCCTTTAGCTTTAGTGACCCAAGAAGGGAATGTACATCATCTCATGGGAAGAAGGGGATAAAGGCCTAGAGTCTTGTAGCTGGAAAAAGATAAAATCCAAACCATTAACCTTCTATATACTCACCCAAGGATCCTGAGGACAATGAAACGTATCTCATAAAAATTAATGGGACCTGTGATAAAATAACTGATAACAAATGCCAACCAGGGAGGGGCATGTGTGGGGACTATTTTTAATGCTTAGGTAGAATCCCCACACGTGTTCCCAAATTGGGGAAGCATGATGTGACCAAGGTAGAGTCAAGGTGGGAACAATTTGTATTTCTTAGGTAGAAGCCCCACCTTGGCTTCAACATAGAAACGTCCTTGTTGAGGAAAAAGGTGTGAATTACCTTACTCAATCATTTTCAGATCTTGCTTGGCTAGGAAAAGATAGTTGGGAATGTCACCCGGGGGTTTATAGCCTAAAAAAATTCTCTCAATCCTCAAGTATTAATTAAAAGGACTGAGGTTGATTTATAGTTTAAATATGTTGCAAAAAAAAATAAAAAATAAAAAAGTTTTGGAATGTACACAAATTTGTGATTAAGTAAACATGGAGATCAAAAAGAGAAAAGTAACCAAGTCATGAATACACATATATGAGACAAAATAGCAATCTGATTTTATTTCACTCTGACATATCAAAAAAAAATCTCTTTACAAAACCCCTGTGAGGGCATGGACCAAAGTATGATTTAGAGATATGAACTCCATACAAAAAGACTCTGACAGTAAAGTAAAATTGAAATTAATAATCTGGATTAGCTTGCCACAAACTGCTGCCAATTTGACTCTCTAAAACAAGCATCTGAAAAGTGTGGTTCAATCTTGAACCTTGTTGCCTACAATAAGACCCTGCTTAGTATTGCTTTCTCCTTCTATTCTCCTCTTGTCTCTTCTTCTCATTCAGCTTTTATTATTTCCAATTAAGTTGTAGTTCAACTACTTTCTTTAGTTAAGTTGATTTAACTTAACTAATTAGTTTAGGAGAAATAAATAATAATAATATAGTTAAGGGTCTTAATTAATAATAACTAGGTAGGTGGGACCCCCTGTGACTCTCGTCATTTCTTCCTTTTAAATCAAAAAATAATCATTTTAACCATATGCCACCCTTGTAACTCCCTTGAATATATTCCAAACTGGATATTTAAATATCATAAATAATTTATATCATATCCAAAAAAAGAATATATATATATCCACATTATCCACAAAATATCAAAACAAATATTGTTGTCCAAAAATGTTGAAAACCATTAAGCATCGTCCTCATCAACTGAAATCATAAAAAAACATAATTTAAAAACCATATTTGCCACTTTGTGAGGCAATTTTCCTTTTTTCGTTGTTGTTTCCCTTAGACTTATCGGAAGTAGCTCGTGGTTGATTGGACCCTTGGGGATGTATCTCGTTGATCACATGGGATTAGTCATCCTTCAAATGCAGGTGAGAAGACACAAATTTCGAGGAATCATTGGAGGGAGAAGAAGGGGAGGCAGTTGTTTTTCCCTTGTCTTGCACAGGTTGGGGAATATCAGTTTTCAATCTCTTATTGGTGTGTGAAGACTGAATTGGCGAAACATCATGGGAAATATGGACATTGGGATTGACAAGTGGTGGTAAAGGCAATGACATAGTGGGACAACCATGATGGTGAGAGAGAGGTTGGTTGATGATCTCTTGCCAACCATCATTTTTGGGGACTTCAGGCTACAAAGACACATGTGGAGAAACAGGAATGCCAGGGATATTCTGAGGAGGCTGGAAAGGGGTTTTTTCTGGTCGAGGGTACATTATTCCATGGCCAACCCAATTAAATAACCCATCTTGGAATATTTGGTTCAATTCTTGAGGATCAACGTCAAAATGGATAGAAAATCTAGGCCTCCTATGGCCTCGATTCCAATTTCCCCTACCTCTATTATTTCGGCCACTATTGCCTCCATTGAAAAATCTCATCCTGTAGCAGTAGTTTTCCAGTAATGAATCTCTTAATAAACCATACATGACACTCTGCTTACATGAATCAAAATTTGGCTCAAAAATTGACACGAGACACATGCAAATCCATCCATAACAAACCATTCATTAATTGTCATGTGAACAGGGGGTGATAGGGTTCATGAGAAATATGGAGGGAGTGTAGTTAGTGAAAAATGGTAGAATGATAGGGAATGCATATACGAATATTTTTCATCAATTAACGAAATAATTTAACTATGTATAAAAATATCAAAATATCAATCACCAACCCTTGCTATGTTATCCCTTTTGCCGCTTCCACACAGACTTTTCTTTTTAAATTTATGAAACAAGTGAAATCGGGATTGTAAAGGGAATTTAATTAGTGAAAATGGTAGAATGTTATGAAATCAATATGGATAATGTTCAAGTGAAAAAAATCAAAACATGTTACCTTAAACGCAATCAAAACATATATATGCCTAGAATTTCAAAGTTTAACAAGTGTTCCTTTTCCAAAACAATAATCCAAACTAGTGTCTTCTTTGACAAATTTGCTTGATGGCTTGTGAATTATTTACACAACAATTTGTATGCCTAGAATTATTTAATCATAGTAACCATTGTACCCACATTATCATTATATGACAGTCATAACGAACAGCATCATAATTTCTATAAGAAACAACAATAGCCTTTGAGCCACGACCATAACATTAACTCCAATAATAATCCTTTAAACCCAATAGGGACACGTACATTGTTTACAAACAAATCGTATCCATCATTTATTTAACCATTGTTCAATGCAATTATTTTGGACATTATCACTTTATTCGAGCCTCAAACATTTCGAACACAAGTGCCCCTTTTATACAATCAACATAATGATTGAACCAAAAATAACATTCAATATTTTGAATGCAAGCTTCAAATGAATGGGTGGGTATAGATCTCTTCCATAATTACCACGAAAGGGACCAAACAAAACCGTGCCCAAGTAACTGAGCAAGCAAAGTGCTCCCATTAACTTCAAACTGGAGTAAATACACTTTCGATGTAATGTTCAAGGTTTAAGATAGTAATTGGTAGAGACAACAGGCGGTTCGACCAGAGAGTTTGGAAGTTGAATGGCATAGACAACTCATTCCATAGGTGCCCTATCATAATCGATCATAGAAACAACAATATGCAATATTTCTCTCGGATGTATGGGTTTCAAACAACAGACTGCAACTTCCTGAAAAAACAATTGAAGCCAACCCTTTTATCAACACTGCATAATGAGCGACCAAATAAAAACCCATGCCCAACCAAAAAGCACGAATAGTGCTCTCATCAACTTCTAGGTAGCAATGTTCTCATACTGTATAACATTTACCAGGCAATGGTGATAGTGAGGTTATAGAAAGCAAGCCAACAACTAAGGGTTTTGTCAAGACAAGGCATGGAATGCTCTAATATTGCATCGTAGCTCACATAAAAACCCACAGGATCGAAACATGGCATGGGCACACTTAGTCACATACACCAGTAATGTCAATATATAGGTGGGTTATTCACAAAGCCCGAAGTTTAAGCAGAATGCAATAACCAATTTCAACAGAGAGGCTAAACTCAAAAACAAAACCATGGCAAAGCAAGCTCCACTGCAACCTTTACTTAACAAGTCCCTACAAATGATTACACATAGCAAGGACCACCACAGAAAACCAAATATGCAACCATAACATAGTTTCAAAAAAATTATAACAGCTTGAGAATCACACAGACCACGAGCAACCATAGCCAACATTTGATTTAAGGGAAGAGCAATTCTCATGGATGGAAAAGTAAGAAAACCTCATACCTGTCAAGTTTTGCATGAGGAGAAAACATGAGACTATATACTTCCTCCACAACCGGGCAAGGTGGAGCAGCAGCAACTACCAGAGCCAAAAATGCAAGAATGACTAAGGTGACGGGCTCGAGGGGACTTTGAGTAACATGCATTTGCTACACGTCGCTTCTCCCTTGATATCATCATTCAATTTTTAGTACGAGCCAAGCCCACTATCCAACTCACCATAGCACTACATTCAAACCATTAATAAACCAAAAATCAAAAATTGCCATATTACTTTTGCAAAGTGCGTGATAGTTCAAAGTGCGCCACCCCTTGCCAATATAAAATTTCTTCAAATGACAATGTGTTAGGAACACAACCAACTATGCAACTCAAACAAATGCACATAACCATAGTAGCAAGGGTCAAGATCACCCAACTTTCACCATGAACAATACACAACATTAAAACCGGAGTATAATTCTTTCATTCAAAAGGGAAGCATCGTCATTTTTTATGAGATATCATCCAAATCATTTAGCTCTGTTGTTTTAATCACCCAACCACCACATATTACCATAAACATTTTAAACCATGATCTAAAACAAATGAACTATAGAAAATTGTGTTGCTACCATCACATAGGCAAACAAAATATAAGTGATGCTTATCCACCATATTTCCATGAGTATAACAAGGGGGTCCCACCTACTAGTATATTATTAATATAGATAAATAATAAATCTTGGCAATCATTTGTGAGCATAGTATTCATCGTTGTGCTTTCAAGCGTCAACATTCCTAAAATAATTAAAGGCAATGAATGAGCTTGGAAAAAGGATGCATTGAAAACGAAGGTGCGGTACACCCTCTACAAAGGCACCCATAGATGAGACAATACGAGCCCTTGTATGTCATGAAACTTGTTAACCTATGAAGTCTAAACCCCTATCCACCTCATCATCCACTACATGAACTTGAAGGGGCACCCTTGGGAGCATCCCCTACTTAAGTTTTTTGGTTTACCCAATAGGACTTCTATGACACCCCTCCCATACTTAAACTTGGTCAATTGTATAGGGCCTTTGAGCATTTTTTTAATTTGATGAGGTAGTTTTGATGCACATTTTTAGATGTCTTGTTTATTAGATTTGGTTTTCACTTTCCATGATATTTTGACTTGAGATATTTTCAAGGTGTACCCATCATTTTTGCAGGACCTTGTTTGGTGGACAGTTTTGGAGGAACAAGCCTAGCTTGCGCTTCCATGGGGCTTGAAGCCCACAGGTTGGATGCTAAGGGACCACGTACTAGATGAATACCACATGCTTTGGAGTCCTAGAAGACACCTTTCACGACCTCACCATGCCCTTGCAAGCCAAACATTTTTCTTTGGAGGCCTAAAACGTCACCTTAATGGGTTTGACGTCATGCTTGAGGGGATTGAGGTGGTGATGAGAACACATGGCATGTTTTGGAAGAAGGAGGTTTTGGTACATGAAAAGCTATGGATTGAGGACACATGGATTTTGGAAGCGTAGCACATCCTTCTCCAAGCCCAACAACTTATCCCAAGTTCCAAAACATGACCTCAAAGGAGGTTGACGTCACCTCTTTAGGGTTTTCTTTGTGCAAATTTAAATTTTAGTTGAATTGTTTAGTATTATTTGTGTAAAGGGGTAAGATTAGGGATGTTGACCCCTATATTGTAGTTTACCCTAAAATTATGTGGCAAACTATGTCTAAGACTTTTTGTATAAATAGATATCATATGTATCTCATTTGAACATGGCTCTCCCTTGTGGAAAAGGATACTTAGCTGAAATTTTCGCTACTCTTGGAGCATTTCATCTCTCTCTTGCAATTTGTGCTACACTTGGAGGCTTTTTCTCATGCTTGTTGATGGAATTTTCTTGGTCACTTAGGGTTTGATCTTGCATCTATTTGGAATTGGTAAGCAAATTCTGCACTTGTTGTCTAAAATTCTTGCTTCTTCCATAATGTTTCATGGATGAACCCTTGGAGGAGTATAAGGGAATACACCCTCCCCAAGGATTTAATTTATTTGCTTGTGAAAGGTCATTAATTTCAAGGTTGCTTGGAGAACTACAAGGTCATACACCCTCCAATATCACCATTTTTTGTTTCACAAACCCTAGGTAGTAAAAAGTATTACACCCCTAGGTTCTTTGTGGATCAAGCTCATACATCCAAGGTCATTTTGTTGCATAAGGTTTTGCTAAGAGAAGTAAAAGGGCTTACACCTTACCCTCTTAGCCTTTCCTAGTGGACCTAGATTGCCTTGGAGAGTAAAAGGATTTACACCCCCAAGGATTTAGCATAGTCTTCACATTCTTTGACTCCACAACCCAATATTAAGGCATTAATCATTTTCATTTTTCATTGGAGAAATAAAATTGTTGCATTGGAATGCGTGAAAATACGAAGGAATCAACTTGTTCAAATTGCTTTCTTTCTTTGATGTTCTAGGATTGCTATTTCCCTTAGGGTGTCTCAATTGGCTAAGATTTTCTTATTTTTGTTACAAATTTATGACACGGACATTAGAGATGCAGCAAAACTCTCTTTCAAGCTTAATTTCTCACTCTTTTACCGTTGGGAATAGTTGGAAAAGTGTTATTATTAATCTACTAGATGTTGGCTATTGTTGGGAAATATTTTGGATAATTTCTTGGGGTAAAATTTTTTGTTGTAGAAAATCATTTCTACATTCACTTGGCTGTCATAAATATACTCTGAAAAATTATCTTTACATTCATCTAAATACCACTAAAGTTGTGCTAAAGTGTTGAGAACTTATCTACATGTTTTATGCTTCATAACTCAACTAATCTTTGATGCTTTAAGTGGTTTAATATGCAGTAGTTAATTGATTTCATTGTTTATATATATATTGCTACTAACTTATACAATAATGGATAGCAAGCCTAACTTATTGATCTATCATATATTTGGGCTTGTATCTTTGTTTTTCTTGTGTCTCAAGAAGGTACAATCAGCATTGGCAAGGTCTAATACTTTTTGGAAACCTTTGCTACCACCAAGACCATATTCAATCCATTCTCCACACATAGAAACTTTACCTATAGGGGTATCCATTCATACATCACACTTTACTTCTCATTTCCCCCTTGGGTCATCGGGATTCCCCCCTTGAGGTGATTCTATCATCTCTAAAGTGATGGGAATACCTGCCTAAGGTGACAGTGGGTAGGTGTTCTCAAAGTTGTCATCATTTGGTGGTTGGGTCGGGATTTTCCCAACCTACATATTGTGAGATAACATTTACAATGAAAATATTGAAGAACATATTAGAACATTGCAACGGGATAATGAGATCTTAAAGAAAATTGTAGAAGAGAATCAAAGTCAAACAATTGTTCTAGAAATTATAAAAGGAGAAGCCATCAAAATGAATGAAGGACTCAGGGACACGCAGAAGAAATTATTCTACACACTCAAGAAAATATAGAAGGACAAATCTAATCAAATGAAATTGAGCCTATAGGTGAAGGATATGAAAGAAAAATACCAAAAGGCCCAAGAGGTCTACACGAGAGTTAAGTAAATGGCAGGATATTCATCAAATCTCCCCCAAAACGCTTCCTGGAAGCAAAGAATCGGGGATGGTGATAATCAAAGATATTAAGAACACCCAGGAGCAGGCCAGTGTAACAAGAAAAGAACTATGGAAGACATCCAATAGCCTACTCACACAGTTTAGAATGGATCCCCTAATAGATTTAGAGAAGGAATCATTAATTGAAACAATGGTAGAATATGTGGAAAGAAGGAGAAACCTCAACATGAATTCTATTGAAATCATCTGTGAAGTTAATGCGGGATTTATAGATATGAGGTTAATACGGACCGCTAGGTTAATTTCACTAACTGAAGATTCCTTGCAACGTGTGGAGCATAAGTTAAAGACATAAATTAGTACCCCCATCTGCAACAGTGAAACATATCTTAAAAGGACACAGCCATATCGAGTGGATACTATACTTGGGGACTTCAAGATATGGAAAAGTTTCATAGACAAGATGCAACTGCCAAGGCCCACTTGATTATTATATTGTAACCAAATTTTGCGGTAGAATCATATTTTTTTAATTATTGTAATACCCTAATTGGGAAAGAGAACCGAAGCGTCATCTCAGTCCTCTGAGAGTTTGATAGTTAGAGAAATACAAAAATTTTCTCTTCGTATTCTATAAAAGAGATGAATGTAAAGGGTAAAGGACTTTTGTGATTTTGCAATTCTTATAGTACTACTACTTTCATTTGAATAAAGAGAAAGAGGCATTTTGGAGATGGGATATTTTGGTTAATGTGTTTGATATTTTTCTTAATGCTTTAATTGCTTATCTATGTTCTATGAGTTTAATTGTGCGAACTATTTCTAGAGTTTTATCTTGGGCTTAGATTATCACTTGTTTCCTTTATTAAATACAATCATAATGTTATTAAACCTTAGTGCAACTTTTTGTTAACATGTTTAATTACATTACTGCATTTATTTTTTATTAGTCAACTCCTGATCAAGATAGGTTAATTTAGTGTAGAATTGCATCTTAGTTTAGTTTTATCTATCATCATTTTAGTTTAATTTTAGATTTTAATTCATCTGAGAACCTTTGGTTCTCATATTCATATTTATATAGATAATTTAGAGTGGAAACCATTCCAAGAAATTAAGAATTCAGTAGTTGGAACATTATGAATCTAGATCTGTGTTAGGTTATGCTTCAGAAAATTTTAAATGCTTCATGTATTTAAACATAACAAAAAACTTTTGCATATATCCAGAATATGAAATCATTATCTCTGTCACTTACCAGTTTTTGAATGGTTTATTCATTTGTAGCATCATCTCTTACTTTAACTAACTTTTTTCTCTAAAACATCTATTTTCATCTACTTCACTCTTGAACTTGTTTGCTCCTGCTTCAACTATTGTTTAAACTGATTATTCATTTTCTGCAATGTTTGTAAGCTAAGAGTAGTTTTCAAAATATCTCTATTGACCATTTCCCCTGTCTGATTATGTAGACCCATTTTTTTTTCTGTTAAGGGAATGTCATCTAGATTTAGAGAAAATTTAGTTTCCTTATAATTTCTATATCCTTGAATGCTTGGACCAAAAGATTCTAATATTTCCAAATTCAACCTTCCTTTTTCAAATTCAATTCTAGATAACAATCTGGTATCTGGAGAATCCTGATTCAGCTTTTGGTTCCAAATTTATTTAATTTGTTCATTCTTGTTTATCATATCATCATATTTAGTAAATACACTTTGTGGCTTGACATTTGTAGACCCTTCTCTTGGTGGCTTCATGAATATTGATGGAAGAGTGTCCATTGAGTAAGCAGCTTCTTTTTTAATATTTTCCAATGTTCCTGTCTCAGGTTGAGTTTCTCCCTCTAGACCATCATCTATGATCACTTCAATTATAGATTTATTGCTTGATTGTCCTTTTTGTTGTATCCAGATCATCCTGAAGTTCCCAATTATGACTCCTTTTTGATGTCTTTTGTTGTTGTAGAGATGTGTCAATATTTACTTCCTGAGTTGATTGAGTCTCTTTTTTATCTGTCCCTAAAGAATATTTTGTATTTCCTCCCAAGTATCCAAATTTATGATCTATTCAAGATCGGGTTTGCTTTGATTCTTATATGTTGACGTATCAATCTCTAGCCTTCCACTATTAATAACCTTTAAAGAGCCATATTTCCAAGTTGTCCCTCGTTCAATTCCCAATTCTTTTAACATCATTTCCAGCACCTACTATGCACAATAAAAGGTCCAACCTCCCTTTCAGGCTTAAAGTTGGCCTTTTTTCTTCTGGGAATAAAATCAATCTCATCAACATTAAGGCTTTGCCTTATGACTTATAAAGAAAAAATTATCATGGTTAAGAAACTTGAAATTTTAAAAGGTTTAACCTCTGCACCATACATACTTTGAAAATGAACCAATCTCCTAATTGGCTCTCTAAAGATTCATGCAACAGCTTCTTAATCTCTAGGAAAATTATGGGGGGGCTCTGCTCATGAAAAAGAGTATAAACTATAGACATGCATGAATTTATATAAATAGAAAAAAGCCACATTTTGAGGTTTACTTCGGACTAGGGGGGTTCCAATGGATAACTTAGGCAAGCTCTCCAACTTCATTTTCATTTTCTAATTATAAATTATGAAAGTCATTATTTATTTGAAAAAGAAGTAGGTAAACCAAATATGACTGGAAACGAAAAGTTATGTTCAAACGAAAATATTTAAGTTGTTCATGAATAGACTCTGAAATAAACTGTGTAATGAAAAATTTGTCCATCATTTGTGTGGTAGGAGGGAAATTTTCTATCAGAACCCCTAAAATAATACTGTCAACAGTTTTATCATAATCATAACACAAGATTGAGTATATCATACAAACAACTTCATGTAAATTTTGTTAATATTATGGTAGCTTCGGGAGGTATGAACCTCTATTGTGACCTATGATGAGACTAGAATCCTCCAGAAGGAAGCAAAGAATTAAAGGAAATGCTAGACAAGTTGTCAGCTGAACAAATATATTTAAATTGAATTTATTGATGTGCCCAGAAGGAGAAGTCGACCCCAGTTAGATTGGCCAGTCCACTATAAATACAGGGCACCAGTTTCATTATTTCACATCTCAGCAGTTGCAGTGAGAGCTAAGTCTGCGCAGGAAGTTGCAGTGAGAGCTAAGTCTGCGCAGGCAGTTGCAGGCAATAGCAGTTTGGTGCGCAAGTTTCTAGGAGAGATGGGAAAGTGGTGCGCTAGCTTCTAGGTGGGATCATCTATTCAGTTTAGTTTCTATTCTCTTGCTTGGTGCATTTAGCCTCTCTTGGCTATTGATTGCTACTAGGATTCTCTTCTCGTTCAAGGTCAAGGTGCTCGGAGGGTGGCTTCGGCCTGTGGTTGGGTGACGAGGGTATCGTCAATGGTTAAACGAGTACAATCCTCTATATTCTAATAGGTTATATGCCCACACCCCCTTCAGTCAGCCTAAAACACTGGAAGGAAATATAACCGCTAGGTATTGAGCTCATTGAGGAACTGTCGCTAGAGTCACTAGCAAGAGCAGCTTCCAAAGAACTGTAGCTAGGGTTACTAGCAGTAGCAGTTGCAGAAACCCTAATTATCAGATCTGGCACCTTGTGATGGAACATCTTGCTCAAGGAGAATATATTCAGATGCTCCCTAACTCAGCACACCTATTGACTTTCTCGAAAGAAAGAAATGACAAAGTTGAAGTTTTCGATCAAGGCATGACCAGTTATCAGTCAACCAAAGACATGTGTGAAACAATCAGTCTCTTACATTACTCAGCACTTACCGAGACAATTGAAGACGATATGTGGATAATTGACAGTGGAGCTTCCAGGCACATGATGGGAGATCAAGCTAGACTCTCAGATCTAAATGAGAGTAAGACATCGTACAAAGTGGATCTTGGAGACAAAAGCACCTACCCCGTCGAAGGATTTGGACAAGCCTCCATCAAATTGGAATCAGGTAATCTGTTCACTTAAGCAATGTTCTATATGTACATGGTTTAGAAAAGAATCTTGTATCAATATCATGTTTAGAAGACAAAGGAAATAGAATAGCCTTCATAAATGAAAAAGTGTTATCATGGCATAAGGATTCCAGCATAGAAGATGCTAGGGTTATTGGTAGACGTGAAGGGAATCTATATAGACTACTAGAACGAAATGAAGAAGCCCTAGTACATGATGAAGTCAACCCTAATGAGATTTGGCATAGAAGGTATGCTCATATCAATTATCAAGCACTACCTTTCCTCAGGAAGATGGTTGAAGGGATACCAGAATTGAAGTCTAAACATGAAGGAATTTGCAAGGGATGTGCCCTTGGGAAGAACATCAAGAAACCATTCCCAAGCAGCAACAACAGATCTAAGGAAATCCTAGATCTAATACACTCAGATGTTTTCGGTCCAATGCCAGTCAATCTTTAGGAGGATCTCTCTACTATGTAACATTCATAGGTGACTATTCAAGGAATATATGGCTATACCTACTGAAGTCAAAAGATGAATTATTCAGCAAGTTCCAAGAAATCAAAGCAGATATAGAAAACCTTACAAACAAGAAGATCAAGACATTAAGAATGGATAATGGAGGAGAATACACCTCGAAGGAGTTCGTTGCATTCTACAAATCAGCAGGGATTAGGAGGGAGCTAACCGTTCCTCATAATCCTCAACAAAACGGTGTAGCAGAAAGAAAGAACAGGTCCATCGAAGAAACAGTAAAATCCCTATTGAACGATCAAGATCTATCCATGTTTCTATGGGGAGAAGCAGCAATGAAGGCAATATACGTACAGAACAGAATCCCTCATCGCATATTGAAAGACATGACACCAGAAGAAGCATTCTCAGGTAAGAAACCTAACGTAGAAAACTTAAGAATATTTGGATGTCAAGTTTATTCTCATATTCCCAAAGATAAAAGAAATAAACTAGAACCCTCAGGAAAGAAAGGGATATTCGTGGGATATAGTGATTCATCCAAAGCCTACAGAATTTATATTCTAGATCAACACAAGATAGAAGTAAGCAGAGACGTAACATTCAATGAAAGAATGGCCTTCAGAAAATCTATTGAAGAAACTATAGAAGAAGAAGAAATTGAAGAACCAAATGAAGGAAACACAGAAGGTGAAAATAACGAAAAGGATCAAACTGGTCATCCTATGGAGATATGTGAGAGTGTTGATCCAAATAATATACCAAAGAACAAGAAACAACCAGCTTGGCTTGAAGCCACCTTACAAGATGCAGAAAAAATCAAGGTTCTAGAAGGAACATCCAGGAAGACTAAAAGACCAAAAAGATTCTCAAGTTATGCAACATACATGACAAAGCTTCTAGATGAAGAACCTACTACATTTGAAGAAGTAGTTAAAAAGGGACAATGGAAAGAAGCTATGGCGGAAGAACATTAGTCCAATATGAAAAATGAAGTATGACCTAAAGAGAAATCAATTGTAACTTCAAAATGGGTCTACAAGATCAAACATGCAGTAGACGAAAGCGTGGATAAATACAAGGCAAGATTCATGGCCAGAGGGTTCTCCTAGAAGGAGGGAGAAGACTATGAAGAAACCTTTTCTCTGGTGGCAAGGTATACCTCCATCAGATCTATCATATCTCTTGCCATTTCCATGGGATGGAATCTACACCAGATGGATGTCTCAACGGAGCTATTGAAAAAGAAGTATATATTGAACAACCTCAAGGATTCGAGGTACATTCCAGAGACACTCATGTTTTCATATTGAAGAAAGCTCTATATGGACTCAAGCAAGATCCAAGGGATTGGTACGCGAGAATGGACAGCTATCTAACTAGACTTGGCTTCTCTAAGAGTCATGCAGATCCAAACCTTTACTACAAAGTCGTGAACAATGCACCTGTAATTCTACTATTATATGTTGATGATCTATAAATAACAGGTGAAGAATCTCTAATCATCCAATGCAAGAAGGATTTAGCCTCTGAATTTGATATGAAAGATATAGGTCTCATGCACTATTACTTGGGACTAGAAGTATGGCAAAAGCATGGTGAAGCATTCCTTGGACAAGGAAAATAAGCAATAAAGATCCTTCAGAAGTTTGGAATGATGGACTGTAAGTCCATGGACACTCCTATGAATGCGTATATAAGAAAAGTAAAAGTCCCAGATTCTGATCCAGTAGATTCATCTCTATATCGACAGCTAATTGGATCATTGATGTATTTGGTAAATACTCGACCAGATATTTGCTTTGCTGTAAATACATTAAGTTAGTTCCAAGTGGAACCTAGACAAGAGCATTGGATAGCTGCAAAGCATGTCCTAAGATATATTCGTGGGACAATAAACTATGTCTTAAAATATACCGCATCCAGTGATGTCCAACTTCATGGATTCACAGACTCTGATTGGGCAGGAAGTGCAGAAGACAGAAAGAGTACTTCAGGTATGTGTTTCAGCTTGGGCTTCGCTATGATATCTTGGAGCAGCAGGAAGCAAAAGTCTGTCGCACTCAGTACAGCAGAAGCAAAGTATATGGTAGCTTGTGAAGCATGCATAGAAGCAGTATGGCTAAGGAAGTTAATATCTGATTTATTTGATCAGAATCCAGAATCGACCACAATATATTGTGATAATCAGAGTTGTATAAGATTATCCGAGCATCCAGTGTTTCATGAAAGGTCGAAGCACATTGAGATCAAATACTACTTTATCCGAGATAAAGTCCAGGAAGGAGAGGTAAAGCTCGAGTTTGTCCCCACTGATGAGCAGACAGCAGACATCCTAACAAAACCTCTTTCCAGAATCAAGTTTGAATATTTTCGAGAGAAGATGGGGATCGTGGAAATAACTCCCTTAGTTGAAAGGGAAGATTCTCCAGGATAGAGAAGGTACGCAAAAATATTATTGAAAAACATTTATTTTATGATAACTCTCCAGTTAGGAGGGAGCATTGAAAATATTATTTATCTTTGTAATAGTCCAGATTGGACAGATGCTTTCC
>ML787767.1:113576-127145 GCA_009831015.1 Picea engelmannii | reverse complement strand
ATTTCTAAATTGTCCCAGAGCACTATGGATTTTATCTTTGTCAAGTCCCATGGTTTTGGCTTTGTCATACTTGGGCCTCGTGTTTTCTTTAGGGGCATTTTTTATGGCTTGTACCACTTCATGCCAATAGGTTGAGAAAAGAACATTGAATGGTACATCATATGCATAAAAACTTAATTTTTTGCATCAACATCATCCCTACAACCTTAGTCAAGGAAATTTCATATTGTTTTATGCCTTGAACACAAAGGAGAGAATTCACTAGCATGGGAGGAATAGGGATTGACCAATGAACATTCTCTGTGAGCCTAAGGTCTGTAACGTCCCCGAGCCCAATCGAGGGACATTATGATGCAGAATACACATAAAAAATTAAATTTGCAGGTAACTAATTTAATTATTTTACTGTTAGTCGATTTATTACAGCTTGCAACTATGAATTAAAACATATTTAGCTATTGTCTATAACCATAAAATAGATGCATCTACAACATATCAAAATAACATGAATGCAGCTTAATAATTTCCACAACAACATATAAATCATTCTCAAATGCACAGAGTTCATGCACAGCAAACAAACTCATGAAATAACTTAGCAACAAGATAAAACATGTATATTTTAACAATGGTTATGCAACCAACTGCTTGGGATGGAAGTTCCACCCAACCATGGACTGAATATTTCAAATCTCAACAACCAGTCACCCCCTAGCTAATGCTAGTAATCCAGAAAAGAGGGTGGTCTCTCACAGTCCACTCACAACTCATAAAACCAACAACCTTATGATATCTTCCTACAACTATCCTGATTTTCCACAAGTTCTCTTCCTCTTGACCTTCCCAACCCAAGGAATGTACCCCTTCACTAATCTCAATCACTCGGGTGTCCCATTCGTTTATCAAGGTCTCTCTAGCACAGGTAACCAGGAATCTCTTAGCTGGGAACTCAAAGGAACTTGCTACTCAGAAAACTACCAACAGAACACAACAAACACTTGTTGTTCTAGTGTAAATCATTCAGGAGTTCACTCTTCATGCCTGAAAACCTGGCTCTTCAGTGTCTAGCTCCAATTGCACTCCATATTTCTCTAGAATTCACCCTCCATGGTTGCACCAGCTCCAAGCTCTCTTTATTTCTCTCTCCTTGCTCCTCATGCACCAAAAATCAATGTGTAAAATTGTTACCCCCACCCATACGAATTTCCTCTTGTTTGCTTGTCTTTCTTGACTCACACTCTTCCCCAAGCTGATTGCACTCAACCCCCACGTGCCCAATAACTTTGGGATGTGACTACTCACACCAACCCTCTTACATGTATTCAATGATTGGCTTTGGAAACACTCAATCAGAAATGGGAAGGTTCATATACAAATAGAAAATTTAGGAAAATGGGTTGGATTAATATACATGGGTAATTCCCCCTTGGAACCCTCTAAGCCATTATCCTAGACACTCCCCTATATTTTGTATTAATTCATCCCCCATCTCTTTTCCATGTCCCCTTAGCAGTTGGCATCACATTTTTATTATTAAAACATAGAAATACAATTCGCATATTACATCGCTTGGTCATTGCCACATATTATGTCTACATAAGCATTAATTAAACTGGGGATTATAGTGGGGATGTTACATTCCCCCTCCCCTACAATTATGTGTCAACTTTGGTGCACACTATGTCGATATACATATATGAAAATTTACATCACAATACTTAGAAAGAAAAATTCTACAATTTAACAACTCCAATAGCAATTCCAACTGTAATCTCACATTCCTTTCAACTCGCCAACCCAAGGAATGCACCATTTGTTTATCATGGTTAACCCAATTGATGTACTATATCTTTATCAAGGATAACCCAAGGAATGAGCCATTCGTTTATCAAGGTCCCCGAAACAACTGGCTAGGACTATGAGATGTGGTTCCAGAGCTCTAGTTGTTCAAAATGGAGTCTTGCATTCCATTTTCTTCAAAATTGTCAAAAATTTGTGGGTATTATACTCACATGTTTTCTTCATGCTCTCATGTAGCATCTTTATGAACATAGCAGGTCCATTGAACCTTTATTAGCCATATGGCCTTGTTCCTAAGGAGTTTGACTTTTCATTCCAGGATGTGTACTGGAACCACCTGGAAATCCCCTTCATGTTCCACCTAGATCACATTCCAATAAATTATGTGGTTAGATTCATGCACATATTTATTTAATAATGATACATGAAATACATTATGCACTCTCATGGATGCAAACAATGCTAACATGTATGCAATTGGCCCTATATTTTCTAATATTTCAAAAGGTCCACAATATCTCGTTTCCAACTTCGAGAAACTTCGTAATCTTATCGAACTTCTCTTTGCCTTTACTTTTAAGAACACGTGTTCTCCCACTTTAAAATATTTGAAAATGATATTCTTGTATGCACAAATTTTTTGCCTGGGCCTGGGCAACCTTTAAATTCTGCTTTATATTTTCCATCTTCTCTTCCATTTCCTTTAACAATTCTAGCCCAACAACTCTTATGTCTGCTGGATTATCCCAACTCACTAGTGTGTTACATTTTTTTCCATACAATGTTTCAAACAGACTCATTTTCAATGAGGCATGATACCCATTATTTTATGCAAATTCCACTAAATGAATATAGTTTTCCCACTTTTATGGTTGATCCATCACATACATTCTAAGCATGTCCTCAATTATCATGTTGGTCCTTTCTATTTTCCCATCTGAATCTAGATGATATGTTGTATGAAGATTTAGATTTATTCCAAAGACTTTGAATAAACCTTTCCAAAAATTCAAAGTAAACTTTGGGTCTCTATCTGAAATTATTGTTTTAGGCACTCCATGTAGCTTAGAAACTTCTTTCATATATATTTATGCAATATTTTTTTCCTTGTGTATAGTTTTTACTGGAATAAAATGTTTTGTCTTCGTCAATTTATCCACCAACACCATGATGGAATAATGTTGTTTCATTGTTCTGGGCAGCTTAGTAATAAAATCAATTGTGGCAACTTCCCACTTCCATTATGGAATTGGAAATGGTTGTAGCAACCTTGTTGGATTCTTATGCTCTATTTTTACCTGTTGGCATTCTAAACATATGGCTATGTAATTAGGCACTTCCTTTTTTCATTCTCGGCCAAAAGTATTGGCTTCTTACAGCTGAAATTGTTTTTTGATATCCTGGGTGCCTGTCATATGGCACATTATGCATTTCCTTCAGAACTGCATTTTTCAGCTCACTGGAATTCGACACATACAACTTACTTTTGTATATGATAATTTCATCTTCTTTCATCTCATAAGAATTAAATTATTGTTGAAAATTAATTTGTTGTAATATCTTTTTTATTTTTAAATAATATTGATATGAATTTGCTTCTACAATGATTTGATCCTTCAAATCAGTCATGTACATGTTGATGGATGCAATATGCACTTCATGAGCTCTCATGTTGAGTGCATCGACCACTTGATTTTTCTTTCCCTTTGTATGCTTAATTTCAAAGTCATATTCACTCAGAAATTCCATCCATCTAGTTTGTCTAGCATTTAGTGTTGGTTGTCCAAACAAATGCTTCAAACCATGGTGGTTTGTTCTTAGCTCGAATTTCTTACCCGTGAGTTAATGCCTCCACATTTTCAATGCCTGTACAATTGTTGTTAATTCTAGATCATGGGTAGCATAATTTATTTCATGCTTTTTTAATTTTTTGGACTCATAGCATACCACATGGTCCTTTTGACTGAGAACTCCACCAAACCATTCATTGCATGCATCGGTGCACACAAAAAAATCTTCATTTGGATAGAAAATCTTCAATATGGGCGCACTTGTCAATATTTCCTTCAATTGTTGAAAGCTTTCTTCACACTTGAAAGTCCATTCAAATTTCACTCCCTTATTTTGCAAAGAAGTGATTGGACTTGAAATCTTTTAGAACCCTTTTATGAATCTTTGGTAATAACCAACAAGACCCATAAATGATCTATCTTCTATCACATTCTTTGGTGTTGGTCATCCTCTAATGGATTTTGTCTTCTCAAGATCAATTGATATCCCATCTGCTAAAAGTATATGCCCCAAGTAGTGAATCTTCTTTTGATAAAAGATGCATTTACTTAGTTTAGCATACAATTTATTCTCTCTTAAAACTTGCAACACCATTCTTAATTGTTGTTCATGTTCCTCTTCTAACTTATAGTATATGAGTATATCATCTAGGAATACAATTACAAACTTTTCCAGGTACTCCCTGAACACTCCATTCATCAAACACATAAATACTATTGGGGCATTTGATAGTCCAAATGGCACTCCTGTGAATTCATAATGCCCATATCTTGTCCTAAATGTTTTCTTTTTGATGTCTTCTTCCTTAATCTTCACTTGATGATATCATGATCACAAGTTAATCTGAGAAAATATCCTTGCACCTTTTAGTTGATCAAACAAATCATCAATCCTTGGAAAAGGATATTTGTTCTTTATGGTGACCTTATTCAACTGTTTCAAATCAATGCACAGTCTTAAGGTTCCATCTTTCTTCTTTACAAAAATAATTGGGGCTCCCCAAGGTGACACACTTGGGCATATATACTCCTTCTTTAACAACTTCAAGTTGCATCTGCAACTCCTTCAATTCTTGTGTTACCATTCTATAAGGTGTCTTGGACACTGGGGAAGCTCATGGCACCAAATCTATAGAAAAATTGATGTCTCTCTTTGCTGGAAATCCTATAATTTCTCTAAAAACATCTTCAAAATCCATTAATATGGTATGGTCTTCAATGCTTGCCACTTTATCTTCGGTTTCGTCTTCCATATGGGCTACAAAAATCTGACATCATTTCCTGAAACTCTTCTTCAACTGTATAGTTGAAATCTCTCTAACAACTACAGCTCTCGAAATGCCTTGAATCTTTCCTTGTTTCCCTTCCTCATCAAGACATGTGATTGTCTTTTGGTAACAATCTAGGACAGCATGGTGTTTTTCCAACCAATCCATGCCAATTAGATAATCATATGAACCCAATGGTATGATGTTTACATCCATCTTTGTTTTAATTCCATTCATGTCTATCGGACAATCTTTAACTAACTCATTGATCTTTCTCTTAGCTCATGTGTCTAACTGAACTAACCAAGATTTATTATGCTTACTTCTTTGCAAGTGAAATATTTCAACAATGTTAGCATTTGTGTAACTATGACTAGCTCTAGAATCAATCAAAATTGTTATGGGTTGGTTATCAATCTTGCCTTCCACTTTGATCATGGGGGATTGATATTATGCTTGCTTGTTATCCAAGATTACATAAATCCTTGGCATGTTCCCTCCCATGTCTTCCACTATTTTAGCCTCTAAAATGTTGTGGAAATCCCTCATTCTTTCTCCTTTGTGAGGGTGTTCACTATATAAGTGATTTCCCTCACATCCCCAACATTGAACAGGTTGTTGCCTTGGCCTTTTCCCAAATGAATTTGAAGTCTTGTGCTCATTTTGGGCTGCTTGAACTTGCTGATTGGTTTGGGAATTATTTCTGAAAAATGGTGGCTTAAAACCTTTATGCCTTTATGTTAGCGGGAAAAACCCCCCTTTAACTACACCAGGGTTCAAGATGTAGACAGAGTGAATAACCATCTAAAAGCTAATTAATTCTCAATACTACCCCAAAAATACCAAAACAAATGTACAGAATGCAAAGAGAGAAGAGATCGGGTAACTATACCTCTGATCCCACGTCTAGGGATGATCTCCTCACGCTTGGAAGTTTCACTGACTGCACGTCTCCTCCCAAGGCTGACCTTCATCCAAAGATAGGAAAACAAAGAACCAAAAGCATGTTATTTTATACATAAGTTAGGGTTAGAAGTTAGAATTCTAAGTATAAATCAATAAAAATACAAGACACCATCATTTGGGACAAGAAAATTTAATTATTTTATTCATCATACAAATATTATACCTTACAATCTATGTCGGCCACCGTTCCGCGAACCTGGTCCAGGCTCCTCTTTACCATGCTCCAAGTGCACCTTGAATGGAATTCTTCTCTCAAACTTTTGATCACCTCTATGGAAGGGAATGGGTGCAATGGAGGAAGAAGGGGTTGATGAGGGAATGTAGAGACAATATCTCACAAAAGGCAGCAATATATTGGGCAAGGAGGGGAAGTGAAATCGGGCAGAGTTTCATTGTTCTTATGCTTAGATGTGAAATGAGACCCAAAAACCTCCTTTTATATGACAAAATCATGGTTATTTGGTTGGGTGATGGGCTATAGCAAGTGGATCAGTTGGGAAACTTCCAATAGCCCGTGAATTTCAACGAATTCCTTGCAACTTTTTATTTGTTGCAACTTTTGCAAGTATATGCGGGTTGTAATCATGAAGCAAGCATATGTACGTGAGCTATAGTGGTTTAGCAATCATATGTACACGGGCTGTAATGGTGCAGGGCATGTACATCTTCCAAAAAATGTTTTTTTAAGAAGAACTTCTCAGCAGTGCTCTGGCAAAAAATGCAAGTAAGAGGGCCAAGGCCATGTATGTATGAATAGGGCATTTTAGGGCTATAACACTCTGATCATTTTTCCCTTTCATCTTGTCATTCCAAGCTTTTTGAAAAAACTACCCTTCCTATGCTTTGCTCATAAATATGCCTTGCTCTCCTTAAGGTTTCTTCCAAGTTTTTGGGGTTTTCATATTGAATCTTGTCACTATAAAAGGAGGGTAACCCACTTAGAAACCTTTGAATTTTTACTTTCTCATCCATGATGAATTCAACATACTTCAACAATTCAAAGAACCTCTTCTCATATTCCTCCATTGTCATGGTTCCCAACTTGAGTTCAAAGAACTCTTTCATCTTCCTTTCATAATAATGCTTGAACAAATATTTCTCTTGGAAATATCCTTTGAATTTCCTCCATGAGATCATCTTCTCATCAAGGTTCTTGGCTTTCTTAAGATGATCCCGCCACATGGTTGTCTTTCCTTTCAAGTGGTAGGTGGAAATTCTAGCTTCTAGCTGGAAGGGGTAATCATGTAGCTAGAACTATTTCTTCATTTCCAACAAACATGCCTCAGCCTCTTCTCCTTTCCTGTGCTCACCACTGAAAGCTGGCGGCTTAATTTTCCTGAGTTCACCTCGCAAGATGTCTACCTAAGGCTTTCTCCTTGAACGTGAGACACACTTGGGCTACTCCCTAGCCCTGAACTTGCATGAGTCCTTCTAGTCGATAGCTTTGGAGAATGATGATGTCTACTCATACTTCTTGATTCCCTATCATTTCCATGATCATCATTTTTTCTATGGGATCTCAATGTTGACACTTGTCTAGCACTAGTTGTTTGCTTGTTGCCAGAGTCCTTGTTGAATTTCTTATGCAACATGTTCAATATTTGAAGTATCTCTTCCTGAGCCTTCATAATCCTTTCATTATCATCTCTATAGATATGCACTTCCCTATGCAGGCTTCTCATAGTTACAGGCTCATGCCTATCTCTTCTTCCATCTGACTTTGTCTCATCATTCCCCATGCTGACATGTAGACCTCTGACCTCTTCCTCATGGATATAATATCCCTGAGCCTCTTCCATAACTCTAGTCCTCATATAAGAACTAAATTTTCTCTTTGTACCTCTAATTATGCAAGAAATGTACATGTAATAACTATTGTTAGAAACATGCATAGCAT
Source organism: Picea engelmannii (assembly GCA_009831015.1). Taxonomy (NCBI): domain Eukaryota; kingdom Viridiplantae; phylum Streptophyta; class Pinopsida; order Pinales; family Pinaceae; genus Picea; species Picea engelmannii. The sequence goes on along the minus strand of ML787767.1, from coordinate 119,424 downwards.
AAAACATTCCTTCCATTAAAAAACAGGTTATTTCTTTATCAATTTATGGAGTACATAATGCACCAAATAAAAATTTTGATTCCTTATATTCCTTCCTCTCTAAAACATATTTCCAACGGTTGTACTCAAGCCTCAATCTGAGTTCTGAGCAAAAACTTACAACATTTATATGTTGCAATTTCCACTCTTTTACTGCTACATAAATCTATTTTTAATTTCTAAGAATTTTCATTGCCCAATTAAAAATTATGGGTGGACAGATCTCTTATACAACTCAATACCCTTCCAACTACTATTTTGTTTCTCAAATCCGAGCTCTGAGATGAAAGTTATGATCCAAAGAAGTTTAGGTTGTTTTACCCAATTTATCCATGCATGCTACAAGTGCCTTATTTCTCTTCCTGCGCATTTTCAAATACTCATAACCAAAATATGACTTCATTTCTGGATTCTATGGGTCATAAATTTTCCATCGACTACTCCTATGCCCCAAACGAACTTCTGAGCATGGAGTTATGCCCTCTGGAAGTAAAATCAGTGCCAAAATTTTACCCTCACTATTTTGGTTGTAACTTTCTCACACGAGCTCTGTTTTGTGAACTGTTTAGCTAATTGGATAGATCTCTTTGATTTGTTTTATTTTACTAGCTAACAACATTGTTTAGGGACTCAAAAATTCCTCGCAAGTTAATGACAGTCAAAAACCACAAAAAATCGCATAAAAATGATTGTTTTACCATTGTAACGACCCTTTAAATCCGAACGGTTGATCTCAAATCGTGCCAAATCTGAGCCATTGATTCATGCTACATCGTCCATCAGAGACCAATGTTCTTCCTTGGGCGCACACCACACTTTCCCCAATATTCCGATGTGACCGTCGTGTTGATGTTTGGACAACATCGAGAAGACATTCTCTAAAGATAATAATTAATAATATAATTATCATTGAATATTAAATATAGTATATAATAAGTAAGTGATAATAATAAATAGTTATTGATTATTCAAGGGATGCATCCTTTCATGGATGGTCACCTTATGTTCCCTATATATGGAACACTCATTGTTGTAATAATATATTGAATATCTCTCATATCTCATATGAATAAAAACCAACATGGTATCAGAGCAGGATTGGGCTTGACTCCTTCACCAGAGGGCCCAGGTAAATGAAAGAGAAATGAAAGATTAACTTAGCTTAGGTGTTACTAGAGCTAAGTGGGTCCAGTAGATCAAGTGCAGATAATGGAGAGGAAGTGGGTCACTGCTCCTGTGACAGATCTAGCGGTTGGCTCAGCGTCTCGGCAAGTTCACAATCCTCACACTCCATCTAATAAAATTGGTTACGACATTTGTGGATTTCAAATATCTCTACTAGATGTTTGTCGAGTTTAAATCTCTATGAAACAACTTCCATAAGAATTATGAAAATAATTTTTTTTATGGGAATAGAGACTGGTCGATCCATAGCTACCCAATACCTTCGTTCGAGGCATATGTGATTTGCAGATGAAGGGTCGGAAGCATGAATGACACAAACATGGATAGGATTGTAGTGTGGATGGTTGTCAGTTGGGTACAAGATATAAAAATATTTTTTAAAGAGTAAAGTAGTTAGTATTTTGATTTCCAATAAGGTGATATCCACGGAATCAATCGTTGGCCTGTTGAATGCCATGAATCTACAAATAGTCGAGGTGAAGATGGTTGAGTTTGATTAAACCATTAGTATGTTGTGGTTAATATCACAATACACGGTCACGGGATGGTGGGAGAAGATGAACGACGCTGCTAGGAAATGGTAACCAGTAGGGTTTTTGCACACAATCATCTCTTTGATCAAGGACACAACTCATGAATGGAAACTGTTGCAATTTCCACAACTTGGGTGGACAACACAAAGGATTTTCCATTTCTGAATTTCATTGTTTGTGGAGTACGAGCTATTACCTTTGGATTTCACAATCAAGTCTTCGCTTAGAAGTCAAGGGCTTTACTAGTTGCATTACAAGAACTTCCTTGATTATTATTTTTGTCTGCGTATACGTTAGTTGTGCTATTTTGGACACAAGTATACCATCAAGCACGAGGAAGCTCATACATTCACATAATTTGGCCAACCTATTTTATTATGAATGGTTGATTTATGTTACCAAGTTGTGCATTTGGATATTCATGTGGAAGGTTGGAAACAATGTCGCACTGGAGATGATCGGGACATTATTTATTTATTTATTTATTTTGGGCTTACTTTGTTTCTTGCAGCATTGGGTTTCTTTGTACAAAGGTTGCCACTGCTGGAGGTATTTACATGACTAGAATGAAGGATGCCACTATTGTTATTTTGATAGCCGCTTATTTGATTGGGAGCTACTACTATTGGATCCATGTGAGATAGATGTATCTACAATACCTGCATGCTAAACTATGAAATATGTTACCGGTGGTGAACAAGATCAACATTATGATTACAAAGCCCTTGTGATATGAGTGGAGGTCACCACGGTTTAGGTGGTTCCATTAGTCAAAACAGGGTTGCTAGTCCATGTGACAACATGGCTAGAAGAATCACACCTTGGGGGATAACAATGACATCTACTGAAGAGTCCCACGAATATTGAAGATGTGGGAAGCATGTAAAGGCGTTTCATACTCGAGATGGATATATGATGTTGCTTAGATGAGGTGCCTGTGACATTGTTGTTGTCTACCCAAAGCTGTAAATTTGATACACATTTGATAGCCTTCAGGATCTGGTCGAAATTGGTGAGAATGGTCAGATGAAGGAACCAAGACAATGGTTTCAAGAGGAAACCTTGATGTGTCTTGGGGGACACTGGTTCCATGAGGGAACCTCGATGTGTCCTAGAGATGTTTGAGACAACATCATGAGACATTCTCCCTGGAGGGTCCTATATGGACTAGTAGGAGTAAATGTGGACTTCATCTTGATGTGCCTCAAATGGTCAGATGAAGGAACCAAGACATTGGTTTCATGAGGCAATCTCGATATGTCTTGGGGACATTGGTTCCATGAGGGAACCTCGATATGTCTTGTGAGACATTGAGTCCATGAGGGAACCTTGATATGTATTAGACATTGTTTTCATGAGGAAACATTTATTGTAAAATAAGGTCCAAGATTACATTCCCTTTCAAGACAGTTGAGCCAATTGATCTCATTGATCTTGTAGCTCCACTTAATGTTTCCAGAGATATTGCAGTAGGTCAGAAGATACTTGCATGGGCTCGTTAGACTCTGCAAGAGGCAGAAGGACATGCAAATCCTCATGGTACCTTTCGAGAGAGAAAGAGACCTTAGAGATATTCGTGCTATACTGCAGCTATGAGCCACATCAATGATTCCAATCCTTCTTGTTATGAGGAGGCATCTAGTCAGCCAGTATGGAGAGATGCCATGATGGAGGAGTATCAATCCATCATGAAGAATGATGTGTGAGATATTGTTCTGAGACCTGAGGGGAAGTTTGCATTGACTTCCAAATGGATCTACAAGATCAAACACATAGTTGACGGGAGCATCAAGAGGCACAAAATGAGATTTGTTTCTAGAATATTCTCTCAGGTGGAGGGAATAAATTATGAGGAGACATTTTCTCCTGTTGCTCGATACTCTTCTATCCTGGTGATTATTTCCCCTGTAGCATCCATGGGTTGGAGAGTACATCATTTGGATGTAAAGACAACATTTCTCAATGGAGAGATTAAGGAAGAAGTATACATCGAGAAACCAGATGGTTTCATGATACATGAGAAGGAGTCTCATTTGTGCAGGTTGAAAATGGCCTTGTATGGAATCAAACAACCACCTCGAGCTTGGTATGCAAGGATCGATGGACACCTGATGATTTTTGGGCTTCAACAAGTGTTTTCGATCCCAGGTTGTACTACAATATTGTTAATGGTGAGTCCCTGATTTTGGTCCTCTACGTTGATGATTAATTTCTCACTGGTACAGAGAGCCTTATTATTGAATGCAAGTATGTGTTGACCTCTGAGTTCGAGATGAAGGACCTTGGTATGATGCACTACTTCTTGGGACTAGAGGTGTGGTAGAGAACTAATGAGATCTTCCTGAGTTAGGGGAAGTACACAGTTGAGATATTCAAGAAGTTTGAGATACTAAACTTGAAGCTCGTGACTACACCAATGATGACGAATCTAAAGAAACTAAGTGTGTCTTCATCTGATTATGACGAAATTGATCCAACTCTATATAGATAGGCGGTTGGATAACTAATGTATCTGGTTAACACGAGACCAAATAATTGTTATGCAGTGAGTGCACTTAGCCAGTTTATAAGTCAGTTGAGATAGACACACTAGATTGTTGTGAAGCATGTGTTTAGATACTTGCGAGGCATAATTCGACATGGTCTGAGATATACTTCCAGTATTGATATGATATGGCAGGAATATATTGACTTTAATTGGGTAGGGAGCACAGTGGAAAGAAAGAGCACCTTCAGGTGTTGCTTCACTTTGGTATCTTCCATGGTTTCCTGGTGTAGTAGGAAACGAAGTTTTGTGGCTTTGAGAACAACAGAAGCAAAGTACATTGCATTAAGTATGAGAGTCTGCGAAGCAGTGTGGCTTCACAAGCTCCTTGCATATTTATTCGAACATGTGTTGGATTCCATCATTATTCATTATGGTAACCAAAGTTGTGTGAAGATCTCTGATAATCTAGTGTTTCATGACAAATCAAACCACATTGAGATCAAGTACCATTACATCTGAGACATGGTGTAGAGGAAGGAAGTATTGGTGCAGTACCTTCCTACAGATGAGCAGGTTGTTGATGTTCTTACCAAACCAAGATGAAGTTCAAGTATTTCCATGACAGACTTAGAGTGGCAGAGAATACCTCCCTCGCTGAGAGGGAGTGTTGATGTTTGCAGCTTCCTGAGACATTCTACAGATCGTACTACTTTGTGACTAAGTTGAGTTAATCTGTGATGACACTTATCCAAGAAAGGATAAGTGGGGCACTTATCCGAGAAGGGATAAGTGTGGTTGGGATTATAACCCAACATCCCATGTGGAGAGCACATGAGGACATGTCAAGGGAGTTGACCCTTGACGTCATACACTATGGGAGTTGACCCTAGTGTTTCTAGAGGGTGTAGCCTCTAGAAGTCCACATGGAGTGCCATGTGTGACAAACTTTCTCCAGATCGTACTCCTCTATGAATTGAGTTGAGTTGATCTGTGAGGACACTTATCCGAGAAGGGATAAGTGGGGCACTTATTCGAGAAGGGATAAGTGTGGTTGGGTTTATAACCCAACGTCCCTTGTGGAGAGCACATGAGGACACATCCCATGCGGAACCTAGTGTTTCTAGAAGGTGTAGGCTCCAGAAGTCCACATGGAGTGTGCCATGTGTGACAAACTTTCTCTAGATCGTACTCCTCTTTGAATTGAGTTGAGTTTATATGTGAGGATACTTATTTGAGAAGGAATAAGTAAATTTGGGCTTATAGCCCATTGTCCCATGTGAAGAGAACATGAGGACATGTCAAGATAATTGACCCTTGATGTCTCACACTATGGGGAGTTGACCCTAAGTGTTCCTAGAGGGAGTAGCCTCTAGAAGTTCACACGAGAGTGTCATGTGTGACAAATATTTTACTACTATGGTGGTTTTGTACCACTCGCGGAGAATGTGTGTCTCTGGACGGTAGTTGTGTACTACTATGGAAAGATACCTCCCTAGCTAAGAGGGAGTGTTGATGTTTCAGCATCAGGCATAACTTCTCCTACATTGGGTTGCAGACCAAGGGAGATAGGATACATTTATCACAAAGGTGCACTTGTGATAAA
>ML787767.1:89513-113198 GCA_009831015.1 Picea engelmannii | reverse complement strand
ATCATGGTGTAGTCTTTGTCCTAGTCATGGTGATTTGACAAGGAATGATAAAGACTCAAGATGCTATATGATATTACATGCGAACCCAAAGTGAACCTAATCTTAGAGAGAGTTAATTGGTTCAGTTGGGAGAGAGATGTCTCTGAAGACCAACAGATAAGTGTCATGAGTCTAAGGTGAAGTTTGTATAATTCAAAGACAAGAGTGGCATGTTGCAGAATGTCTCCCTCATTGAGAGGGAGTGTTGATGTTTGGACAACATCAGGAAGACATTCTCTAAAGATAATAATTAATAATATAATTATCATTGAATATTAAATATAGTATATAATAAGTAAATGATAATAATAAATAGTTATTGATTATTCAAGGGACGCATCCCTTCATGGATGGTCACCTTATGTTCCCTATATATGGAACACTCATTGTTGTAATAATATATCGAATATCTCTCATATCTCATATGAATAAAAATCAACACGTCGATCATTGGCCCATTCCCTCGACAACCCATTTGCGCACAACTCTAAACCGACCAATTCAATTGTCGATCATTGGCGATCTTCGTTGACAAATGAAACTCCTCACTGATTCGGTCGATTCCTGACCATCGGCCCATCGACGATAAGCGATCCCCAACAACTGTCGAAAACACTTCCCCAAATCGATCAACCTGACCATTGGCCATTAGCCACCTCTGTTGGATGATGTGGTAACTGCTAACATGCCATGACACATGGGTGCTGACGTGGCATGACACGTCATCCTAAGGTGTCAACTTGAGTGATGTGGAATGACACGTGTATTTTGGCATGGAATGACACGTGAATGATGAAATCATCATCCTTTTTTCCCCCCATCGACAATCGGTTGATTCTCTTGGATGACCCGAACACCTCATTGAATCAGTCGACGCATGACCATCGACGTGTCGATCATCGACAACTTCTCTTGCTTGATTCGAAACACTTCGTCGAATCAGCCAACGCCCAACCACCCATCGGCCATCGGCGATTGAAAACACTTCGGTGGATTCGGCCAACCCCCAACTGTAGGCCATCGGCGATCAGAGATGTCTTATGGTTGAACCAAACTCTTCTCCCTTTCAACCGACCCAACCATCGATCGTCAATGATATCTCTTAGTGAACTTTAACACTTAGAAAATTTTCGACATTTCACCAATTTATCTACACCATCGATCTCATTCGTTTCACAACCCTTGAAATGAATCATGGCCCTTGATTCACCCAATATTTCAAACGGTCGAAACCTTATGAATTTTAAATTTATCAAGACGAATCTTGATCATTGATCTTGAGATCAAACGCGATCTTGATAGTTAATTCACCAAACTTCCTACAACTCTACAGGCAGCCATTAAAACTCGAATTTTGACCATTCCAGGCTAATTTCAATATGCAACTTTATCACTTGGCTCCATGGAACCTCTTAAATAGTTTGGAGTCATTTAAACTTGGATTTCACTCCTGAAATAAGGGATCCCTCTGTTGGTTTTCATAAGAGATGATATTGTATATGAATATTTTATTATTATTTATATGCAAAAGAATCACAACTGAAAGATATGTATCCACAGAACAACAAGATATATCTTCAGGGAAACCCTCAAGGGGGACAAAACCCTGCAAAACTTTCCTCAATATAGATTCCTCCAACATGTGCAATTTCATACAATTCTCTTTCACGAAATCAAGACCAAAGAGACTCAAACACAAACCAAGAATAGCCTCCTAGTAAATGTGCACTACTCTCTTGTACTTATGTTCAATGAGATATTACAATATGACTCGATATAACCTCTATTTATACTCTAAAATACCTAAAAGACTTGACTTATCAATAAACCCTTTCACAATGACTTATTAATAAACTCTTTCACAATGACTTATCAAGTCAACCTTCTCGAGGTTATGACCAGTACAATTACACTTAGGAATAACTTCCAAAATTACATAAAATTTCAACACTCCCTCTTAATGAGGAAGGTATTCTATCAGCACAAACTCTAACACTTTCACCATCCACACGAGCTCATGACCATTGATTGTCGAACACACGAATATATACATCACAGGAAATCCATAGTGACTTCACAGCATGCATCCAGGGTCAGTGGGTAGCTCTCCAATAGCTACAACATGTCATCATGAGACTATACAGTTTCCCATGGAAAACTCAGATATCTTATGCATGACATCAAGTACCCTGCAATAACATTTGTACCTCGTCTCTTCAGCATGCATCCAATGCCAATGGTTAGATCTACAATAACTACAACATGTCATCATGACATCCACTACCCTGCGATAACATCTGAAACCATCACTCCCTTTGAAGAGGGACTATGTCGAGCTTGTCCCTAAAGTACTCGAACTTCAGCCTTGACAATAGCTTTGTTAGCACATCCATAGCCTTCTCATCAGTAGCCACATATTAGAGACTCACTTCTCCCTTCTGCACCATATCTCTGATATAGTAATACATGATTTTGATATGCTTCGAACTATCATGAAACATCGAGTTCTCTAACAACTTTATACAACTCTGGTTGTCGCACAAGATACAGGTCACCTCCATCGCAATATCGAATAATCTAGCCGACAATTTTTGAAGCCACACTGCTTCACGAATTGATGCATATGCTGCCACATACTTTGCCTTAGTCATACTGAATAGTGCTACACATGAATGCTTCTTACTGATCCATGAAATCATATCGGATCGCAAAGTGAAGCAAGATCCCAATGTACTTTTCTGGTTTGCAACAATACCGGCCCAATCTGAATCTGAATATCGAAGTAGACTGGTCTCACTGTTTGCAACATACTTGAGCCCATAATCCATTATACCTTTAAGGTACGTCATCACATGTTTTACAGCAATCAGGTGAACATGTCTAGGGTAAACCATGTACTGACTCAGGGTGTTCACATTAAAACATATATCTGGTCATGTGTTCGTCAAATACATCAATGCTTCCATCACATGCCTATATAATGTAGCATCCACAGCCTTTGAAGTTGTATCATGCAACAACATCAGATTTGATACCATAGGTGTAGCCATTTCCTTGCAATCCAATATCTCAAACCTCTTCGGGATTTCCATTGCATACTTCCCTTGACCTAGGAATATTTAACTAAGATTTTTCCATACCTCCATTGCCAAGTAATAGTGCATCAGACTAGGATCATTCATATCGAACTCAGAGGCCAACTCCCTTTGTCACTGAAAAACCTGATTGTCCAGTCTGCCTCATTGGTTGCTCCCTCTATGACCCTGTGACAATATTTCCATTTTCCAAGGTACAGAACATCATGGTAACCACCACATCAACACATTGACAAAAGCTTCATGTGATCTCAACTACATAGGGTTTGTCACTACTTATTTCCATCTCGATCACTTCTCATAAAATACCCGTGTTGATCTTGATCTTCTTCTCTGTCAAGTTATCTACATGCGCCCTAAACTCTTAGAATATGTTGAAGACGTCATCCTTGGTTAGCTATCCATGGTAACTTTCCTAGAACAAGAACAAGAACATCTCCATGGAACAAGCATTTCCACGGTAATTTTTCCAAAACGTAAAGAGTGTAAGGCTCAACAAAACGACAATAGTTAGAATAGCATATTCCATTATCATCCTCCCATTCGTAAGAGCACAAGGAACTTCAAATAGACAAATTCAATTCACAAGAAATCGACTATCTTCAATGTGCTAAAAATTCTCAACAAAGTCGAGAATACTCATTCCTATGTGAAAGCAATGCACAACATTCTCATTCTCCATATTGCCATGGACTCTGCAGGCCACAAGCAAGGTCCACCACACCATTGAGCCACATTCAAGTGGCACTTCCTTGACTAAATTATTTTCATCATCCAAGCATCCAGCACGACCAAGAAGGTCCACCATACAGGAATAATGTTCCACTCTTGGAATGATGTTATAATCTTGACTCATAGAGTGAAAGTGCTCAAGGCCTTTGTTCACTAGGCCCTCTTGGTTGCATGCAGATAAAACACCAATAAAGGTAATGTAGTCTGGTTTCATCCCTATGGACTACATTTCTTCAAACATTATAAGGGCTTCCTTGCCATGGTCATGTTGAGCACATGCTGCAATCATCACAGTCCACAATACAAGATCTCGTTGAATAGTTTCATCAAACACCTCAAGTGCACTTTCCATATCCCCACATTTGCCATACATGTCAATCAAAGCGCTTCCCACAAAGACATCACAATGAACTCTTGTTTTAATGATATAAACATGAATCTCTCTTCCATGTTCCATTCCTTGTAGCTCCATGTGAATAAAACACTTCAAGGCCTCCTCAATGTACCCATCCTGAGCATATCCAGCAATCATCGCATTCCACAAAATCAGATTTTGTGTTGGAATTTCTTTGAACACTTTGCATGCATCCTCTATGTTGTCACATTTATAATACATATCGACAAGAGCACTTCCAACAAACACATCTTTCTCAAATCCAGTTTTAATAATGTGGGCATGAACCTCCTTGCCACATTTAACAATTATTAAGCTGGCACATACCCTTAGGATTCTTACAAATGTGAATTGGTTGAGCATGACATCAAGTTGCATTTGACGGATGAGTTGTAAGACCTCATCGACATGCCCATTCTAAGCATATCCTGCAATCATAGCATTCCACTCCGACATCTCCCAAAACAGTCTCAAGGCTTTGGCTATACAATAGTCCGCAACTAAATTCTCTCAAATCCGAATACAAACTTTGTGGCATTCGATCCCTTGACCACTCGCTATTGTTATTATATGGAGGCACTCTTCAACACAGTGACCACTACAAAACCAACTTTTGCAAACCTCAATTGGCAATTGTTTTAACCATGGCATGATCTCGTGGTTCGAAGAACTCTCCATTATTATGAACTGGAAGAATTTAATGCTTCTCTAATTAAAAAACACTCACAGTCCCAAGCAACACTCTGAAACTTAGCACCTCCATGGCGAAGCTCCACACATCGTGGCTCACTCGGCAGGGTTTTCTCACTGTGCTCTTGGCTCCTTCAGCACATTGGTGGCTCGAGCCCACGTTGTAGCGGCTCTAAGCATCAAGAGAAATATGCATTCCTTAATTTCCCCAGCCTCACGTCTTCCAATGCAAGAAAACTTCAACAACTACTACCTTTTCATTCTTGTTCTCACAGTAGCATCAGCAGAGTCCCACACCACGGACAACATTCATATGAAGGCAGCAACAATAGATTTCTTAAGAAACGACAATGATTCCTCCTTTAATTAGAACGATGGCTACAAATTTTTCTCAAACAACAAGGCGATGCTTCTCCACTCATATCTGCATCGTTGGGCGTTGTGGGAGACTCCTCTCAGGACCCTGGGCCCTCCCGTGTAAGAGTTAGCCCAGTCCTGCTCTTATACCATGTTGGTTTTTCATAAGAGATGATATTGTATATGAATATTTTATTATTATTTGTATTCAAAAGAATCACAACTAAAAGATAGATATCCACAGAACAACAAGATATATCCTCCTGGAAACCCTCAAGGGGGACAAAACCCTGCAAAACTTTCCTCAGTATAGATTCCTCCAACACGTACAATGTCATACAATTCTCTTTCATGAAATCAAGACCAAAGAGACTCAGACACAAACCAAGAATAGCCTCCTTATAAGTGTGCACTACTCTCTTGTACTTATGTTCAATGAGATATTACAATATGACTCGATATAACCTCTATTTATACTCTAAAAGACACGACTTATCAATAAACCCTTTCACAATGACTTATTAATAAACCCTTTCACAATGACTTTTCAAGTCAACCTTCTCGAAGTTATGACCAATACAATTACACTTAGGAATAACTTCCAAAATTACATAAAATCTCAACATCCTCTCTGTTCTTCTTTGTTTTTCCCCAACCCATCACAGACAAAATCTCCAACAACAAATTTCACCAATTTGCTCTGGTTCAAGCCCATCCAAGCCCGATGTTTGAACCAGATGCTTTGATACTATGATGTAACGTCCCCCATCCCAACTGAGGGACATTACGGTGCGGAATACACATAAAAATGAAATTTACAGCTAACTAATTTAATTATTTTACTCTTATCCGATTTCATATAGCTTACAGGTACGAATTAAAACATATTTAGCTACTATCTATAACCATAAAATAGATGCATCTACAACATATCAAAATAACATGAATGCAGCTTAAGAATTTACACAGTAGCATATAAATCATTCTCAAATGCATGGAGTTCATGCACAATAAATAAACTCATGAACAAGATAAAACACTTATCTTTTAACAATGGTTATGGAACCAGCTGCTTGGGATGGAAATTCCACCCAACCATAGACTGAGTGTTTCAAATCTCAACAGCGAGTCACCCCCGAGTTGAAGCTAGTAATCAACAAAAGAGGGTGGTCTCTCATAGTCCACTCACAACTCATAAAAACAACAACCCAGTGATATCTTCCTACAACTATCTCGATTTTCCACCAGCTCTCTTCCTCTTGACCTTCCCAACCCAAGGAATGTACCCCTTCATTGATCTCAGACCCTCGGGAGTCCCATTCATTTATCAAGGTCTCTCTGGCATAAGTAACTAGGAATCTCTCAGTTGGTAACTCAATGGAATTTGTTGCTAGGAAAACTACCAATGAAACACAAAAAACACTTCTTGTTCTAATGCAACTCACTCATGAGTTCACTCTTCAGGCCTGACAACCTGACTCTTCAGTTTCCAGCTCCAATTACGCTCCAATATGCTCTAGCTTGCTCTAAAATTCACCCTCCATGGTTGCACCAGCTCCAAGCTCTCTTTCTCGCTCTATCATTTCTCCTCATGCAACAAAACTCAATGTGTAAAACTTCTCTCCCCACCCATACGAGTTTCCTCTCTTTTTCTTACCTTTCTTGACTCACACTCTTCCCCAAGCTGATTGTACTCAACCCCCATGTGCCCAATAACTTTTGGATGTGACTACTCATACCCACTCTCTTACATGTATTCAATGATTGGCTTTGGCAACACTCAATCAAAAATGGGAAGGTTCAATTTAAGAAAATGGGTTGGATTAATATACATGGATAATTCCCCCTTGGACCCCTCTTGGCCATTATCCTAGACACTCCCCTCTCTTGTGGATTAATTCAACCCCCATCTCTTGTCCATTTCCCATTATAAGTTGGCATCACATTTTTATTATTAAAACATAGAAATACAATTCGCATATTATATCGCTTGGTCATAGCCACGTATTATATCTACAGAAGCATTAATTAAATTGGGAATGTTACAAGGTCTCAGATTCAACCCTTGATTTTTTGGATCTTTTTTGTGTGGCCACCTCTTCCTTCATGTATTTGTTTATATCTTTCTCTAGAACTTGGTCACGGTTTTTGACTCCTATAATGTTACCTTCATCCCATGGGATAATCCCATAGAAATGATTTATTGCATAGGTATATGAACCTATATAAATTTTATTACAATGGAGGCATATAGATTTTGTGGTTCCACCCCCTTTCCCTCCCCCAATATTTGGCACATACTTCCACAAGGATGTTGAAGTCTTTGTGTTTTTGTCCACCATCAATATTAGTTTCATGATCATCATTCCCTTCCATTTCTTCCTCCTCCTCACTAGTATTCAGTTTCCCAACACACCATCATAATAAAAAAATGGAACCAAAAGGATAAACCACATACCCATCGTGCTTCTTGAGACTTGAGAATAACTTTCTACGTACAATAGAATGATGGAGAAAGAGAAATGGGAAAAAGAATAAGCATAAGAAGAGAACATTCAGGTATTCAACATAACAAATATGTAGTATACCTAGGGAGGTAATATTGGGTACCTAGGAATCTTCTAGAAATCTTAATTATTGTATCTAACTACCATAGTGGACCTTATTTAATAATGTAGTACTTAATCCACCTTACATTGAATGGCCTCCACTAATAATACATAATTGTAAATGTATTGAACCTGCACAGAATAGATCTAGTTGGGAATTGACATGCACAGTTGCAGAGAAAATAGAAGAAAAGAGAAGCAAGAGATAAAGAATGGAAGAATTCTCATTAACGAAAATAATGAATGATAATTTATACATGATATACTACGTATAACTCAACCAATGCGCACTGGAGGAGAAGCCAATGTGCAATAGTGGTGGTCTAGAGTGATCTGAACACACACCAGCAGTTACAGGAGTAAACTTCCACCTAGTCTAGTCTCTCGAGCAGTTACTAGAGTGAACTGCCACCTATCTGAGTTAACTAGTCTATCAGTCTTCAGTTAACTGACTGAAATAGAGTGAAGTGAGGAGGAGATCAAGGAATCATGGGTAATGCCCTAGTCTGGTGATGATCTCAAGGACAATGTGCATTAGTTGGTGATGATCCCAATGTTGCATGGTGATAATCCCAATGTATCATCTAGACTCCACTCAATTGATCAAACTGAAGTGAAAACTAAAGAAAATATTCTCCCTAGAAGAATATTCTTCCTAAAATATAGGAGACTAAATAATGACTAATAAACATAGGAATCCAGGATGACGTTAGGTTCAGACTTAAGCTTGCAAATGTGAAGGCTCCAAGTATAGCACACCAGGTAGAGTTTGTGACTTATATGTTTGAAACGAATTTGGCATTGATCGTCACATGGGGAAATCTAGTTCAGTGTTCGCCCTTGCTAGGGAGAATTCTATATGTATCTTTGGTAAGCCATTCTCACCCTACGCTCCCTCTGAATTGCATAGATTGTCCAGTGTTGTTTGTTTCTCAACGAATCTCTACCTAGAGACTTCAAGCTCCCCCTCGTTATTCCTTGTCTCATCCACCACCTCGCCCTCCGCCTTTTCATTGCTTCGCCCAGGTCTTTTCCCCGCGACCTTTGTTGGAACTTGCTCCTTCCAACAAAATTCCAATTCACAGGAATCCCAATTCTCTGTAGCATTGTGTCCCCCCTAGCAACATGGAAAATATCCAGAGGAATCAAAGCGCACCAGAGTTCATGCACTTGCAGGGTGTCAAGGGTTTACTAGCTGGTTTTGTTCAGTCGGAGCCTGAGGTGAAATGTGTGGGTTGCCAAAGGACGTGAATTCAGATGGGAGCGTTCAACTCCACAACCTTTGAACTTGAAACCCTCTCTCAACACAGACATCTAATTGAAAGGCTGCAAGATGAAATTTATGCTCAGAGGAGTTAAATTGAAGAGCAACGTGACAGTTTGGAGATAATGCAAAGTTGATTGGATCAGATGGAACGAAATCATCAGCAACCCAGTACACCAGCAAGCACCCATGGAGCCTCCAAGAATGTAACTTCAGCCACAGTCAACCAAACCCCGGACCTCAACGAGCCTTGTCCAGACTCAATTTGGGAACAGCAGGGACAATCAAAGATCAAAATGGAACCAGGTATCCGAGTTTTTGTAAAATTCAGATGTCATGTTTTGTTTTTCATTATATATAAATGGAGTTTTTTATAGATTGTATTTTTTGAAATACAATAGATGTGGTACAGTTAGGGAAGGTGGAAACTCTATGATCACAAATTTTGTATTAGCATTTCCAAGCTTCAAAGATTCTATTTCTCGAAGGTCTCTCACGGCCCTTTTTTTGTACTACAATGGGTTTATCCACACTTTTTAGTATATATTTCCCAGTTCTTGTTAAAAATAAAAAAACATAGGAAAAACCTTATGAAAAAAAATCCTAGGTGTGTGTGAAGTAACTCCAACACACATTCTCATTGGGTACCTCTCTATGTACCCCATATTACCTCCCTAGGTATACTACAAAATATACTAGTTTACAACACAAAAACAAACAAACAAGAATAGGGTTTAAAACTACCTCTTCAGTGCTCCAACGATACTTAAATGTAACTATGACAACCTTCAATCTCCCTTCCAAGATCTCATAAAACTACTCTTCAACAACTAGCAAGTCGTGCACACAAAGCCCTAGCAAAGATGAGTATATCAGTGAAATGAAAAATAGAATGAGAGCAAAAGAAGTGACTCGAATTAATCCTTCATGGAACCCTAGCCATCTTAGAACCTTTCCTTGGTTCCCACAAGGGAAAAAACACTCAAATTCAACTTACTATTGTAACACTCAATTTTCCCCAATATGTAAATATGTCTAAATGTCTCCATGAGTCATGGCTAGTATGTTTAATGTTTGGACCATGATGAACATTCAAAATGATAAAATGCATCTTGATGATAATTAAAATAAATTGTTGATGGGTGGAATACTTACACGGAAAATGATGCCATGAGAGGGAACTGGTGAGGAAATTTCTTTGCCAATTTAATATTCAAGAAAAACCCAAATTGTCCATTTTTCTAAAATTTCAGTTATTGAAGGAAAATGGTAGTTGCACTACGAGCTTCCCACGATTCTGATAAAGAATGGGGGGTTGTACCAGAACTACCTTGCCTCAGAAGCATGGGCAAAAAAGTAACCATCTTGAGACTTCTAGACTGACCCCGAATTTGGGGGAAAATCGACCCACAAAATTAGAGAGGTGGGAGGGTGGTATCAAACCCACGAAATTGAGAATAGAATGTTCAAAAAAACGTCTCTGGTTCATAGAAAACAAAGAGAAGTCAAGTTCCTTGTGTTCTTAGTTAGAAATAGCAAGAACCTCCAAACCAAGTTGATAAACAGAGTTGTGAATTCTTTTGGGTGTTTAGTTGTGCACGCTAATTGTTGTGACTCCATGAGTCAAGAGAAAGCCCCCTTGCTTGGTGGAATTGGAGATATATCTTGCTAATTTATGTTGATGAAGAAGAGTGGGAGATTAAGATTTGAAGGTGCACGTGAATGTGATATACCTAGGGGTTGATATATTATAATAAACTTCCACTGAAGTTATCAAGCACCCTAGAGATGGAGAAGGGAATGCATATGTGGTAAGTAATATGCTTGAGCGTTGATATAAAATAACAATATTAAACCTCCATTGGAGTACCAAGTACCAAGAGATGGAGAGGTTGTGATAAGCGATACACCCGAGGGTCAATATAAATATATTGATATTAAATCCATCGAAGTATTGTGCATCGAGAAATAAAAAAGGGATGGTGCATGTGGTAAGTTATATGTCTGGGGGCCGATATGATATAGTATTGTTAAACCCCGATGCATTGTGATATCAATTATTAATATTGATTCTCCCACCGAAACATCGGAGCTCGGGGAAATGGTAAAAACGCATGTTTGATATACCCAGGGGCGGTTAAATAAAATAGTAACAATAAATTCTATCGAGATGTTGGGACCCCAAAAAGAAAAAGGGAAAGTAAACCCTCGATATTTACCAGGCCGATGAAATAAATTAAGCAAAGATGTTAATATGTGGGGTATTAAATTAATGTGGATTAAATAAATAAAATCCTAAGACGTGGGATTTTAATGTAATGATTAATTAACTTAATAAGATTATAAGAGTGGAAGATGTTGCACCCCGGTCCGATGGCACGTAACCTTACCACGCTACATACTTGCCACGTATGATGACACACAGTCGCCTCATGTGATACCACGTCAACTATCATATGGTTGTGTACGAGCTTGTTATTCTTAGTAAAATCTTTAAAGGGCCATAATTCTCTTGATCCATAGTCTGGATCGAGGCAAATTTCATATCATTGGAAAGCTCTTGATGAGCAGAAGACGATGGTACCCTTGAAAAGAAGTTTCGAGATGGATAAGGAAAAGAAAATTTTCAATACCCCACCCCTTTAAGAGAACCTACGAGGCGGGTAGGTTACAACTATGCGAGATCGCACAAGGAATGTTCAAGGAGTGTTTTTTTATCTCTTGGGACCACCTCGAGAATGTTGTTAAAAGGACGAGAGCACACTCCCGCAATTCACTCCCAAGAGGGAGCATTCAAGAAACACCCTCCCAAGGTTGCTCCCTAAACACTCCCTCTAGGGGCTTGATTCAAGAGCGAAGCAAACAGGTACCACTCCCCTACAATGTAGATCACAACAAAGGCATGGGTTTTTTCAATGTATTGACAAAGAATAACCTTGGACTAAAGTGGTGTTGGTGATGTCCTCCTCCTCCCCAATGACCACAAATAAAATTCAAGCTGGGATTGGGCAAGGGAACGAACAAGACTAAACTAATGGTAGCCTCTACCCTTCTTTGGATGGCACAAGAAAGAGGGGTCATGGAGTTGGATGTACATCGAGGCTCAAAGGTAATCATAGGCTAGCTCAATGGCTCCATGCAAGTTCGCAACATTCACCTAAAGGCTAGCATAGAAAAGACAATCTCTACTACATCTTTCAACTCCATTACATTTTCCCAAATATATAGAGCATTAAATGAGTAGACAATCTCCCTTGCAAAAGCAACTGCAAATCTACATGATGGCACGCTTGAGATTTTGATGTTCTCAAGGCACCAAACCGCTCAATTCAATCTAGGTATCTCTACTAATAAGTATCTACACTAAGGTAAGTTTGTTATATTACTAAAAAGTACTAACACATAAGTTTGAGTTTGTATTACCAACACAAGGTATTTGTTTGGCATATACAAGACCTCTTTCTACTCCCTAGCATAGCCTATGTTGAGATTGATGGTTTGCTCCGTATTTTTAGAAAGTTTGCTTTTGAACAATTTAGACTATTACTATTTGTAGCAAATATTTGGGTTTAAGTAGCACCTTAACAGACAATTTTAGTGTACTTGTTTTGTCTCTTTTTAAAAAAATAAGATATTTTTTTCTTTTGAAGTTGGAAGGTTCATATTTGTAAAGAAAATAGGTTAAAGTTGGTTATAAAAAAACAAACTTGTGTATTTGTTAAATATAATGATAAAGGAAAAACCATGTCAATATTATTGTTGTATTCCCAAGGAGGAGGTTATTTTATTGGCAAAGATTAGTGTTTTGTTAAGAGTCTACATGCAAATCAACCTAGTGCAATTACAATCAGCAACAAGAAAATAGCAAAAACAAGTGAAATGTAAATTTCAGATATTGAAGATGACGTTGGTTTGTCTATAGATGCAATTACAAGGGAAAATAAAAGAGAAACTTGTAGTAATTTGTGCACATTGACCCGCTTTTTTTATGTCGATAAGAAAAGAGAGGATGAATATGATGCCTCAAAGACAAACCACAAATGGGCTGCCATAAAGTTAATGGAACCTCAATTACACCCCAGAGGATAAAGTAGCACTACGAATTACTAGTGTTCTCAAACAAGGCCAAGCAAGAGAGGATGATTATGATGCCTCAAAGACAAACCACAAATGGGTTTCCATAAAGTTAATTGGAACCTCAATTACACCCCAGAGGATAAAGTAGCACTAAGAATTATTAGTGTTCTCAAACAAGGCCAAGTTTTTTGCCCAAAAAGATTATAAAATCTTTAGAAGGATCTAACATTTAGAAAATCACCCTAGGAATTACAATAGCTTTATGGGAAATAGAGATAAGGTGGACACAAAATGCAAGTAAAATTAACCAGCTATATTGATCTAAGGACCACAAGAAGTTTAAGATGGGTAGATTTGAAGTTTGGACCTAAAACAAAATTATTAGATTAGGGCATTAAGTCCATGCCTTATGCTTGGAGTAATATGGGTGGCTTACATATTGGATTTGGGATAAGGGCACCTCATGCTCAACATAGAAATAATTAAGGTATATGTACAACATTAAAATTGAAAGGGTTGTATTGATCTAACCACTATAGAGTTTTTATGCCATCACGTTTGTATAGAATATGCAGTTTGGACCTAAAAATGATGTGTAATTAGAGGCATTGGATAAGGTGAACCAAACAAGGAGGTTTCCCATGCAACAAATTAAGTGTAGGTCAAAGGGGGAGACAATGTTGAACAAAGATGGATGGAAATTGAATTTTCAGAGATTATTCCCAATTGGGGGTGTACTTGCTACCTTTCAATTTCACTTCAATTGTACCTAATTTTATTCACCTAGTATGTTCCATCGTATGAGCAAAACCTGTGCCTATCTTAATGATGTCAAAGCCCAGAGTACCATGATCAAATGTGCCATCACAATGATTTGCATTATTGTATCATGATCAACCAAAAGTGTGACCATTGTATCTCATGTATTGTGCTAGACCATGCTTAGTGATCTATGTAAAGAGTTTTTTTTCATCTAGGTGGTTGCTCTAGACTCTTTGTGTTTTGTCATGACTCATCCTAGTCCCCATTTCAAGATAGTCCTTGCCTTTATGGCTCATACTTACCATCTCATGGAGGTCATTTATGGCCAAAGTGGGTGCACTAGGATCTTGGAGTGGATCTACTAGGACATGTGACTTGGGGAATCCTTAGGATTTTTCACTTTACCCTCGTGCAAAAATGTTGTCCATATATTATAAAGGTTGTTATTCCTAGAGAGCACACTTATTTTATACCTAAAGCATGGATCTCCTTATGTGTTAGTCACACTTTGGGGATTCATGACACAAATTTACCAATTAAGGTCGCTCTACATATTTTTTTGCGAAGACACAACTCTTAATGCACCTTCACAACTCCCAAGGTAGTTCATGGCGCCCTAAGCACTAGTCAGAACACCCTATGCACTTTGGGGCTATTATTCATGCACTTGGATTATCCATCCATGCCATGTCATAGATCTTGGAGCGCTCAACCTTCTCACATTTGGAGACACATGTCACAAAATCATGAAAAAAGCACCTTGGAAGATGCATTACTTAGTCGTTGGGGCTTCTATTTGGCTCGTGTGGACCTTCTTGGGCCTCCCTTGACTTGAGGGTGTTGAATGGCATGATTTGAGAAGGTTATGTATTGGAGACCTCCCATATAACCATTGGAGTTTATTTTAGGTATGGCATTCCCTCATTGAGCCCCCCACATGCCACATGTGGAATTTTCTCATCTTGAGCATAGTCGTTAGTGTATTTGGTGGATCTATCTTCATTGGAGAGGTATGTTGAGGAGGTTACCTTACATCCTAGAGGGACGTTGGGCTCCCTTAACCCAACCTAACCTATTTTGGTGGGATGCCTCTCTCTCTTGGGGTAATATTGTACATGTGGCACATCTATTATTGTATTTTTATGTATTGTTTGACTATCTCCTTAGTTACATGGAAGATGAGTTTGATGTGAGATCTCCTAGGCTAGATCTATGGAGATGAAAATATTTTAGTAACATGATAGTTATTGAAGTCGCCTCTATAAAAGAGGTCCCCCCTCACACTTCAATTTGTTGTTGAATGGGTACTAAAAATGTGAATTTGTTGAATATCTACCTATTGGGACAATTTGGTGTCAATTCTTGAAGCTCTTCTCTCTTGGTTATTATTTGGTACATAAAGATTGATTGTTAGTCTTCTACAAGCTAACAAAGCTGATGCATTGAAAGGTAAAGTCAACCACTTTGAGGGAAGACATTTTGAGCAACTCCTCTCCTTTCTTTGTTAGTTTGATAAGTGTTTAATTATTTGCTTTGTCTATCCATTTAAGAACCCTAGTAAGGGTATTGACTTCATTTATCAAACTATAGGTGATCATGTTAGTGAAGGTGTTCCTTTGAAGACTCCTTGTAGGGCCTTTGTCTTCATTACTTATCTTGATTAAATATGAGACTATTAAGCCTTTTGACCTAGTTTCCTCATCCTAATCCTTAAATCCTTAAATAAAAGACCAATTTTGAAGAGGAGTTTTCTCCTTGACCCCATACGCCCTTGTTGGATTAGGCACTTGTCTTTCCCATCAACCTCCAAAAATGACAAAATACCAAAATCCCTTTCTCTTTCTTTTAGTTTATAAAGAAATCTAAGGAAAATATCAAGCTAGATTTATTTTCTAGTCTAGCATTAAAATAATATCATATTCCATTTACTAGACTAGGCTAGATTAGGGTTTGTGCATAAATTTTATATCTTAAAATCTTGGGTTTGTGCATGAATTTTATATTTTAAACTCTTATTAGGCAAATTGACTCCTACAATTGTGCATCTAAAGTTTATTCATCGTTCTTTGGGTTGTTTTAATCATTTATGTAAACCTGGAAATTGGACATAAGGATAAAAATCATATTTACATAAACCCCAAGTCCAAGTTTAATGCATCTAAAAATTATTTAGCACTAGACTTTGCACTAATTTCATAAGCTCGAAGGTTTTTGTCATGTTATCTTCTTTTATCTAGTTGTCAAAATATCTTCAAGTTAGTGTTACTTGCATATCATTCACTTGAAGATATTTTTTGTAAATTCTAAGTAATTCTTGAAAAACCATAAGGTGAATTCACCTTTTGATTCAAGTTCTTGTTATCTCACAGTTTACTTATTGTTTCAAAACAAGGTAGGTTATAATTTCATTGTATATCATAAAACCCTAACTCATAATCCAAGATGTCTTGCTTCAAAGTTGATAATTTATCTAATTGGGTTGATATTTTTAAAAATTTCAAATCTAGAATTTTGTGTAAGTTTACTAATAAAATAGATTTGGAGACTAAGTCTCACATTGGACTTACCCTCTATTAAACACAGAATTGACTAATGTCTTGCTTCAAAGTTGATCATCTATCTTCATGTGTTGTTATTTCTTATAAATTTCAAATCTAGAATTTTGCATAAGTTTACTAATAAAATAGATTTTGAAATAAAGGACAAGCCAAGTCTCACATTGGACTTACCCTCAATTAAACATTCAAATGACTAATGTCTTGCTTCAAAGTTGATACTCTATCTTCATGGGTTGATATTTCTATAAATTTCAAATCTAAATTTTTACATAAGTTTAGTAATAAAATAGATTTGGAGATCAAAGACAAGCCAAGTCTCACCTTGGACTTGCCCTCTATTAAACACACAATTGACATAGGCTTAAAATCAAATCATATAAAGTTAATTGGTGTTGATCTAATATATCTCTTGCGGTTTCATTTAGCTTAGAGTTGTTTATTTTCCTAGTTTACTTCTTTTGAGTGATTATTAGCTTGAGATGGTAATCAAACTATCACAAATCCAAGTGTTCTTTATTGCATACTTTATAAATCAGATTTGGTACTAATCCACTACTTTATAACTCATAAAATATCAAAGTGGATTCGTGTGGTTTATGCTCTTTATCTTGAAGTCTTAACTTAAAGCATTGAATGACTTATTTGTTAGAATCCTTAACTTTACTTTGATATATATTTTGTGGGATACATTTAAGTAACATTTTCTCTCATTGTTTAAATCCTAATTTAGGATTTACTTGAGCTCTCTTAATAATAGATTGAAGTGTCACTCCCCTTGGCCTTTGAAATCTAGGCAAAAGTGAAGGGGAAATTGTGTTGAGGTGATAGTGACACAATTCCCATACGTTACCCCAAGGTGGCATCCATGGTTGGGCTTTCCAATTGGATGCTAGTTTAGGTGGCGACACTTCCTACAACATAAGTGCCAACGACGTTTGGTTGTCCCTTGGTATTGATAGTCATGACGTCAACATTATGCAATAACATATGCCAAGGGTCATGTGACAATCTCAAAGATGAAGGCTGATCGAATTACTCCTAGTGAGGATAGATTTGAGAGTTATGGAAGAGTAATAGATAGGTAGGGAACTCTAGAGGTTGAACCAACTAATTTGTGAATTGATTTCCTTGACTGCCTCTACTTGCTCTTAGGGTGGCACACAACCAATCATTACGTAGAACTCAGAGATTTTTCTCACCATATTTTTCTAAACTCAAACTAGAGTGCATGTGACATTGTCAACAACTAATGATGAAGGGGATTGACAAGGCCGCCTAGTAACACTTATTACCCAGTATAGATAGCCTCGTGTTAAAACAACATAATATGGTGGGCAGGAGAAATAAGAGGCTGAAAATATGGTTAGAACATTTCTAAGACATTCTCCTCCATATTGTCCAAGGTGTAAAAGGTACAGTGCTTGGGAGGCCTTTCATGAAGCCATGCACAATATAGTCAAAGAATCACATTAGTGTAAAAATTTAACATTTACTCATCACAGTAACTGGTATCAAAGGGCATCACAGTTTAGTTGAACCTCGTACACAAAAGTGAAAGCCACATCAGATTTAATTTCAAAGAACCCTTCACCAATAAACTAAGCCCTTCATTCTAGAGAAGGTATTCAAAGGGCATCACAGTTCATTTGAACCTCGTACATAAAAGTGAAAGCCACTTCAGATTTAATTTCAAAGAACCCTTCACCAATAAACTAAGCCCTTCATTCTAGAGAAGGTATTATTTGCTCAGTTTATGCTTATAAATTGAGATTAAACTGCATAGCTAAGAAATACAGTAGGTGTAGATACAAATAGATGGCTAAAAAACAATATAATCAATGCAAAAATTATTCCTCAAAACAAAAAATGGCCAGAGCACAAGCTAAACACTAACAGTTGAATCAGACCAGACTGAACAAAGTAAGAAATGCACAACATACAGAAATTTTCCAATATTGAAGGTAGACAAAAATATTTCTTCATCTAGCCAAAACCAAAGAAAGCAGAATGAATCAATCCTGAAAATATATAGGAAATGGTTTAAAAGTCTCCGTAGCACTTGTTCACTGAGATACTTTTCTCATGGACACAGTTAGGCTGGTACATTCTTGCAGCTGCTCCACAATGTAAAGGCAATTTGTATCGTCTTGCATTGGTTTGACTACTTTTGAATGTGTATATATGACCCATATGTAGGCATATAGGGCAAAGCAGGTCCTTTCCATTCTTTTAGAAAACATTTATTCATATCTAAACAGAAACTAAGCAAACGAGAGATTTTCTGATCAGCTAGAGAGAAAATATAATATTCTTCAGGTCCTGACTTGCTTTTTGAAGCATTTATTTCCTTGAGGATATATTGTAAATCCACAACCATCATCTTGTTTTTATATATAGCAATATACCTTCTATGGAAAAGATAAGGATAACGAGTAACTTTGACCTTTCAAAACATCACAAGATCCAATTTTGGAATTCCCGAGACATGTGGTTGCAGATATCTCTTGCAACTTTCTAATGCACATTTCAAGACATACTTCAGAATAATTTAGATCAAGCAAAATGGGATAGGAGAGCACATGAGCTTATGCAGTTACATCGAGGCAGACTGAAATAGACAAGTACGGTCTATAAACAAGAAATACAACTGGAAAGAGAATTTAGGAACAGTATGTTACAGGCAGGAATGCAAATTAAGAGAGAGACAACGCAAGTGCAGAGTTTATTCAAAACATACCCATCACGATCCATGCCCAGAGTAATGCTCAGGGTTTGTCTTTGTCTAGCATTTTCAACAATTTTGATTTTAAGAGGTTCATTCTTTGATTCAGTGCTACCCTGGAAATTCTCTATATGTTCAAACTAGAAAAATATTTTAACAGTGCAATATGCTGGGAAGGAATCAAGAATGAGTAGACTAGCACATGTTGACCACTAACCCAATAACACTAGCAAACCTCTGTTACCAAACTCACAAGCAAACTCAGATACTGGTGATTTTTGACTAGACTCGCAAGCCAAACAAAACAAAATGACTCGGGCAAGTCATACTCTTGTTGACAGAATCTGACTCAGGTGAAACAAGTTTGACTTGCAATTACTCACGAGTCAAATTTTGACACTCATGTAATCACAAGACAAACTTGCTTTGACCTGAGTTATTAGTTAAAATACTTCCAGACTTCAGTTCATATTATGCATTGTTTTTGGATTCATTATATGACTATATGAGATATGGTACATGTGATTTTCGGACATCTATTGATATTCTGCATTGTATGGACACAGATTTATTTAATATAAATGAAAACTTCTTTTTTTATCCAAAAATGTGCATTGCTTTGTATTTTTGTTTGTGCAATTTTTTCCCGTGTCAAGTCAAACCACTCCTCTGCATTGCCGAGTTTTTCCCCAAGCAGAGTCTAGTAACATTGTGGCAAACATTATTAACCAGCAAATACTATAGGTCACAATATTTATCGGATATACCAGATAGATAATCCTGTTAACTAAACAGTTAGCAAGATAAAATATAGTGTTTTTCATGTGCTATCATTGCTTTTGAGGCGTCTATGTTCTTAAGAATGTATTACAATTGTAAATCCACAACTATATCAACATACCTTCAATGAAAAAAAGAAGGATATCAAGTACCTTCGACCTCTCAGAAACATCACAAGGTCCAATTTAGAAATACCTGACACATAAGCTTGCTGATATCTCTTATGAATTTTTAATAACCATTTCTAGACATACTTCAGAATAGTTTAGTCAATGATATCAAGCAAGCAAAACGGGATAGGAGAGCATGTGGGCTTGCAGTTACATTAAGGCATTTCAGAATAGATAAGTACCGTCTATAAACTAGAAAGACAAGCAAGAAATGAGATTTAGGATCTGTATGTTACATGCAGGAATGCAGATTAGGAGAGAGAAAACGCTGGTACAGAGTCTATTCAAAACATACCCATTACTATCCATGCCCAGAGTAATGCTCAGAGTTTGTATTTTGTCCAACATTTTCAAAAAAGATCATTTTAATATGCTCATTATTTGCTTTAGCGCTACCCTGGAAGTTCTCTGTAAATTCAAACTAGAGCAGTATTTTAACAGTACAACATTCTGGTGAAGAATCAAGAATGGATGAGACTAGATTAGCACATGCTGACCACTAACCCAAGATGACTAAAAGCATTAATCAATCCCAAGTTTTAACTTTCCAGAATCCTAACCAGCAAGTACTGACTAGGTCATAAGAGTTATCTAATATATATTAAACAGATAAGTTCCTATCAAACTAAAATAGCATCACCTGTATTCCATTGTAAACATTAAAAATAGGAAAGCATGAAAAGTGACACATCAACAATGATGAGGGGCACAACATCAAAAGACTAAGTCCAGTGCTTTGTGGACTAAGCTACCTGGTAGATCTACATGTTGAACATAAAGTAAAATTTCCTACGAATTAAATCAGGAAGGGAAGAGAAGGGGGCACACGTCAATATAAGTTAGTCATGTCATTGCCTAGTGAATTGCAATATTAATTATACTACACTGTCTAAATTGACCAAAAAGAAATCAATGTGTTTGAAGAAAATGAAAATCCTACACAAAAACGTTAAGCAGAATGAAAAGACAGTGTAAACTGCTGCGCAGGCAATCTCAACTAATTATCATTTGGTACTGTATAACCCATGTATTTCAGTGGCATTGCATCAGCAAAAAATGTTTTCAGGACACAATTTACCTGAATTTCAGTGATTGTGTAAAGGTTCATCTGTCCTACAATAAACTTTCAAGGTTTAAATTCTCAGAGAAAAGCACACATGTAATAACCAACAAGTACTAACTAGGTCGCAGGAGTTACTGGATATATTTACCAGATAGAAAATAGTGTCAACTCAATTATATTGTCAACGGTGACTCTAAAATTGAGTTAAACATAAAAATAGGAATGCATGAAAAGAAAAACACAGCAGCAATGATGAGAGGGGCACAAAACCAAGAGATTCATGCTTTGTGCACTGAGCTATCTGGTAGACTTACATCATACATGTAGTACACAAAAGTAAAATTTTCTACAAATTAAAAAAGGAGAGAGGAGCACACATCAAGAGAACATGGACATGTCATTTGTGAATTTCGATATTAATTATGCTACACTATCTAATTTGACCAAAAATCAATCAATGTACGGGGAGAAAATGAAGACCCTGCACAAACACACAAGTTAAACCACAGGGAAAGACGGTCTCAATTCCTGGACATGCAATCTCAACCAAATAATCATTCAGCATAATTCCAGTGTATAACTGATGTATTTCAGTAGCATGGCATCAGCAAGAATATTTTCAACACATAAAACTTACCTGAATTTCAGTGATCAAGTGTAAAGGCATCATGTGCCATGCAGTAAACTTTAAGACAAAACAACAAAATGTTCTAATCAAGCTCAGTGAAGAGTTGCCCAGAAAAGGGCAAGAGATGAGATGAAAAGAAAAAACACTTCCAGGTTACCTTTCTATTCTGAACTGCTAAAACTTCTCTTCCAGAATCCAAACGATGTTAAGCTGCCTAGTCAGAAGTATCCAACTAAAAATGAAAATTCTTCCTCAGATGACAGTATTTGAGCATGAGAGAATAGACAGAGGAAACATTTAAAACCCAGTGTTAGCCATCTTTTAGCTAGGATTTAAAATCCAATCTTAGTAAAAAACCTAGATAGACCAAGTTTGTTGGAAGCAGGAGCGAAGTGCAGAATGGAAGAGGGAGTGCTAAGTGTCAATTTCCAAAATACCCCAGGACCGAACAGAGCAGGGAGCATTTATTATCAGTTTTGCAAATATCTCTAATTTCTCCAAGTTTTTATGATTTCTCCCAAGTTTTTCAGGTTGCTAATTTGTCAGATATTTTCAGAATTCTTCAGGTCTAAGTTTATTCTTGCCAATATTTTCCAATAATTTCCGATAAGTTTCTTTCCAGGCCCTCGTGATATATTCCCCAAAATGATATTTGCAACAACGTTTATTATATACGATATATTTTAATATATTTTATGCATATATTCAAAAAAGCATGCAGAATGTCAAATTAGTTGCAGAAAATATGAAAACATAGATTTTTGTGTGACTTTTAGACAAAGATGGAAATACTACATTTTTAAGAAGCTAGAAATATAATCCATAGTAGGTTAATGATAATCATTAAAGCATCAACCATTTAGTATACAGATACCATCAAACAGTTATAACATCAAATGATCATAACATCAAGTTTCAAATTTCAACAGATAACATTTGTCATCAACAAACTGTAAAAGATAACATCAACCATGAAATGAAACAGGGCATCATGACCAAAGAGTTTAATATGCAGTCAACTGCCATATAATGTTTACAAAATAGCCCATAATAAAAACACAATTCTAAGTTCTAGAATCTAAACTGAAAAAGACAAATAATTCTACTATCTACTAATCTTTCCTCATGCCACAAACGAATTCTAATTTCTTTTCCCGTGGTCTAACAACAGGAGTAGTAGGAAGAGGTCATGCAATACTAGGACGAACACCACCACGAGCTACAAAGCCCCCATTCAAGAGTGGCAGTTGTGAAGCTAAATCAACTACATCTAGCATCCTGTTAGCACCAACAATGGTAGTGGATGGGAGTAGCATCTCTGATATATCATCAACATCATGAGTCCCATCAGCCAAAAGTTCAGCCTACAATCACTCAAAAGCTATGGCGTCATCCTCCTAATTATCCTCCTCTAGATTGTTTTCCCCAGTCTCATATGTTCTATCATTCATCACCGCTCACAATAATGGTACAACACCCTAAATTTGTAGTGCACATAAACCAAGCTTTATACTCAGCTTACATTCAAGTTAAAGTTATAGCCTATAGGTGCTCCAACACCCCTCTACAAATGAAATGTTCACAACCTACGAAAGCACTCTCACTGCCAATTTATGCAAATGTGTGGTTGAACTGCCATTCTCATTCCACCATTCTATAGGATTCATCCTATCTCAATCTTTGCCTGCATAAATATAACCTAAGACTCCATGGCCAGCAATGTAAAAGCTTAATTAGCTTCGTAC
>ML787767.1:61467-75993 GCA_009831015.1 Picea engelmannii | reverse complement strand
TAGATCTTATGCAATCAAAGAATCTTATCAACACATTTACCTGGATCAACACTCATCTATTCCAAAAGGCAAGATTTGAGACCAAGTTTGGACAAAAGAATCAATCCCAAAGGTAAGCAATCTTCTTTGGTTACTAACCCACTGAAGGCTCCTTACAGGTGAAAACTACAAGAGAAGAGGAATTCAGGGACCATCAATCCCCTTCCTGGGCAAAAGGGACGAAGAAACAAGTCGCATCTCTTCTTGGAAGATGGGATTACCTACCCATCTTGGAGCTCAAAAATGAAAAGCAGAATTCCAATCCTAGCACTCGTACTACCCAGACTACAAGGAAAGTAACATTGTTATCAAAACACTCTGGACTCTCCTACTAAAATACATCTATGGGAAGGTTTGGTTGGCAAAAAACAGTGATATATTCAAACAAAAAGAAATCCCACCCTCATACCAAGAGACATCTATTGGAAGGTTTGGTTGGCAGGAAACAGTGCTATATTCAAACAAAAAGAAATCCCACCAAGAATATCTGCAATTCTGACCATCTCTCTATTGGGGAAAGTGTAGCAATCCATTTTGGAGAGAAAAACTCAAACCAAAATCTAAACCAAAGTGAAGTCCAGGGGCTACAAGCTCTTAAGATGTGGAACTGGCCCATGTCCACCAAATATTTCAAAGCAAAAACGGCCCTTTGAAGTCCATTTGATTTTGGGAAAAGATTCAAATTCAAGATTGGATAAGCAAGGAAAATAAACCTTTACTGTTCTTCGATGATCTTCAAGTAGATATGATGGAAATGCAAGGGTTGGAGACATCATCTTCTATTCTGCAAGTAAATTTCTCAGGTTTGCTTGGGGCCTAGGCACTGCCCCCAATAGCTAGATGCAGTTCTGCAAGGTTTCCAAATCCTCCAAAAGTTAACAGCCGGCCCTATCTCAAGCACCAGGGACTTTATGTTGATTATATCAATTCTGTGTCAAAAGGTGATCTAATCAGATATTTCCTATCAAGAGACTTGATGAGAGAGTGAAAGAATTGATGATGGGCTTTGGGTCTGTAACAATGCGGCATGCAATGAGAAGGTTCAACAACTATGCTGATAAGATAATTTTATCAATGTCCAACAAATGGCCACAATAAGTAGGTCAATGGGGCTAAAAGAGTACAACCAATGTAAGTAAAAAGTGAGAGTGCAAAAGCAACTCCGATACAAATGCTATCAAAAGCCGATAAAGATGAGGATCTAGGTATCTAGATAAAAGAAACTATAAGAGAAGGTACAAGTACAAGATAAATGCTAAAAACAGAAACTAGGTTTCGTGGAAAAGAGAAGATGCCACGACAAGTTGGAGCTAGCTGTTGAGGCCAAGGAAGGTTATTGAGAAGTAGGCTCCTCATCCAAGTCATCAATCACTATGAAAGGGCCGATGCAATGTCAGATGATGTCCTTTAGTCCAGGACTGATGAATTTTGGCTGAATTATCCTAAGGGGGGGACACAAGAGCGAGGAAGTCGGGGCTTGAAACAACAGCTCCTCAAGGGCCTCAAGGAGGTCGGTCAACCCATCAGGGGGGGTGTCAAGAGGAAACCTGAGGTACATGATCCAGTTTAAAGAAGATGACGAAAAAGAAGATAAAAGATGAAAATAGAAGACAAAAGACTGCAAACTGAAGAAGATTGAAGACAAAGCGCTCAAAAGAAGAAGATGAAGATTGGACTGGTTCAAAAGACCAATTGAAGAAATACAGGATGATGATTGAATATTGAAATCAAAAGTATTTGTTATGGAGAAGTATGAAGGAATAACTCAAACTTGTGAATATAAATGCCTAAAGTATGTGGTTGCATAAATATAATGTAGTAGACCAAGCTTAAATGTCTAAGTACAAAACTAAGAATAAGGGCAAGGAGAAGTTAGAATGAGGAGTTCATAGAATCAAGATGAATAATTCATGGAGATATTATTGGATATAGTTATGGAGATGGTTGAACTAAATATCTAATTATGACATTGTTGTTATGGTCACTGTTGGCCCCCGGGGGTAACTACTTATAAAGCCATTGTCTCAGCGGTGTGGTGTTCCAACTTGCATGAGCTCTCTTACTCATCTCATCCAAACTCAAACTTTTTCTTCCAGTTATCCTTTAGACATGTGATGATCTCACCCCATGTCAATTCTCATCGTTTCATTCAAATGTCTCAGCCATGGTATATCAGTTCCTATCTCTTACACCTCAGATGACAAATGCACTTACAGATGGTACACTATGCTTTCACGCACATTGTTCTATGTTCTCATGGTTTAGCTTGTTTACTTCAATTGTTTTGTTATGGTTTCATGTGTGGTTTCTTGCTTAGATAGGGTGTGATGATTTCTTATCTGGTTGTCAATGTGGTGAACATTAAGTGTTATCTAATAACACTTCATAAACCTAACAATTTTATTATTTTCCTCGACATACCATGGGGGACACAATTTTCCTTTAGACAAGTGTCGTTACCTCTTGAGTCAAGTTGTACTACTACAGAACTAGGAAGAATGTAGCATATGTCATATATCTAAGTTCTAACCATACTTAACATTTTTCATCTTTCCCTTTCACTCCATACCATTCAACCACAGTTTCTCGCTCATGGTTAGCTTATCAAATGTAATTCATCAAGGTTCTAAGCAAAGAATGAAGACCCATTTATAAGAGCCTCGACATCAAAGAGAGAAAGTGCTCGAGGTAGTTGCAGCTTAAAAAAGTCAAAAGCCAAACATAATAATGCTAGAACAATACCACCTCAATAAAAGGCCCTTACCCCTAGGTGTAACACCCATGTTTCCCCCAGCTTGTAATTAATCATTACTTATGATTATCATGCCATGGCATGTGAACACTGTAAATGTATTATTGTTTAGATTGCCAACAACTGACTGTGGGGGTGAAGCTTTGAAGTATTGGCCATGATTCCACTAGAGGAAAGAGTGAGGAAACCTGTAGAGAGGGTTCATCATGCCAAGATGACCCAATCCTCTTTGCTGAAATATTTGATCTGGAATAATAAGCCTCATCCTGATCCCAAGGAAAAATTAGTTAATTAGAAAAGGACTAGTGGTTGAACCACCAACCACCCCAATGAATGGAAGCATGGGAGGCATGGCTGAGAAGACAGAAAATTGTCAACCCGAAGTACCACAAAGTGCAGTCTTCTTGCAGGCCCAAATTGACGCGAGTTCCTTCTGCCAGAAGGAATAGGACAGGTCCACAACCTTCCTTGGGGGGGGGGGGCGTGCAAGAGAATACAAGGAGGGAGAAAAGAAGAGAGTAGGGGGGGTGAGAGGAATTCCATTCCTAGAAGAGGGGCTTGGAAAAGATCATAGAACTCGTGAAAGAGTTTTGATCGGAAACATAAAATATCAGAGGAACACAGAGAACTCCCTGGTGGTATCATGGCTTGGCACAGGGGTGGCCAGAGTGCTAAGAGTGAATGCATATGAGCCTACGGTTGGGTGGAAAGGCGAACATCCACAATCAGTCTGGTAGCTCTAACTTACAACACAGATAAGTATTTCACATATTATATGTAATTGAATTGAAACGCATGATAGGACATCTATGATTTTGTTAGAGATGTGCATTGCATGATTAATGGTAATAATGCTTGTTTTCATTCGTGAACTCCTACATTCGGGCGATTGTAGGACGACAAGCTTGGCGCATGCCTTGCACAATTGCATATGATTATCAACCTTGGTGCATGCCTTGCACAGTTGCATATGATTATCTTGTTGAACGGTAAAAATAGTAACTTCAATGGCCTCGTGGCCCGGTAAGTGTGAAGTAGAATTTGAATATTACATTTTGTTAATGACTTTTTGTCTAATCATGTTTAGCGAAGGAGGACTGTTAGTACTGGCCTTTAAGCGAATTTGGGGCAAACAATGAGTGACCCCTGTCTAAATCTATATATGTGCTAATCCTCCAAAAAACTGTCTAAGGATAAAATCCGCGGGTATAGAGTCAACACTGACTCTACAGGACTGTTCTGAACTCGTCCATACTTCGAAATCCCTTTTCCTGTTGTAGAATTCAAGTTCTGTAAATGGAAGGCGCTTCCTTCAAACCATTCTTCCAAGTAACCGCAAGCTTGAGCCCACAGACTTAACCAAATATTGGGTAAGGCTTATAAGTGTAGCCCTCTGGGGCTTGTCAAAATCCCATATGACCAAGGTTCTAGGTCCCTTCGCTGCGCTCGAAAAAGAGCTAAGCCTTTCGAGCTTCGAGACTTCGAAGGTTCGAGGCTCCGGGATGTTAGAACTTCACAACACTCTAACCCTGCCGAAGGCAAACCTATTGACGCGGTTACCAGATGGTTCGACCGACAACTGGCGATCTCTTATCTGTTACCATGGGATTCGCCCTAACATTAAACCCTGACCAACTTTTCGACCGCGAAGCAACGCGAGCCATAGATATAAGGACTTCGGGATCTTCCCTAACCGTTGGATATATGCTACGATCAATTTGACGTTGACCTACTCAGGGAGTAAAAAGGTGTTAAACAGCCAAAATACCCAAATGCCAAAGTCACGAAGTAAAGTGGGTCATAGATCTAAGGATCCTCCAGGACTCTTCTCAATCGTTAGATCTAGTATAGTGGAAGGACAGAATAAGCGGTATCATTAACTGACCGCAAGCAGTCATTCCCACATTATAACCGCTTCGACAAGTAACCCTTAGGGGAATTGAAGGGTTAAGAACGGTAAGAGTCGCAAACTCGCAAATCCCCAAAGTGGCAAAATCCCGCCAACCGTTGGATCGTGGGGAAGAATTCGAGAATAGTGTGAGTCGTCGATCTGAGGATCTGTTGGGGTCCTTTCCCCAATCGTTTGATCAACTAGTGGAAGGACATCGTAAGTACTTCAACAAAGTCCTACTCCGGGATATGTAAGGAACCAGGAGTGAGAACATCCTAAAGCGTCAAAAGTCGAAGTACATGGAAAGGAAGCCCGGGACTTTGGGACTCCGAGAGATTTGACATGTTGGTGAATAAGAATATCCCGAAGGCCGAAGGCCGAAGGTCGAAGTACACCGCGAGAAATTCCGGAACTTCGGAACTTCAGAACTCCGAGGAGGGCGTGCGGAACTTCAGAACTCCGAGGAGGGCGTGAGCGTGCAAGAGAATACGAGGAGGGAGAAAAGAAGAGAGTAAGGGGGGTGCGAGGAATTCCATTTCCAGAAAAGGGGCTTGGAAAAGATCATAGAACTCGTGAAAGAGTTTTAATCTGAAACATAAAAGATCCGAGGAACAAAGAGAATTCCCCGGTGGTATCATGGCTTGGCACGGGGGTGGCCAGAGTGCTAATAGTGAATGCATCTGAGCCTACGGTTGGGTGGAAAGGCGAACACCCACAGTCAATTTGGTAGCTCTAACTTACAATACAGATAAGTATTTCACATATTCTATGTAATTGAATTGAAACGCATGATAGGACGTCTATGATTTTGTTAGAGATGTGCATTGCATGATTAATGGTAATAATGCTTGTTTTCATTCGTGAACTCCTGCATTCAGGCGATTGTAGAACGACAAGCTTGGTGCATGCCTTGCACAGTTGCATTCGATTATCAAGCTTGGTGCATGCCTTGCACAGTTGCATATGATTATCTTGTTGAACGGTAAAAATAGTAACTTCGATGCCCTCGTGGCCCGGTAAGTGTGAAGTAGAATTTGAATATCACATTTTGTTAATGACTTTCTGTCTAATCTTGTTTAGCGAAGGAGGACTGTTAGTAATGGCCTTTAAGCGAATTTGGGGCAAACAACAAGTGATCCCTGTTTAAATCTATATATGTGCTAATACTCCAAAAGACTGTCTAAGGATAAAATCCGTGAGTACAAAGTCGGGACTGACTCTACAGGACTGTTCTGAACTCGTCCATCCCTCAAAATCCCTTTTCTTGTTATAGAATTCGAGTTCTGTAAATGGAAGGCGCTTCCTTCAAACCATCTTCCAAGTAACCACAAGCTCGAGTCCATGGACTTAACCAAATATTAGGTAAGACTTAAGAGTGTAGCCCTTTGAGGCTTGTCAAAATCCCATATGACCAGGGTTTTGGGACCCTTCACTACGCTAGAAAAAGAGCTAAGCCTTTCGAGCTCCGGGACTTCGGAGGTTCAGGGCTCCGCGATGTTAGAACTTCACAACACTCTAACCCTACTGAAGGCAAACCTATT
The DNA here is from genome assembly GCA_009831015.1 of Picea engelmannii. Lineage (NCBI taxonomy): Eukaryota > Viridiplantae > Streptophyta > Pinopsida > Pinales > Pinaceae > Picea > Picea engelmannii. The sequence continues at coordinate 69,770 of ML787767.1, read as the reverse complement.
GACACGGTTACCAAATGGTTCGACCGGCCACTGGCGGTCTCTTATCCGTTACCATGGGAATCGCCCTAACATTAAACCCTGACCAACTTTTCGACCATGAAGCAACGCGAGCCATAGATGTAAGGACTTTGGGATCTTGCCTAACCGTTGGATATATGCTACGGTCAATTCGGTGCTGACCTACTCAAGGAGTAAAAAGGTGTTAAACGGTCAGAATCCCCGAATGTCAAAGTCACGAAGTAACGTGGGTCGTAGATCTAAGGATCCTTCGGGAACCTTCTCAACCGTTAGATCTAGTATAGTGGAAGGACAGGGTAAGCGGTATCATTAACCGACATCAAGAAGTCATTCCCACTTTATGACCGCTTTGACAGGTAACCCTTAGGGGAATTGAAGGGTTAAGAACGGTAAGGGTCGCGAACTCGTGAATCCCCGAAGTGGCGAAATCCCGCCAACCATTGGATCGTGGGGAAGAATTCAAGAGTAATGTGAGTCGTCGATCTGAAGATCTGTTGGGGTCCTTTCCCCAATCGTTCGATCAACTAGTGGAAGGACATCATAAGTGGTTCGATGAAGTCCTACTCCGGGATACGTAAGGCACAAGGAGTGAGAACATCCCGAAGCGTTGAAGGTCGAAGTACATGGCAAGGAAGCCCGGGACTTCGAGACTCCGAGAGATTTGACATGTTGGCGCATAAGAATATCCCAAAGGCCGAAGGCCAGAGTATGTGGCGAGGAATTCCGGAACTTCGGAACTTCAAAACTCCGGGGGGGGGCCATGGGCATGCAAGAGAATACAAGGAGAGAGAAAAGAAGAGAGTAGGGGGGGTGCGAGGAATTCCATTCCCAGAAGGGGGGCTTGGAAAAGATCATAGAACTCGTGAAAGAGTTTTGATTGGAAACATAGAAGATCCGAGGAACACAGATGACTCCCTGGTGGTATCATGGCTTGGCACGAGGGTGGCCAGAGTGCTAAGAGTGAATGCATCTGAGCCTATGGTTGGGTGGAAAGGTGAACACCCATAGTCAGTTTAGTAGCTCTAACTTACAATACATATAAGTATTTCACATATTCTATGTAATTGAATTGAAACGCATGATAGGGCGTCTTTGATTTTGTTAGAGATGTGCATTACATGATTTATGGTAATAATGCTTGTGTTCATTCGTGAACTCATGCATTCGGGCGATTGTAGCACAACAAGCTTGGTGCATGCCTTGCATAGTTGCATATGATTATCAAGCTTGGTGCATGCCTTGCACAATTGCATATGATTATCTTTACGAACGGTAAAAATAGTAACTTCGATACCCTCGTGGCCCAGTAAGTGTGAAGTAGAATTTGAATATCACATTTTGTTAATGACTTTCTATCTAATCCTGTTTAGCGAAGGAGGACTGTTAGTAATGGCCTTTAAGCGAATTTGGGGCAAACAACGAGTGACCCTTGTCTAAATCTATATATGTGTTAATCTTCCAAAAGATTGTCTAAGGCTAAAATCTGCGAGTACAGAGTCGAGACTAACTCTACAGGACTGTTCTGAACTCGTCCATCCCTCGAAGTCCCTTTTCCTGTTATAGAATTCGAGTTCTGTAAATGGAAGGTCCTTCCTTCAAACCATTCTTCCAAGTAACCACAAGCTCGAGTCCACGAACTTAACCAAATATTGGGTAAGACTTAAGATTCTAGCCCTCTGGGGCTTGTCAAAATCCCATATGACAAGGGTTCTGGGACCCTTCGCTACGCTCGAAAAGGAGCTAAGCCTTTCGAGCTTCGAGACTTCAGAGGATCAGGGGTCTAGGATGTTAGAACTTCACAACACTCTAACCCTACCGAAGGCAAACCTATTGACGCGGTTACCAGATGGTTCGACCGGCAACTGACGGTCTCTTATCCATTACCATGGGATTCGCCCTAACATTAAACCCTAACGAACTTTTCAACCGCGAAGCAACACCATAGATATAAGGACTTCAGGGTCTTCCCTAACCATTGGATATATGCTACGGTCAATTCGGCGTTGACCTACTCAGGGAGTAAAAAGGTGTTAAACGACCGGAATCCCCGAATGTCGAAGTCACAAAGTAACGTGGGTCGTAGATCTAAGGATCCTTCAGGACCCATCTCAACCGTTAGATCAAGTATAGTGGGAGGGCAAGGTAGGCGGTATCATTAACCGACAGCAAGCAGTCATTCCCACACTATGACAACTTCGGCATGTAACCCTTAGGGGAATTGAAGGGTTAAGAACGGTAAGGGTCGCAAACTCAGAAATCCCCGAAGTGGCATGTTGAATTTAAAACAGCTGCAAGAGCCATTCTCTGGGAGGATGGCAAAGACCCTAGCTGAGATCTAGGGCCCCCAGTGCACTCCTGGGATTCTTGGTCTGGGACCAAACTGTCAGAGCCATGGAAAAAGACCCTTGTAAGGGCCCCCAGTAGATGACTGGGGTTCTTGATCTGGGACCAAGCAGCAAAAGACCCTTGTAAAGGCCCCCAGTAGATGATTGGGGTTCTTGATCTGGGACCAAGTAGCAAAAGACCCTTGTAAGGGCCCCCAGTAGATGATCGGGATTCTTGGTTTGGGAACTAGCAATGAAGACCCTTGTGAGAGTCCCTAGTAGACGACTGGATTCTTGGTCTGGGACCAAGCAGTTAAAGTCCCTAGATGTGTCTAGGGCCCCTGGACATGTTCCAGGGTACCCATGTCTAGGGCATGGGTTGATCCTTGGTCTTGTACCTTGATGGATAAGACCCTAGATATGTTCTGGGGCAACCTGGTCCTTGATCAGGCAGTTGTTGGTGTATGACCCTCTTTGAAGGCGGGCATGACCACATGAGGGATGTATCCCATATGCAGTGATGATAAAGTTAAAAAGGTCACCTTGAGAATTATATGGACATGTGTAAACCTCTCTTAAACCCTCCACCTTTGATTTTTGGGCTTGAGTTTGTTTGGGGGTTATGTTTTGTATTTTTGGGTTTAATACTAGAAATATTTAATTAATATAAATTGTAAATATATTTAATTAATAGTTATATTAATTAAATATAATACTTTTAATTATTATTTCTTTTATCTAACCCTCACCCAAAAGTATAAATTAGAACCCTCCCCCCTTCATTCTCATACTATTATTCCTCTCTCTCCTAAGTGTGGCGGATTGCTCCCTTGTATGCCTGCGGCCTCCTTTGCAACAGTTCGGCCTCCTTGCTATAGTTAGCAGCTCCTTTAGTGGCAACTTTCAGATCTCCTTTGTGGTTGATTTGTTCCAGGTCCTTACTGATTGGTTTTTGCTGATATGTGAGTGGGGTAAGTGCCTTCCACTATTGAGAACACTTGTGTTGTTGCCCTCTGTGAACACTAACAGCCAGCCATCGTTCCTTAGACAGCAAACCCTCTTCAAACAGATGGTCGTCCCCTATCTAAGCCTCTTATGAAGGCCGCGGCACCCTAAGTAAGGTGGTTGGGCTATCCTTGAGGCAGTCGTCCCTTTCTCCTGGCTGTTCTTCTTATGCATGAGGGTTTGTGGGGTGTTTCAATATACTGGTGTGAAGTTCTGGTGGTGGTCTTAAACAGTCCTATAATTCTCTTGACAAGAGATCTAACCCATGAGGTAGATCTATGATACTTGACTTTTTCTGAGCATATTCTCAGTGGCACTTCATCTCTTGTGTGTGGCATGAACTCCTTCAGTGATCAGAGGTAAGACTTCAAAGATAAGTTACTTTATGGTTCAGATCTAATTGATATAGCTTAGATCTGTGTGTTTGTTGATTCTGGAAGTTATCTACAGTCTAGATCTGTTATCTATTGTTATCTATTGTTTAGATCGGTTATCTAATTGTCTAGATCTTCTATTTGTCTAGATCTGCTTAGATATGTTATCTACTGTTTAGATATAATTGTCTAGATCTTCTATTTGTCTAGATCCGATTAGATCTGTTATCTACTGTTTAAATTTAATTGTCTAGATTTGTTTATCTATTACTTAGATCTGTCATCTATTTGTTTAGATCTTGAGATCTTGATAAAACAATTGCTCAGATCTGTGATCTATTTAGCTTATTAAGAAAGAGCTTATGTCAAGGTCCAAGGATGATACATTTTTCCACGTGCTAAGCATTGTTCTTTCAAAAGAATTGGTATAGAGATCTCGTCTAGCATGTAAGATAGTCCTTGGAAACTGTTTCTGCACATCTACACCTTTGTGTCTCTTTCAGACTTAGAAAGTTTGAAGGTTGTTAACTCTGCATTTTAATTAGCAAGTGAGATCTGAATGATTGTGGCAAGCTCTACTTGAGCTGAGAATTTTTGGTCTCTTTAGTTTGGCCTCTGCTTTAACAAAGCCCTTTCACCACACCATGCTTCTCTCAGTCGGAACTACTTCTATGACAAAGAAGATATTCATTACACATTTTATTTTTTGGACTGATTAATGTGGAGAGGATAGTGAAAGACTATCTTGTTTATTGTCTTGTACACTTGTGAGATGCAAATTTGGGTGCCAAAAAAAACCTTTTGGATCTTTGGTGGAGTTATCATCGCTAGTTAGCAAAGATCTCCTTGTTAAGAAAATCTGGAGGCTAGAATATTTTCTCTGGTTTTCAAAGGGGAGGGGGGGGGCTCCTAGTAAATCCTCTAGTTTACCCTTGATTATCTTTTGATTTTTCAAGACTTTTCTCTTCTCTCTTTTGACTGAAAAATTAAATGATAACTCTTATCCTCTCTCACTTCTGAGCTAGGCCGAGTTAGTTAAAGATCTGATACAGAATGCTTGGGAATGTAACCATCATCCTGAAGATCACAAGTGATGGGTTTAAGCTTTTATAATGTTATTGTTACTAATGCTTGGTAAGTGCTTAACTTTCATTTAATAAGTTTTTGGTAAAATACAATGGCTTTGACAAAATCATTGATAAAGAAATTTTAATGGGTAACTGTGTAACCTTAGAAATGACAGCACCTTATGCACTTAATGGTCATCCATATGTACACGAGCTTTAAAGTTAACCACAATACATTGAGTGGTGGAAACTTGGAAATGACTTTGGTATTTGGCTTTGAGGAAAACATGTGTGGGCTGACTTTTGTAAGAACATAATTTGGACAATGCAGTTTTTGGCCTCATTCTTTAAGATGTATTGTTTGCATATGGATGAATAATGTTTTATCCACAGGACAGTAGGATAACCACTTAAGGATATGGAATTACTTGAACTAACAGATTTATATCAAACATCTACATACACAGAAGAAGTCTTAGACAACTTGAGTTGGTAACAGGCTACAAAGTTCAAGTATGTCTTAAAGCCTAAACAAGTTTCATGGATACTCCATTTACATTCTTTCTTGTGACTACAAATGACATCAAGAGAGATATGTTTACCTTCCTGTCATCTTTATGTATCCATGACTCAATGGAATACTATCAGAATCTCATGTGTATTTTTGTTATATGACCAAGGAAGTTGTGTTCTCAGCATATACTTATATTTTGATGTAAGCTAGGTCTTTCTCCCTGGTTTGGAAACCCAGTTGTCTGTTGGTCTTTTATCTTTGATATGAAAGACAACATGTAACCTTGGGTTATTTCCTTGGTTAAAGAGTCCAACAAATTATCTTGGTAGTTGGGAAATTTTTTTCTTCGTTTTGTGAACCCTACAGATATCTCTTTTCGAGAGTCCTTAAATTGTATTTGAGCCATTATCCTTGGCACAGGAGCTCAAGAAGTCTGACTCGACTTTTCATATTAAACTTAGTACTGGCACCAAAAACATCTTGAAAAGATGTGACACCAGAACAGAATCAAAAGATCTTATAGGTTCAGAGGGAGCCAATTTGCACATGACAGGGAGGCAAACATTTTATGAGACTTAGAGGGAGCAGTCCCTGCATATGAGTTAGTCCATGACCTATAGCAGGGATGGCAGCTTAGTAGAGTCAAGAGATACTTTTGGTTTCTTTTAAAGATTTTTTTTTTAAAGAAAACCAGCCTAGTGCCGGGAAACTAAAGGAAGCAGATAAGCATTCAGTACCTAAGGGCACTTTCAAAGAAAGCAAGAAACCAAATAAGTACTCCAGCCTTATAACTAAATTGAATCTTGTGATTGATTGAGAACCTTCCACATTTGAAGTGTGGGAAGATGCTATGATAGAAGAATATTGAATCAATTCTAAAGAATGATGTATGGGCAGTGTTTCAAAGACCTCGTGACAAATCAGTGGTAACCTCCAATGGCCTTATAAGATAAATCCTACAACAGATGGTTGTACTGAGGTTAAATTTGTGACTCGTGATTTCTCTCAGAAAGAAGGGATCCTTACTTCCATCAGGATCTTTAGTTGCAGTTTTTGATTTGGAAACTTCATCTAATAGATGTTAAGCTTTTTTTTCTTAACAGTGAAGTTAAGCAAGAGGCTATCCATGGGAAAGAATCCCATGGATTATAACAAGCTCTGAGAGCTTGGTATGAAAATGAAAGTATTGACAGTCTCTCTACAGAGTCTTGGGTTCTCCATTAGTTTTTTCTTTATATAAAGATTGTCCAAAATATTCATATTATCTTGGTATGATCTGTTCCTTACAGGAAAGGAAATTTTTTATAGCTCGGACTAAGAGGGAGGTCTTCAGTAGAAGTTGAAATGAAAGACTTGGGTCTTTTACATTACTTATGAGCTTAGAGGTGTGGCAAAACCCAGGTGAGATCTTTCTCTCACAGAGAAAATATTGACGTGCTTCGCAGATTTGGCATGATGACTGCAAGTCCATGACCACTCCAATGATCTCTAACCTAAAGAAACTACAAGATCAGGTTACAGGTTCAGATCCAGAAGACCCCACCTTATATCGTCAGATCATTGGGTCTTTGATGTATCTCGTACATACGAGACCAGACATTTGTTATGCGATAAATGCTCTCGGCCAGTTCATGTGTGAACCGAAGCATATACATATGATTGCTGTGAAGCATAATCTGAGATATGTTCGGGGATCTATAGCTCATGGTCTCAGATACACTTCCAGTGGAGTTGTAATGCTTCATGGATTTACAGATTCAGATTGGATGGGCAGTACAGTGGATCGGAAGAGCACTTCCGGATATTGCTTCAATTTGGGTTCAACAATGATTTCCTAGTCCAGCAAGAAACAGGGCTCCATAGCCCAAAGCACTGCAGAAACAGAATACATTGTTGCAAGTGCTGCTAGCAGAGAAGCAGTGCAGCTTAGGAAGCTACTTTCAGACTTGTTCAGTTTAGAGCTTGAACCCACAGTCATTCGCTGTGACAATCAGAGTTGTATAAAGCTCACCGAGAATCCAGTGTTTCACGACAGGTCGAAACACATTGAGATGAGATATCACTATGTCTGAGACATGGTACAGAAGAACGTTCTCAGCATTCAGTATGTTCCAACGGCAGAACAAACAGCAGATATTTTTACCAAGCCATTGTCCCTGACAAATTTTGCATACTTTCGTGACAAGCTTGGTGTAGCTGCTTCTCTTGCTGAGAGGAAGTGTTGAATTTAAAACAGCTACAAGAGCCATTCTTCGGGAGGATGGCAAAGACCCTAGCTGAGATCTAGGGCCCCCAGTGCACTCTTCGGGTTCTTGGTCTGGGACCAAACAGTCTGAGCCATGGCAAAAGACCCTTGTAAGGGCCCCCAATAGATGATTGGGGTTCTTGGTCTAGGACCAAGCAACAAAAGACCCTTGTAAGGGCCCCCAGTAGATGATTGGGGTTCTTTGTCTAGGACCAAGCAGCAAATAACGCTTGTAAGGGCCCCCAGTAGATGACTGGAGTTCTTGGTCTAGGACCAAGCAACAAAAGACCCTTGTAAGAGCCCCCAATAGATGACTGGGGTTCTTGGTCTGGGAACTAGCAATGAAGACCCTTGTGAGGGCCCCTAATAGACGACTGGGTTCTTGGTCTGGGACAAAGCAGTTAAAGTCCCTAGATATGTCTAGGGCCCCTGGACATGTTCAAGGGTACCCATGTCTGGGGCATGGGTTGATCCTTCATCTTGTACCTTGGTGGATAAGACCCCAGATATGTTTTGGGGCAACCTGGTCCTTGATCAAGCAGTTGTTGGTGTATGACCCTCTTTGAAGGCGGGCATGACCACATGAGGGATGTATCCCATATGCAGTGATGAGAAAGTTAAAAAGGTCACCTTGAGAATTATATGGACATGTGTAAACCTCTCTTAAACCCTCCACCTTTGATTTTTGGGCTTGAGTTTGTTTGGGGGTTGTGTTTTGTATTTTTGGGTTTAATACTAGAAATATTTAATTAATAT
>ML787767.1:0-34870 GCA_009831015.1 Picea engelmannii | reverse complement strand
TATGCCTTGGGATCCGTGTATTACCCTAGCTCTTGAAAGCTAGCAAATGAAGACCTACACATCATTCTATGATTATGTAGGTGAACCCATGAAACCCCCTTAGTTCCCTTTTTGTATTTCATCCATCACATTATTACATACTTCTAACTTAGCAATCTAGGACATACTTCTTGGTCTTAGGAGTTATAACAAAAAGGATTAAGGCTGTCCCTCCATGGTAAAACTTAGGTAAATTCTAAAATTAAATTAATGTTATGAAGTTGCTAGAAGAGATTATTTGTTGTGCATTGCTTGTATAATGGGGCTTGACTCACCACTATGATTGGGTGCCATGCATTGGGATCTATGTACATGCATCGAGGGTGGCATTTATGCCTTGGGATCTGTGTACTATGCCTCGAGATTGGTGTACTTGCTCTGACACCTGTGATATTGCCTTGGGATTTGTGTACTATGCCTCGAGATTGGTGTACTTGCTCTAACATCTGTGATACTGCCTTGGGATCCATGTACTAGCATACAGACACATATCTACATTAGGATCCGTGCCATTTTTCTTGGGATCCATGACACTATATTGACGTGTATCTACATTGGGATATGTGTAGTTTCATTGGGATACATGTCACTCCATTAGAATATGTGACAGTGCATCAAACGATGACAAGAACTCCACATCAATATCATGTGCCACCTAGACCATTCCTGGAGGACGTACTTGCTTTCATGGACATATATTCCCACACATGTGGCTTATTTGACTTTGTTATGCTTTGTTGAGCACACGTGTGAGGTTATTGAGGTGGTTGGAGTTAGTTGAGGAGTTGTTACAACCACTTGGACTGAGGTTGTTATGAGCTAATTGAGTTGGTTATAACTCCATTGGACCATTCATGCATTGGATTGACCTACTTTTGGTGCCACATATGATATCATGATGTCATCTTCTAGTGGAGGTGCACCACTATTTTATCATCAAATACCTGCAAGTCACAGTCACCTAGTCTCATTGATCTTTATCACAACAAGCATGTTGCCTTGGCACAGCACAAGCAAGCTGCACTGCTCAACCAGTTAATCCACAAACTGATGAATAGAGTGCAACCAAGGCCCTAACCTTAACCTTGGCCCGGTTCAATTTTATCAGTTCAAGTCCACCTAGTGCCACATGTGCTATCATGACATCATCTTCTAGTGGACCGCACCACCATTTTATCATCAAATACCTGCAAGTCACAGTCACCTATTATCACTGATCCTATCACAACAAGCATGTTGCCTTGGTGCAGCACAAGCATGTTGCCTTGGTGCAGCTCAACCAGTTAATCCACAAACTGAAGAACAGTATGCAACCAAGACACTAACCTTAACCTTAGCCCAGTTCAATTTTAGCAGTTCAAGTCCACTTAGGGTATAACAGCCTCCATATACAGATAAAAACTACTTGATACAGCAGAATTCATTAGTGGATATAGAGGATGTTAAGTATATTTTCAAATGTACTATCCTTGGAGCTGTTTCATTTAGGTTTTGATTTTCTGCAATGATGATGATCATAGAATATTTGGTTTGCTTGCCTATCATGTGAAACCCATCAGATTTGAAAACCCTTAATTTGCTTGTCTATTTAGTTTGCTTGCAATATAGTTTATCAAAGAATTTGTTATTAATGATGGCTTTAATCAAAACTTAGCATTTACAGTTGAAATGTACGTGTTTGTTCCAAACTGCAAAGCAATTGTTTGCACACTGGCTTTCATGCTTTTGGACCTTAAATTTGGTTATGGATTGTCTGTCATAATAGCAGAGGCGATGGACGCCAAATTTTCCTAGCCATTTTAAGCTGTTCCCAAGAACAGAGACACAATCCTCGTACCATTCCATCTTACCTGGTTATACCACCCATCCACATTGTTCCCCACGCACTGCCGGTCGATGCATACGGAAGTGGTTGCCAGTGCCACTGTAGGTGTATGGGGTATTCTTGCTGCCCAGTCTATTCATTTGCCTTGCGATGATGCATGGTATTTGCAACCAGTTGTTATTGTCATTTAACAAGTCCCAAGACAAGTCAAGTTTGGTAACTTTGGTTGCCGCCACTGTAGGTAGCCTAGTCGAGTTCGGTAACTTCAGTTGCCACTGTAGGTGTATGGGAATTTCTTGATGACCCATCTATTCATTTGTTAGTGATGTTGATTAATGGTATTTGTATGCAATTGTTATTGTCATCTGCAACAGGTCTTCCTATTGCCTTTCCATCCATTTCATCTACCAAGCAATACCCGTGCATGGTATATGAGAACAGCATTCAGAAGATTCTCATCAATATTCAAGATCGGAGCTTCTTCGTAGTGGAATGGTTCATATGAACAGATGTGGGATGAACTTTTGCTTGCTAACTGGACAGGAAATTAATCATCTACATGTCTTGCTGGATACTGAACTTCTTGACCCAGAACAGAACTCAGAGTACCGATCCACCATCCCAAAAAACTGTGCAATAGGATGTGTGTCATCGAAGATACTCGCATAAACAACGGAGCAATGTAGAAATATCTTTGCAATGCCAAAGAGGGTTATGCAGTTGTAAGCTTACCATGAACCTCGTATTTGCAGAACTACCATTGATATTAAGAACAAATTCCATCACCTTATTTGAAGTATTCTGCTACTGCAAACTTCCTGACCTAGCGGTCTCTAAGAAATATTTTTCAAAAAAAAATAGAATATTAAAACTCAGATTGAAGTCCTTCTTAACACGACAAGCTGAATAAAACAACCCTAATCCACCATTGAACTTAATCTTAGTCACATGAGCCCAACTTAAAATATCATACTTGATAATATTAATAGACAAAGCCCTTTATTGTACATTTAATGCATTCAGTTGTAGCAAGCTCAGCAAACTAGGCCTGTGTGAACAACCCTAAATTATGTGATAAGTCCATATTCGAGATTCAACCCTAGCAATTGAATAATGCAAACCCTGACCCAATGTAGGCTTCATTCATAGTTGTCTGTCTCCAAACGGAAACAGACTGATTCACTTCATACGGTGAACTAACCTCAGATTACAATAAAATTCCGTTGAAAAAATTACATAAAATGGAACTCACCGAGTCGTGAGTCAAATAAGTATCGCAATAGTCGCAATAATACCTTCACAATAAAACAACAACATCGTTATGTTGCAGACAAAAAATAAAGAAATAAAAAAAACAGCCGGGAGGAAGCAGAGCGAAACCCTTGCAAAAATAAATAGATACATAAATAAAAGGGTTAAAAAAATTAGGGTTTATCGAACATCTTTCTACTTACCGAGGCATGGTTACGCCAAGCTAGTGTCGGGGTTTGAGATCTCTCCAATTAGCGATTTTCAGATACTTCCCTTCGCCCAAAACCAGTTTGATTCAGCATAAAGCAGTGAAAGATAAATCTAAAAAATTTAAATGAAAGACTCAGACCCCGTTATTTTTGTAGAAGTACCGATATAGAAATTTGACAAAACGTATTACCATCTAACAAATTTCACGCAAATGAGTCTAGATGGAGTTTAGCTTTGCACATTTCCTCTGTTGCTGTTAGTAATGTCTGCTACTCGGCTGAATATATAGCGATAGCCGCACCAAAGAAAAAACGTAAATATGCAGACCAAATGTAACAGGAAGTGCAAGAACAAAGCTTGAAATCCACTCACCCTTAATAACCCCGCTTAAAGACCATATAACCTGGTGATAATTTCGCTCTGATTTAACTTAACGAACTTATTATCAAAGGTTTTATGTCCATCCGGATTTAAATTAGAGTATATTAATATGCCAACCATTAATATAAAAAATTGTACCTCTTTTCATTTCCTTTCAGTCTATAGTCAAGTATATTTATAATGTGATAAAACAAGTAAAATTAGTAGCAAAGCTACTTATATCTACCTATCTCTTAAAAATGTTTTAACAACAATATATAGTTTAATTTTAAAATAATTTAAAACTTAAAATAATATGTAATTTAATATTGTGATTGCATGTAAAAATAATTTACAAAAATTTATATATAATATTAATAATAAATAATATATATTAATATTAATATTAAAAAAATTATTAATCATATGAGATGAATTAATGAAAAATAAGTTGATAAGTTGGAGCACATTAACTACCATCAAATTATTATTGGTTTATATTATTGTAAAACTTATTTTATAATTTACTTTACATTATTGTCTAAATTAATTAACTTTACAAAAATTTATTTAATATTTATTAAAACAAATTTATTTGGATCATATTTAATTTTATATTATTAATATAGAAACTAGAAAACACATAACATATGATTTTATGATTTTAAAAAATCATATTTTCTAAGCTAATTAATTTTAAAATATATATTTAATATTTATTAAAACAAATTTATTTAGATGATATTTAATTTTATATTGTTAATATAAAAATTTTAAGATTTTAAAAAATTAGATTTTCTAAGTTAAGTAGCTTTCATGCTACTTAATGGAGGCACTTTCAAGATTAACTTTTTAATTTAAGAAAAATAAATAATATCTATATAAAATATTAATAAAATTTATTTATACAAGTGTAGTGATGTTAATAAAAGTGTTGTGATCCTAAGTGGTTTAGAGGAAGATGGGGCACGCGGTTTTCGGACAGGAGTTCATGAGCATATAGCATTAAATGAGGGCAACACGAAAATACAAGACAGAAACACGGAAGAGTAGGACGGAAACAAGGACGAAGGAGGAAGGTTGGCAATCTGAAGTGGTTTAGAGGAAGCATAGAGCATTAAATGAGAGCAGGATAGAAACACGTGTTAGCATTAAAAGCAGGATGGAAACAAGGACGAAAGCACATGAGAGCGTAATTTTTAATTTTTTTTATTTTAAACCAATGCATCTTGAAACAAGTGTTGCATGGCAGTGTAGTCCCTGCCAAGTTGGAATGGGAGTAAATGCGATCGTGTATAGACATGTGGGTTGCAAGTTGTAGTACATGTGGTATCCATGCATAATTTAGTATTCCCGGATTAGTTTTATTTGAAATTTATCAGAAATTATTAATGTCTACTACATCAACAAAGGTTCCTAGTATCTAAGTTTGATAGAACAGGCAAGATTTAAAAGGAGCGTGAACAAAAAAAATTAGTGTACAATAGTATTACATTTAAAAGGTTTTTGGACACAAAAAATTTAGCATACAATAGAATTGTAGTAACGTCTGTTACATAGGTTTTTTTTCTTTAAATTAGCATTGCCAAATTAGTTTTCTTTAAAACAAGGCCTCATGGACAGAAAAGAAATTGAAATTTATCAAAGTATAGGTTCCTGGACACCATAAATTATACATACAAAATATGTACTTTTATAAAGTACATATTAACTTTTATAGATACCAAATATGTACTTTTATAAAGTATGGGCATGAGATTTTATAGAGCATGCATGGAGTCCTCATTCCATACTTAGGAACTTTTTGGATCGCGGGTTATCGGGCTGGCGGGCTCTGTTGTTCTGTGCCTTACAAATAGCACCTAGAGTTCCGCGATATACAAATTGACAAGCGGACTTGCGGACTATTTGAATTTTAAGGGCCTCGTGTTGATGTAATAGCACAATTGGACTTGGGCCTTGAAATTGTAGTGCAGATGTGGCAAGCAATATGAAGGACAGGTGGTAAAGATGCAATAAATGACATACTCTCTATATGTGTGAGTAGAAAAAAAGTATTGAACACAATTTTATGACATTTATATAAAAAAAATAAAAAGCATGTTACATATTCCTGGAAATTATATATATATATGTGTGTGTGTCAAATACGATATCTCAAATTTGAATGAATGATTTATCTCAAATTTAATTTTGAAAATGACGAAGCAAAAAAAGATATGCATCAGAAAAAAGAGAATTGAAATAAAATAAATAGAATGTCTTGACATTCAGCATAGCTAAAGATGAAAATCTAGGAGCACATAAATATATAAGGAAACAAAAGAATAGTTTTATTTGGAATATATGAAAAAACAATAGTTTGTTACATATTGCTAGAAATTTAAATGTGTTTGTCATACAGACTGGGATTGGGGCTCCCACGGACCATAAGAGAAATATGTACAAGAAATAGGACTGTGGAAAGAAGAAGTGGGAGACGGTAGAGTGTAATACCTAAAAAGTAGAAATGGGAAGATATCAGTCTTTGGCTATAGATTTCTATTCATAAAAGGTGGAATAACTGGATTGATAAAGAAAGGACTATAAGTATAGACTTACAATGATGGTACATATAAGTATTTTTGGTATTTGCTCGTTGATGTCTTTTCCTGTTGGTTTTCGTCTCGGACCCGCTTGAATAACTGGATTGATAAACAAAGTATTTATAGCGATGTTCCATATAAGTATTTTTGTTATTTGCTTGTTGATGCCTTTTCCTGTTGGATTTCGTCGGCTACCCGCTTCAAGTTCTCTTCAATGTAGCTTCTCAAAGGGGTGACGTTGATGTCATTCCGGATTTTAATGCTGAAAAGTTCATTTTCTAATTCGCTTAGATCAATAGAAATATTACACATAGTGTGATGAATGTCTCCATTCTATACCGAATAGGGAACTAGCCAGTTGTCCACGTGTTCTTCATGATATTCAAGGATCCTGTAAAAAATTTCTAAAGACAACGCCTTAAAATTATCAACTTGGTTAGCGAAAGCTTGCTTGGTTAACGCCAACGAGTTGATGATTAAGCTAGGGTCCTGGAAGTCGTTGGTCCTTCCGGCTAAGTCTATTTTGGTGAGCTTTGTGAATAATGTTTCTTTCTTTGATATTCCTTGCTCACATGATTGGACAATCAGATACAAGTTCTTCACCTTCTCTTTCCAGCATGCTTCTAATTGAGTGAGCCGTTTTTTGGACGGGAGGTCATGTTGTCTTCTTGTTGTGTATGCCATGTTGTTGACATGAAAGGCAAAAGGGATGACCGTGTGCAAATAGAAAGTTTCTTCATTTTTTAAATCCATCTGTAGAAGTTCGAGCAAGTTATGTGCCCTTCTTCCCAAGGATTCCATATTTTGTGATGTTTTTGAGGCCTTAGTATTCAGTTCCATTCCTTTGTTGATATTTTTCTCCCCATATTCTCTACATGATGCGAGGAAGGTGGAGGAGCCTTTTAGGTTTTGTACAGGGGTGTAGGGAGTTGTAGGCATGGCTATTGCCAAAGGACTGCCAAGCAATCGCATAGGAAACAAAGCTTCCTCTAATTCCTTGATCTGGTCCTTTAGTCTGGCATTCTCGGCCTCAATGACTCCAATGGAATCATGAAGAGCATCTACGGTTGCCATGTGAAGTTCAGAGATTTTGGACGCCTGCATATTGGCAAGGTCAAGTTATGAGCGATGTTTTATTTTCTTATTTTTTACATCTCTTTTTTCAATAATTAATTTTTTAGATTCGCTTTCAAAAACAACACTCTAGAATACAAAGGATTCATCTTCGTAAAAAATTTCGGCATCAACTATGTCCATTGGGTAGCTATGGTGAATCGCCTCTCCCGGCTATTCAAGGTTGCAGAATATGCTATCTAGATTAGCGTCAAGATCCATGTTTTCACTCTCAATTTCAGGCTCATCCACCTCCCCTACAATTATTTTTCCCTTCTTCTCCACGATAAGCTTGTGAGAACTATCAATTTTAGGATGAACCTCGTTCGTTTGAAGAACTTTGGGTTGCTTTGTTACTGTGGCAGGCCGTTGGAGCGATGCTTTGTTACTGTGGTGGTTCTAGTCCTCAGGTCCGAAGATGTTCATTGTATCTCTACTAAACTGTTGTGGAGGTGCTGCTAGTAGTTTACGAAAACGTTGGTTTGCTCCAGACGCTGCTTGAAATGAACAAATGGAGGGGATAATATAACCCCCCGGAAATGTTGGTTCAATGCATGCGAATGGAAAATCTCCTCGAGCTCTTCGCTCATTAATGACAATATCTATGTGTGATGTATGGTGAGTTGTTAGAAGTAAAGCTTAATTATTGCATACTTAGAAGTGCGAAGGTGGCGGTTACGGCGAAGAACATTTAAGGATTGGAGGTTTCGTGAACGAACCAAGTTGACGACGTGGGAATGACATTCCATGGTATTTGAAATTAACATTGGGAAGGGATAATAAAATCCTCCGCAAATATTGGTTTAGTGCACATTAATGGAAGATCTTCTCAAGCCTTGCGCCCATCAATGACAATTTACAGGGTTCCTACACGATGAGTTGTTAGCATTAAAAATTTAGAAACAAGACACACACACACACACACACACACACACACACACACACACACACACACATATAAACATTATCTAAAAACATTATTTTCAAGTACTAAATTATTAATATTAAATATTGATATTCTACAAACAAAGTTACCAAATGAGTCGTAAGCTTCGAGTCCGGGTCCAATTGTAGATCGTCGAAGTTTCGAGCGCAAGATGTATACGGGGCACACGGGGCTTGAGAGTTGGATGGTGCCCACAAAGGAACCCGCGGCCATAAAATTCGTGAACTATGAAAACGAATGGGGGTCGGTTGAACTCTTGATGTAGAGATATAGATGGACATGAAATCTGACACTCCGTCATCTAGGAACCCGCGAGCATAGACATGGATTACCTAAGTTTTGGATGCAAGATGTACACTCAGAACACGGGAAATAAGAGTTCGATAATGCATAGCGGGGAACCCGCGGGCATAAAATTGGCTAAGGAAACCAAAGCAGTCGATCGGACTCCTGCTACATATTTCATAATTCATGTGCAACACCAACTGTCGTGATCAAACCAATATGTGTACAAAGCAGGGAAAAAAAATATGTACCTTTATAAAGTATGGGCATCAGATTTTATAGAGCATGTACGGATATCGCATTCCAAACTTGGCCACTTTGTGGATCGCGAGTTCTCGGGTTGTCAGGCTAAAAAATAGGCCTCTATTGTTCTGTGTCCTACA
Source organism: Picea engelmannii (assembly GCA_009831015.1). Taxonomy (NCBI): domain Eukaryota; kingdom Viridiplantae; phylum Streptophyta; class Pinopsida; order Pinales; family Pinaceae; genus Picea; species Picea engelmannii. The sequence goes on along the minus strand of ML787767.1, from coordinate 25,873 downwards.
AATAGTACTCAGAGTTCCGCAATATACAAATTGACAGGTGGACTTGCGGTTTGGCTGAGATTTTATAGAGCATGTACACTTTTTGGATCGCGGGTTCTCAGGTTGGCGGGCTCAAAAAGCGGGCCTCTATTGTTCTGTGCATTACAAATAGCACCTAGAATTCCAGGATATACAAATTTACAAGCGGACTTGCGCGCTGGGCTGGCTCAACATTGTACTTTTATTGAGTTCCACGATATATAAATTCACAGAAAGACTCCAGCGCTAGTGAGCTCTGAGAAAGGAGCAATACATACTAAATATGTACTTTTATAAACTATGGACATGACATTTTATAGAGTATGTACATATCCCTTACTCCATACTTAGCCACTTTTTTGGATCATGGACTTGCGGGCTGGCTGGGCCAACATTGCACTTCTATTGTCCCGTGTCCTCCAAACAACATTCGGAGTTCCACGATATACAAATCCACAGACGGAATTGAATATGTATTACACATTACATGTAATATGTATCGCAGGTTATCGGGCTGGCGGGCTCTAAATTGACAAATGGACTCCACGAGTGGCGGGCTCAAAATTGAATATGTATTAGACATTACATGTAATATGTAATACATATTACATGTAATATGTACAATATGAAATGGGCAAGTGGACGATCGGGCCGACAATATAAAAGTAACTGGAAATCTGAACACGTGTATCCGCCAGTTTCAAACTTAGAAATTTTCTGAGGAACAAGTAATCCATAGTAAATATGTACTTTTATAAAGTATGGATATCAGATTTTATAGAGCATGCAGGGATCCCTCATTCCATACTTAGCCAGTTTTTGGATTGCGGGTTCTTAGCTTGGCGGGCTGAAAATTGGGTCTCTATTGTTTTGTGTCCTACAAATAGTACCCAGAGTTCCGCGATATACAAATTGACAAGCGGACATCGAGTTGGCTCGCTCAACATTGCACTTCTATTATATGTACTTTTATAAACTAGGGACATGACATTTTATAGAGTATGTACAGATCCCTTATTCCATACTTAGCCACTATTTTGGATCACGGACTTACGGGCTAGTTGGCTCAACATTGCACTTCTATTGTCCCATGTCTTCCAAACAGCATTCGGAGTTCCGCGATATACAAATCCACAGACGAAATTGAATATGTATTACACATTACATGTAATATGTATCGCAAGTTATCGGGCTGGCGGGCTCTAAATTGATAGATAGACTCCACGAGTGGCGTGCTCAAAATTGAATATGTATTAGACATTACATGTAATATGTAATACATATTACATGTAATATGTACAATATGAAACGGGCAAGCGGACGGTCGAGCTGGCAATATAAAAGTAACTGGAAATCTGAACATGTGTATTTGCCAGTTCCGGACCTAGAAATTTTCTAAGGAATGAGTAATCCATAGTAAATATGTACTTTTATAAAGTATGGATATCAGATTTTATAGAGCATGCACGAATCCCTCATTTCATACTTAGCCACTTTTTGGATTGCGGGTTCTCGGCCTGGCGGGCTGAAAATTGGGTCTCTATTGTTCTGTGTCCTACAAATAGCACTCAGAGTTCCACAATATACAAATTGACAGGCGGACATCGGGCTGGCTCGCTCAACATTACACTTCCATTGTTTTGTGTCCTCCATGCAGCACTGGGAGTTCTGTGAAACAGAAATTGACAGACGGACTCCGGGACTGGCGGGTTCAAGATTGTGATTGTCTACATGTATAACATATAACATATATGTTATATAGCTAACATTATCTAAAAACATAATTCTAAAGTACTAAATTGTTATTAATAAATATTGATATTGTACAATTAAATTAAAGAAAATTATCAAATGAGTCGCGAGCTTCGAGTCCAGGTCCAATTGTAGATCACCGAAGTTTCGAGCGCTAGATGTATACCGCGCAAACGGGGCATGAGAGCTGGATGGCACCCACAAAGGACACTGTGGCCATAAAAATCGAAAACTATGAAAGTGAACGACGTTCAGTTGGACTCGTGATGTAGAGATATAGATGGACATGAAATCTTGCACTCCGTTGTCTGGGAACCTACGAGCATAGACATGGATTACCAAGTTTTGGATGAAAGATGCACACTCGGAACACGGGGAACGAAAGTTTGATAACGCGTATCGGGGAAGCCGCGGGCATAAAATTGGCTAAGGAAACGAAAGGGCTCAGTCGGACTCGTAGTGCATATTCCATAATCCATGTGCAACAACAACTGTGTGGTGACCAGACCAGTATGTGTACAAACCAGGCAAAACTAAATATGTACCTTTATAAAGTATGGACATGAGATTTTATAGAGCATGTACGGATATCGCATCCCATACTTGCCCACTTTGTGGATTGTGGGCTCTCGGGCCGGCGGGCTCAAAAAATAGGCGTCTATTGTTCTGTGTTCTACAAATAGCACCCAGAGTTCCGCGAGATACAAATTGATAAGCGGATGTGCGGGGTGGCTGAGATTTTATAGAGCATGTACACTTTTTGGATCGTGGTTCTCGAGCTAGCGAGCTCAAAAATAGGCCTCTATTATTTCGTGCTTAACAAATAGCACCCACAATTCCGTGATATACAAATTGACAAGCGGACTTGCGGGCTGGCTGGCTCAACATTGTACCTCCATTGATTTTCGCTATATAGAAATTGACAGATGGACTCCAGCGCTGGCGGGCTCCTAGAAATGAGCAATACATAGTAAATATGTACAGATCCCTTATTCCATACTTAGCCACTTTTTTGGATCGTGGACTTGCGGGCTGGCAGGCTGTAAATTGGGCCTCTAATGTTCTGTGTCCTGCAAATAGCACCTAGAGTTGCACGATATACAAATTGACAAGTGGACTTGCGAGCTGGCTGGCTCAATATTTCACTTCTATTGGATTGTAGACTTGCGAGCTGGCAGGCTCTAAACTAGGCCTATAATGCTCTGTGTCCTACAAATAGCACCCAAACTTGCGCGATATACAAATTGACAAGCAGACTTGCAGGTTGGCTGGTTCAACATTGTACTTCTATTGAGTTTTGCGATATAGAAATTGAGAGACAGACTCCACGGCTGGCGAGCTCCAAGAAACGAGCAATACATACTAAATATGTACTTTTATAAAGTATGGACATGACATGTTATAGAGCATGTACAGATCCCTTATTCCATACTTAGCCACTTTTTTGGATCGCGGACTTGCAGGTTGGCGGGCTCTAAATTGGGCCTCTATTGTTCTATGTCCTGCAGATAACAGCTAGAGTTGTGCGATATACAAATTGACAAGAGGACTTGTAGGTTGGGTGGCTCAACATTGTACTTTTATTGTTCCGTATCCTCCAAACAACTATCGGAGTTCTGCGATATACAAATTGACAGACAGAGTCCAGAACTGGCGAGTTCAACATTGAATATGTATTACACACATGAAGACAAGTGAATGTAGANNNNAAACGAGTTCAACAAATAGAGACAGAGTAAACGAAAAACTATTTAATATGGAACATGGGCAGTAAAAACACACCTTTGCATGGATTCCTCTACATCTCTGCTTAGGAGTTCTTTGCGGAGTCTAGTTTTCTGATTTGTTTCTATAAACAAAAGTAGAAAACAGAAGGAATATGAAGACAAGTTAACATGTAAACAAAAAGGCAAGTACTATGTACATATAATAAAAAAAAATAGAATAAGATGAATAGAGTAACATATAGCTTTTAGAAGGATGTACCTTTTTTGTTTCTTTTGCATAATGTATACTTTATAATTCAAGTACAACACCAACTGTATGGTGACCAGACCAGTATGTGTACAAATCAGGGAAAACTAAGAAACTAGATAAATTTTTATTTTTTTTTGCAACAAGCTATACAAATATGCTTTGAAATATATAAATATGACTTTGCAAAATGTTTGATGTATATCTCATAATTCAAGTGCAATACCAATTGTATCGTGATCAAACCAATATGTGTCTAAGATAAACMTATTGTATTGAGGAATGGGYACATTCGACCACACATGGTCAATAAGTGYRTTTTGCAGATGWCTTGTGTTGTGCAAAAGAAAGMGRAGACTGTATTTGCACATGYAGTTTTCCAATTCTTTTGTTCTGCCATTCTTTTGTAGCMTGTCAATATTRAAGTCTCCTACAARCACAATGGGTCYGTTCADATGGAAATGGTCYAATGCATTGGAAATARCATCTACTATGTTGGAGAAWGTTGCATGGGGAGCARCATAYAKATTCRRTATCGCAATTTATGTTTCATGGAAAAAAACTTTTGCAAGCACCACCTCAACATTCTTTTCTTCGATATGTATATGCTCCAAAATTGGTACATGTTTTTTCACCAATATCATCACCCCATGTGTAATGTAACTTGATATGCAATTGTGATTTGGGAATTCTTTGTTCTGCGTGCATAATGTCATGTATGTTTCTTGCAAGCACAGAATATTGGATTGCATTGTATCATAGTCATTGAGTATATCATCCATGTGTGCATTTAAGCTGCGTGTGTTAAGCGAGAGAATTGATACAGATGAATTTGTTTATATGAATTGGTAATCATAGTGCAGTTGCCACTTTGCGGTGGTCCTGAGTCGTTCCATTTCAATATCAACTTTATGTTTGACTTTGAAATTATCTTTTGTAAGAGGACTTAGTAAATACAAGAAGTCAATGCTTCTGACACGGGACAGTGATGTGTATACAAGTCCATGTATCTAAATTCTAGCAGGCTGAAATTCAACATTATCAAGTGTTAGTCCTTGTGATCTGTGGACTGTACGTGCACATGCAAGTATAATCGGAAACTGTTTTTGAATTTTCAGTCGACCTGTCTTTGCTGATGTCGATATTGGCTTTGATATTCGGAAAATAGGTGTCCAACCGCTTCCAGTGTTTGATTTATATAGATAAGATGACTTGCTTGCTTGTCGCTTGCCTATATGTGATTCATGGAACTTAATCCAAACGACATCAAGTTTTTCTATTTTCGTATAGCCTTTGAGTATTCCATCTGCACCATTGACCAAGCCATCCTATGAATCATAGTTACAGGCATATATTTCAACCAACATTTCTAATTTGAGGACAAGCTGCAAAGGTAGAGTGGTTGTATGTTCATGACATGGCACATTTCCATGGTTGTCTTCTTCCAGGTCAATTGAATTGATGATGATATCATCTCCGGGCATGAGCGATAGCATATGGTTGTTATGCATTCCAACATCCTTATTTGTGTAGAATGGGTAAGGGAACGTTGGGTATGTTGGTGCAGGCCGCAAGCACCTCGAATTCATATATGTTAAGTCATCATATGTTTGGTTGTTTATTTGCATTCTGTTAAGAATTGCAATGAATGTTTCATTTGTCTGGCGCATTGTAGTATGCAATTCAAATCATTTTATATTGTCTCTCCAGAAGTCATGCGTCACTGTTTCCATGTTAACGGTAGGTTGTTCAAATATCAACGAATCTTGGATGGGTTGTGCCTGGTAAAGATCCCCACAGAATATCATGTCAATGTTTCCAAAGTATTTCATGTGCACATGTTTTATGCTTCTTAGTCGGCTGTCAATGGAATACAAGAACCAACTTTCAATCAAAGATGTTTCATCTATAAAGACAAGTTGGAGTTCCTCATAAAGCTTAGACAATGATTCCAACATTTCCTTGCTAAGTGGAAGAAACTGTGACTTGTTAAAAGGCATTAAAAATGCAGAGTGAACTGTTATTCCACCTGCATTATATGCAACTTTTCTTGTGTATGCAACTATTAGGCCCTTTGGTTTCATAGGATCAGAGGAATTGTTTGAATTAGAGATTCGTATAAGCATTTGGAATAGTGATTTCGCTGTGAATGTCTTGCATGTTCCTGCTCTGCCTATAAGGAACAAGTGCACAAGAGTGTCCATGTTCAAGCGTTTTTTAAGAGCAATGTCCTTTACAATTGTTTGTTGTTCTTGATTCAACAGACATCTTATTCTGCGGTATTCATTATTTTCAATTAGGAAAGGATGTTTTGTGACTTGAAAACCAAGATTGATACGTTTTTCACCTCCACCAGCTGGAGGACAAGGCAAATCCGCTTGTAAGTCATAGGACTCGCAAGGAGTTTTGGCTATTTTTCGGTTTGTGAATGTCTCATCAGGATTGTTAGAGTTTTCTAGCTCATTAACTGCAATTTCTAGATCACCCCATGTTGGATTAACATTGTAGGTAAATCTAGATTCATTGATGTGCACTATAGTCTTAGAGGCAACATACACAGCCTCCCATGCAGAGAAGTTATATTTTAATGTCTCTTCGTTTTCATCAAACGGAACGTACAACAACAGTTTTTCTCTACAATAGTTTTCATAGTCAGAATGTTTATTGTATTTGACAAACCATATCACAGAGGGTTTTTTTCTTTTTGATATGGGCGCACCATTTTTTTTGTAATGCGATACAAATTTTGCTAAGCAAATATGCCTAATAGGAGATGGACATTAAAGGTAATAGTCAACAATAGAGCGACATAACACATCTTCTGAATTGTCAGGCTCTTGTTCTAGCAAAACCGGTGGTTTAAGCACAAATGTGCATTTTTCAAGTGGAGATGTGTTTATGAAGACACATTTTATTGAACTACAAGTGAGGGGCAGGGAAAGTGCAATGTGAACTGCTTGCTGAGCAGACATTTGTTGAAGATTAAGCAATGTGTTGCCAAGTGTGCATATCATTTGTATGGCATCAATATGACTTCTTTCATGTTCTTTGTGTATTCTTCTGAATGCACTTGTCATAGATTTGTCAACCTTTGTCACATACGAAGTACAAGAGGACGTTGCAGCATATGCATTGAGCACGTACTGCACATCTGTATTTTCTTTCCACATAACTGGCATGTCCTTGGAGAAACTGTTGTTCCAAATATGGGAAAGTTTTCGTTTAAGGAAAACTGTTGGTTGCTTAAGCGTACATTATATGGCTTTGATGTACTCATCTTCTGATAGATTTAGCTCTGTCAAGAACGCATCGAAGCTCGTCAGCTCATCAAATTCTCCTTGTTGTAGAAATGCGAACAAGGATTTAGATTTCTCAACAACAACATTGTCCTCTAAACTAAGTGGCTCTATGATTCTTGTAGCTCTCATTGGCGGCACAGGAAAGTTATATATGCAATGCGAGTTTTTTCCTTTTCTACAACTTCTTGTATGGTAATTTCTATGAACTTTGGCAAGTTTTGGATCTAAATGATCGGTGTTGCATGTTATGTATTTCTCCACAAATTGTTCGATCTCTGAGTTGTTGTTAGCTCCATAGACTGGTGCACCCTCTATCCACAGCAGTACGTGGTCATGTTCATTTCCCCTATTCTGGAATTTAGTCACAAAAAAGTAGTCCAATATTTTTCTGAAAAACGTTTCATCATGGCATATCAATTGTCTCAAAGCATTTATTCTATGTCTATAGTAGTGAGTACATGTCATTGGGTTTTTTCTTATGAGGTAGTCAATGTGATTGTTTTCCAGTGTATCGGTTTGTTTTTTACATTTCCTGTTCCTATGCAGGTCAGATACAACAGCTACAAATGGATCCTAGCAATGCTCTGCACTTGTAAATGTGACGAAAAATGTTGGCGGGCCCAATTGCCGGATCATTGCAAAAATAGTTTTTTTGTTTTGTTGCAAATAGTCAGGAGAGGTGCGAATGTTTTTGAAATCTATGTATCCAATATCAGATTTCAGAATTTTTTCTAGGTTTAATTTGTACTTGACATCCTTGGCCAACAACTTTCTTCCTTGTAACTGGCCTTTTCTTATTCGGACCCACATGCAAGAGAGAACTTGCTCTATTATTATGCGCATTGTTTTGAAAAACAAATTTGTTATGTGACAGGAGAAGTCGCCGCTTGAATGTAGCAGCTCCCATCGGACTATTTTATGATAATTGAATCATTTTGTAATGTCAACGACACGTGGATCTCCATAGAAGAGTGTTGGAAAGTTCATTTCCTCAGCGAATTTGTCCTTGAATATTCCAAGTGGACATTGCCCCTCAACAGGTGCAATTTCAACAATCTTGTCTTGCAAGTCACGAATGCACTGTGAATCAGTGAATCCATGCACCAATGTCTCGGCAGGTGTTTCATTCTCTGATTCATCACTTGTATCAAATTCAATAGCATTTTCGAGAGTCTCTGCAGAGTTGGCATCCTCTTCTGCAAGAACATTGTTCTAGTTCTCATTTATACAAATGTTTTGTGCTTTTTACAGGGCTCTGCAACATAATTCCTTTAATGCTTTCATAACAACATGCACACACACTTTGCCTGTCTGATAGGCATTTTTGTATCACAATCGTCTTTTCATAGCCACAACAATTGTCATTGTACTGCTAACGAATTGTGGCAAAGCTTTTTGCACAACATCTAGCTGGACAAGCACATTAATAATTGATCATGTTAAGCCCATCTGGGGTTGTTTATAGCCCCAAGGCCCGATTTGTGCGAATGCAATTCGCAGAGACACAACTCTCTCCTCAAGTTTCGTAAGTGCACTTACATCTGCTAGAGGTGTATTACATCTTATTTGCTCAGGGGTTGCAAATTGTGGCAGTTTTCCATTTTCAAGTGACTGTTTGCATGGAAGACAAATTTTGCCACTGGAAAATGGTTTATCATGTGCTGTCAAGCAAAGGTATTCTGCTTGCAAATCAGGCATGAAAGACTTACTGTTTTTTGAGAAATTCAATTGTTCACAAATTGCACACGCAATGGAAGGAGTGTCTTTAATTTGTTTCATGTACGTCTGTCTTGCATTTTTCTTTCGCAGGGAAGTATGAGTAGAAAGTGTTTGTTGGTTTTCATTGGTAGTAGTGCATGGTGTTGCTTCTAGGTCACAGAATGTGACAGTTGCATGACCATTCTGGGATATGTGACCGTACCTATTTATGTTATGTTGTGCACGAACAAATTTCTTTAGATTGTGATATGTGAGTTTCTCTCTAAAAGGAAGCGTAGCAATGTATTTTTTTTCTCTCGCGCATGACCTTTTTCAAGTTGTGGTAACTTACTCTACGTTTCTTGTCCAAGGGCACGATGACTTGATGGCAACTGGGATGAATTTCACTCTGATTCAGGTTGTCATAATTTAGTGTACGTTTTTTGTTTAAGGGGTGTATGGCCTCATCACAATTGGGACGAATTTTATGCATAACTTTTTTCAAGTTGTGATAACTTACTCTACGTTTTTTGTTTAAGCTCTATATAGCCTCATCACAACTGTGATGAACTTCACGCATGGATTTTTTGTTCAAGCCCTGTATGGCCATATCGCAACCGGGAGGGGTTTCATTCTCACTATAAAGCATGCGACTCGTACGCAGATTTGATGCGGTTTGGCTGGCATGGACATTCAACCTTGAACCACTGATATGTCCAAGCAAAGATTCATAATGGATATGTATTGTATCTGTTTTCAACGAGAGGATGTCAATTGTTCGATTGTAATTTGAATCAATAGACCAAGAATGGATAGTGCCATTTGGCAAGGCCGACCAGACCTGGATATTTACTCTGAACATGATAGACAACCATTGCAAACATAATCTGCAACCCTCCACATTCCCTTTTCCATATGGCAGCGCCATGTTTACAAGGTATTATTGCCAACTTCCAATTGTCGACATAGTTTGTAGGAGATATGGCGAAAGGTGCTCATGAAAGCACCTAAAAGCCTGTTGATTGTCGCCTATAATTGTATTGCAAAATGATTGTACAATGTAAATCCACAATGACTGCACATCAAACTTCGCTGCTACCAAACAACGAATTGCATTGAACAAACTATCTCCACAGCTAGACACAACAGTTGTTGCTAGCTGTAAACCATGGGAATCTATGCGATGCATAATCCGTTTCCACTGCGATTCAAGGTCTTTGCAAATGAGGGACAAGTAAATATGAGCTTCTTCAACATTGCATATGGACAATTGTCTGTACAGTAGTGGTTCATAATGACCACTGACAACATTGGCATCATGCAACAAGATGAAATATGGATTGTCAGATGCAGTTTTGTTGAATAGTAGATATCTTGTTTTTCTTGTCAATGACCATATTCCAATTGATATATTGAGCCAGTTAGATAGCCACCGTATACAAAATGTATCTCCTCAAAGTCCCCTCTCATGTGCAGGTAGAATTGGGGATGCAAACAACCGCATCTTTGAAAAATATGTTTGGGCATCATGTATTCCATGCAATTGCCGAAGAAAATCAGATTCTAGTTCATATTCATACGACTCCAATGCCTCATTGTCGCCATTTTTTAAACAGCCTAGGAAATAATCTATCAATCCATTGTGCAGGTCGGTCGAGGAATAGCGGAAATGCAGTAGAACCTAAAATGCATCGAAAAGGCAATTCCCTACAGTATACGAGAATGCATCTAATCTAAAAAGTCCATTGCTATGCAAAACCTCGTCAATGTTGTCATGTATAATGGAGTGTGTATTTATTCTATACGACTCAACATCTATTACTTCTTTCATATTTTGAACTGTCATTTTGAAGTTGTTTGTTAGATACTTTTAGTTTGCATGAAAACAGAGAAAAGGGGAAAAAAAGAATAAAAGTAGGAAAAAACAAAAAAAGGAAAGCAAGATAGGAAAACTACAAGCGCGGAACTGGGTACCAATCCCCGTATGTATATTTCAACCTTCTTCTTGTCAACTTCAATCCCCCCTAGTCCCCATAGCAGACGAGAAGAAAACAAACCCACACTGGAAAGCGAACCAAACAAAAAGAAACAACACAAATAAATAACACCATAAATTTACTCAGCAAAAAGATCAATTTGAACCTATTCATGGCGTGCATCCTACAAGCTTCTCAGAGCCAGAAAAAAGTTCTACAAAATACAAAGGACAGGACAAAGGCAACAATTGGACGTAGTTTTCCAACCCACATAATAAAAGCATTCCCTGCGTCTACACCCTGACAGATGGTTCCCTCTTTTGATAGCTCCAAACTAATTTTCGAAAACCCCTATGCATTGAAATTTTCGAAATAGCTATGGATGTGGCAGCTGGCATATGAAGACACATAGTTTCCAGGAACAAAAATTAAGAGCACAGAGAAACATGGTCTGCAACAAAATTTCGAGGCAGGGACTCCCACCATTGAAAAATACCAACTAAACGATGGCATGGAAACTTACCCGTCAACGAGGGATGACAACAGCTTAGACCCAAAAAATGCAAACCGCAACAACAGGTCCAACAACTTACAAAGTTGAAGAACAACAAACCAGTGACAACCACGAAGAGGTCCAACTGCAACTGCAAGACCTCAACTTTGAAAAGTTGAATCAAACAAGAACAAGGATCATGGAATGAACCAACGAACAAGCATTGACCACTGAACCATTGATGCCGACGGAGAACAATTCAACACAATTTCATTGCAAACAACACCATAAAAAAAATGGAACGAAACTGTATTGCAATGCCTCTGTACAATAAACATTTAAGACTGCCAGACTTGTTAGGTAAACACTTAAGACTATTAGAACCGTCGAAGAGCGTAGTCCTGTGCAAACATTTAAGAAAAAATGCAGTGTGGTAGGTCTCTTCTCTCAAAGCCCGCAAGAATAAAGCAAAAATAAGACATAGTAATATGCTGGAGAATATATTCTACCTAGAAGAAAATGCTAAAGCAAACATTCGAACTAATGGTAGCATTAATCCACCTTCGACCAATGGATAAGAAAATATATTATTCAAAAAGCCCATCTACGATGAAATACTTTGGATATGCCAACATATATAACATTGGGAATAGCGAAGCCGACAATAAGACCTCCAATCCATTGTCCAATCAGATCATGACAAATATGGTACTTTTTATTATATAAAAATCGGTGTTTTCAGTTCCTTGGTTCCAACAATAGATAATTTGGAAATATTTGTGGTCAATGGACAATCTAATATGAGGTCAACGAATTATCGATTGTTATAGTCCCTCTATGCCTACGGCAGAGACTAATAAGATAAAAAAAAATTGTTGTGTCACAATAATACCACACATTTCACCAATCAATTGCAAGAAATTTTAGCTTTTAATATATTTATATTTGTATTTTTCGGTGTGTAATGTTCAACCTTATAAAAGTTATAAAATTCAAAAAATTAATATGCTCCAATTAAGGGGTAATGTGCCACTAATTAGGGCTTAACAATACACCCCTTTGCCTACTCTTGACAGGCTATGGGAATCCATCTCGATGGACTACATGTTAGGCCTTCCTTCAAACAAGCATGGAAATGAATGCATTTTTGTGGTAGTTGATCAGTTTTCTAAGATGGCCATCCTCACAGCCTGCAAGAAGAATATCACAGCGGAGGCCACTACCAAGCTATTCTTCGAACGAATGTAGGTACACTTTGGGATACCACAGACCATCATATCAGACTAGGATAGAAGGTTCCTCAATACATTTTGGTCCATCCTCTGGTCACTGTTGGACACCAAGCTCACCAAATCTACCTCCTTCCATCCCCAAACTAATGGCTAGACAAAGGTTGTCAATAGAATGATCGTGCATATCTTGTGCATGTACAACTCCAAACATCTACGCATATGGGATGAGAGTCTCCCCTATGTTCAACACAACTACAACATATCCTTTCATAGCTCGACCGACCACAGTCCCTTTCAGGTGGGGTTGGGATTTCAACCATTGGGTCCCATCGATGTCGCACTACCCCTTGCATGCACACGGGTAGAATCATCCCATGCTCAATCTAACGCTGAAAAAGACACTAAGTTTATTGAATGAATTCAGCACATCGGACAACATGTCCATGATATTTTACAAAAATCTAATGCTAAGTACAAACAATGCCATGATCAACACCGGGTGCCACACAATTTCATGTGGGAGACAAGGTCTAGCTTCATTTGTAGAAAGAGCGCCTTACAGGACCCCATCAAAAGCTTCATCCACTTCGCTATGGACCTTGCACCATCACCAAAGATGTGGGTGATAATTATTTTAAGCTAAGTATTCTCTCCTTCCCTATTATGCACCTCGTGTTTAATATGGACCTCCTTTGGCCATAATTCCCACCATTATTATACACATCAAAGATCTCAGAGTAGTTGACACCGACAGAGCTCAACCCTGATTGCATGGAACAAGAATACATCGATCAGATCAATGACACTCAGATTAAGGGCACTTGACAACACAAGATCCAGTTTTATCGTCTTGTCAAAGCAGGGCAACTCGTGCACTAATGCAAGTGGCTCACCCGGGCCAAGTTCAACAGAAGTTTCCTCATCTGTTAGGGGAAATCAATGAAATGGAGACCATTTATTTCTAATGGGGGAGGATTGATCCACGTGGATATCAGTGGCCACCTACTTATTCCATTGACCTAAAAAATATTTTTTCATTTTGGCAGTTTTTTTCTAGTTTTTCGGGTCCTAAACTTCTAGGGTCGTTTTAAGGCCCTAAAAAACATTTTTTGGGCGTGGCACTATCACAATGTAGGATTTAGCCAGAGTGTGATGGAAACATGTGTATCCCTCATATATTTATTTCCAACGAGCTATCGTGCACCTAAAATAGAGATCGTATGCAAAAGTTACGACCCCGGGAAGTTGATTTACCAACTTACCCCATCGGGGCCCACATGAATTTTGTCGCTTCATCTCCTAGGGTTAAGTTTTTGGATGTTTAGGGTTTTCTCATTTATGCTTTATGTTTAAAAGGATTTTGGAGCCTCATTGTAACCATCTTCTTGCGAATGAGCGTAGCTGTCACATCTCTTTTAAGAGACAAGCTGCCACCATTCGAGCAAGTTTGTTTTAGTCTGCATTTTTATAGTTTCAACATATTCTCTTTATTAATATAAGTCAAGTTTTATTGTATCTCTGTGTATTTATTTTCTATACATTTTTATTCCATTTCGTTCCATTTATAAATCCAGATCATTACTTTCCTCTTCTTCTACTTTATCACTACCTTTTGGCATATCTGGCTGAATTTAAACACCAAGAGTGTTATATGTCATTTTATCACCAAATTCATCAAAAATAACATACTTGCAAAGTATGGTTCTCCTTTCACTAGGAATAAAGATTCTATATCCCTTATGCTCGTCACCACACCCAACAAATACACCTCTTTTGTTGGTAGGTTCAAGTTGTGTTCGCATATCTGAAGGTACATAAGTATATGTTAGAGAACCAAACACTCTGAAATAATCAACAAAAGGATTTACTCTAGAAAATTCCTCTTCAGGTGTAAATTCCCTAAAAGACTTATGAGGACACATGTTCAATGTGTGCACAACATAGTTTCAACAATGCTCCTATTTTTTGTCCTTTCAGCTAGTCCATTATGTCGAGGAGTATAAGGAAATAATACTCCCTCTTGATCCTAGACCTCTTACAAAAAGAAAAAAACTCACGAGACTTATATTCTCTCCTATTGTCACTCCTTAATATCTTGATGCTATGACCTGTTTGATTTTCTACTAAGGATTTAAATTCACAAAATTTGTTAAACACCTCACTTTTATGTTTCATGAAATAAATCCATATGGTCTATATTTGGAAGAAATTACATCAAAACATCATTTGTTGAGTGTACAAGATCTTTCTTATGGCTAGGAGTGTGTAGTATTGCATGCTATCCCTCATATTCCACTTCAATAAATTGTTGAGTGGCTCTAGTGTTGGTGGAGTGGTTATCAAAATTTGGTACAACCAGGCATGTTGGTTGTGACCTATGGAATTGAGTACTAGTGTGAAATTGAAATGAAAGTTAATACCTTGACTCCAAGTGAGGGATAAGAGACATGGGAAGAATGGTAGTTTGGTCACTAAGTTCACAAATGTTGTGGGTATGATAATTTGGTGGTTCAATACCAGCAATTGCATTGAATATATGTGAATATGGTTGATTTTTTTGAGTATTCTACCATGGAAAACTTTTCCCCTGGTAGTATTAAGTAAAATCCATGATAGGTTCAACAATGTATCATCCATGTTGTTTACATAAAAATTAGGGTTGATAGATAAACATGGCCTCTGTCCATTTTATATTTTTATTAATTTTTGCATAAACCCTATATAATTTATTTTATACTATAAAAGAGTTTGATTTTCATCTACTGGAATGGGAATGTTATGAATAACAATTTATTAAAATATTGTTGAAGCATGCATAGTACTATGTAATGCATAGGCATTTCAATCCTCGTGTATTCATGAAAATATTCTATTTGAGATATTTTGTTATTCACAAAATAAGCTAAATCCATATAAGTTGTCCCTTGTAGTAGGTTGTCAAAGCTATTCTAGTTGCATTCTATTTTGGAATTTGAATGCACCTCTTTTATGTACAATGAAGGTTGTATATGGATGAAGATAGTGTCGAACTCTTAATGTGTTGTTATGGTGGGATGAATTGATTTGTTTGAATACACCCGTAGCTCAAATTTTAATGATATCCCATGATTTGAAGATAGGTATAAGTTTGAGTTTGTTTAGCACCATCTTTTCCTTCAACATGTTTATAGTATTGTAGGCTTGACTTTGAGTGCCCGCAACCAAGTTTTATGAATGGAGATTTTTGTAATGAAATGAAAGATGGATTATTTCGAACCCATATTTGTTGTGATTGTTTCATGAAAGGGAAAGAGATTAAAGGAGTAATGGTGAATGAAATAGGATGAAATTATACATGTAAATTGTCATCTTGCATGTCTCTTTCCCTCATACTACCATCATATTTCTTTCCTCATGTTCTATCATTTGATCCCAAACTAATTTTGACTTGTGGCCCTATTTTCCCTAACTTATTAGATGATAATGGATTTGATTGGTGTATTAAAAATTATTTCCATTGTTGTGTAATAGGATCTAGAGGAGGCCATGGAAAGAGGACATGGATGGCATAGAACTACTAAATCGCAGAGAGGAAAGTGGGTGTAAGAGGATATGACAACGGAATATGCAGAGACAACAAAGGTAAGAATAAAAAGAAACCTCAACCAAAGGAGGAAGGTCTTTATGAATTCACAAATGATACAACATAGAGGAGATAAAGTCAGTTTTTTCCATGAGGCCTTTGAGGTCAAACTTATTGGTCGAAAATGCACAAGAATGGTGATTAAATGTGATTCTATGATCAAGGGAAAAGTTTGAAAATTAGGATGGCCATGTGGGATAGGGATGTTGGATACTTTTCTTGTTGAAGTTTTGGCTTGATGTATATACCTAGGGTCGTAAAATTGCTTTTTTTTTCAACTCCAAAACATGATATCAATATGTCAAATATATGACTAAGGTGAGTTTTTCTGTTGGATAGCATATTCGTTGAAATGATATAATTGGTGTTTTTGGGTGTAGGCCTATTTTGAGAAGAAAGGATATTTTGGGAGAATGCATATTTTTGGAGAAAAGGTATGTTTTGGGAAAGACCTAATTTTGGAAAGAAGACCTAATTTTGGAGTGCGCACAATCAATGGTAAGAAAGAAGCATGTAGAAAAAGAAGGAAAAACAACATGCAAGAAGAAAAGAAACGTGGCGCGCACGTAGAAAAACCTAACCATGATAGGGTTAGGGTTTTTGATAAAGATTGTAATGGCTATAAGCCTGAAAAATAGTGTAAATAAGAACCTAGGAGGTTTATGTTAGGGGTTCAATTGTTTTTCAGCAATGCAAGTTCGTTGTTGAGGTTCAGTGGTTAGTATGATTGTAATAAGGTAATAGAAGAGTCAAGTAAGCCAGAGTTTGAGGGTTAGGTCATAGGATGAGGAGCCTGGTGTGATATAGTTTTCCTTACAGAGGTTCCTTAACCTCTTCATGATTTTATGATGGAAGATGTAATGTACACAACACCATATTTTGCAGCAGACTAAATAAAAGAGAAGATAATCCAAATATTTGTGGATGTAGCTCAGGAGGGGGTGAACCATGATAAAACATGGGTTATATGTAATGTTTCTTGCATGTTTACTTTCTGTCAATGATTAGTTTATGAATGAATGGTTAAGCTAGATATACTAGAATGCATGCATGGGCCTAAAGGTGAATGAATCCTGGAAATACTTGAATGGATAAAAAGATTAATGCATGAATAAGATAGAATACACCCCAAGATCCCCACTCACTCCTAGACTGCAAGCAATTGAGCATTGTAGTCACCCGTAACGATATCTTGGGTGAGACTGTGTAGTGCACTATGTGCGTTGTGTTTCCTTCTAGTTTACCAGGAGGGCCGATAGTTTTAGAGGGTTTTGTTGGAAACCTGTTGAGATCCGAACCTGGGTCATCCCAAGAAGTAGAAGTGAGAGATAGAAACTAACAAATGGTTCTTCTTTTGGCTAGAACTACATAGGATTGAGTGGATGGGATCCGTGGAAGAATCGCGTAGAGAATGAAAGTATAGAAGGGAATGTTTAGTCCATGGAATCCAACGAAGGCGGAGATTGAAAAATGGTTGAAAACGAAGGAACTTGAGCTTGCGAAAAAGGATAACAGAAACCCTAAGATAACACCGCACAAATATCTTGAAAAATATGTGTTTAGCGACTTGCATGAGGTTTTTTTTCTATGATTTCCCGCATTTGTTGTAGGAGTGGTTATTGAGGTTAAAATACAACCACCCAAAAAATCATATCAGACAACTGGAGTGGAATCCTGTGGAGATTGTGCAGTTACAAAAAGTTAATAACAAATTTTCACGCGTAAAAGATTTATGGTTAGACAATATTGTTGCAGGGTTTATCACCGAAATTGCAGTAGATACCGTGAAGTATTATAACGCAACAAAGCAGGATTTTCTAAAAGGACCCAGAGGTAGGTATATAATATCATTGTATACTTTAATCAAGACTTTATTGTATAACAACGACGTGATGACCATGGAATCAGACAACTAAACTTCCCTGCATGCATGGGGGAAGGGGGGAAGTACTGACACGAGTTGGAGAAATGGAGGAAGAGATGGATAAGGGAAAGAAGAAGGAGGCCATGGACCTAATCATGATGGAAGAAGACTAGATAAAGAAGATAATAGCAACGGCTGGAAAGACACGCATTGGATCACCCTACCAATATAAGATGAATAATAAGAAGAGAGCCATAACTGATAGAGAGGGCTTGTAAAGTGATGAAGAAGAGGTAGAGGATATCTGGGCTATGGAGTAGATTGAGGAAATACTATGTGCAACATAGGAAAGGAAAACATGAGGTCCAAGGGAAAGAACAAAAGGCAGAACTCCAATCCAAATCATCGTAAGTGTGGAACCTACAACCCCATGTGCGACTAGTACACGAGAAAGAACACCAACATCTAGAAAACCAAATTGCAGTGGCAGAAGAATGATAGGACAAGGATCCAGTCAAGGAGCATCAACTGGGGGAGCAATTTCAGAAAATATTAGTCAAATATATACATTGCGCAAAGGTAGTAGTTCAACACAGTTCAAAATGGCAGGACATGATCCTACGATCAGGTTACCAGAATTTCGGGGAGAGGCATCAAAGGACCCTGAAAATCATTTATTCATTTGTGAGAAGATATGGGAAGCGAAGTAGATCAAAGATGAGGATACAAAACTTGTGCAGTTAGCTATCATGCTAAGAGACCGCGCACTGGACTGGTATATGAGCCTAGATGTAAACATTCCACTAGGAGTAACATGGACTATTGCAGACATGAAAATACTATTGATAAACGAATTTGAGAAGCCTAGATAAGAAGATCGATATATGAATGAAATGATTGAAATGATTGAAATCGTGCAAAAACCAGGTGAGTTTGTTTGGGAGATTGATCAGAGGTTTAAACGCTTGAAAGGTAATGAAGTATGCAATTACTAACATGCAACATATGCACTTATTTGTGAACTCACTGCTACCATGTTTGAATATCGATTAAGAAAACAGAAGTTCCAAACTCAGGCAAAGGCTCTGTAGGCAGTGTTACAACTAGAAGAGAACCAATATCAAAAGACATATCCAACAATAGAGGAGTGGAAGGAGGATATGAAGAACCTAACATTTCAACTTAACTATAATAAGGGCAAAGAAAAAAGAGAAGTTATTTGGTGTACCACATGCAGGACAGAAGGACACCATAAGAACGAATGTCCAACTTTCGCGCAGTACATGGCAACGGGAGTACCAAACACTTTGGCAACAGGAGGAGCATGGTTGGATATTTGTAAAAGACATGGGCATGATCCATATCATTTTCCAATGATGCAGAAGTATAAGATAATACCCAAAAGCTCATACTGCAATTTTTGCAAGTCAGTAGGTCATGATGATAAAGATTGTAGGATGATGGAGCCGATGATAGAAATAACTTCAAATACTTATAGGGTGCAAGAAGAAATGATGACATGACAAGTTGCACCTCAATTCAACCAGGTACCACCTCCATACAATAATGCGCAGCAACAATATAACATTGCGAAGCCATAATACAATAATGCGCAGCCACAGTATAACCCTGCACAGTACAACCATGTACCTCAGTATAATGCATCGCGAGGAGACCGGGTTGGATACAGAGGTGGAGGACAAGGTAGAGGAGGATTTGGATGAGGTAGAGGGCCAATAGTGTGCCACAAATTCCAACATCCAGGAAATTATGCAAGGGAATGTCCACTTCCACCACTGACATGCATGTACTATCGTACAATAGACCATGACACAAAAGACTGTCCGACACTCTTAGGAAAAATCCAATAAAAGAGGAACCAGAACAACTAGAATGTACAATGGATTTCTGCAGAAGCTAGAGGATGATGGAAGAAACATCAACATAGTCACACGAAGAGGAGCTAAGACATGAACTGACGCAGTAAGATAAAATCCAACACAACACCAATGGGTGAAGAAGAGTATTGACCCACAGAAGTAGTTTGATACACAGAAAGAAAAGGAACAATTAGAGGAGGCAAGACATGAGTTTCTCAACCAAAATGTTGCCTCTACATCAACCGCGCAACACACTCATAATGTACCAATGTATGAAATTCCCTTCTCAATGGACCACACCAGTGAAGCACAACCTTTAGAGCAAGTAAGTAACATAAAAACTTTTCTGCAATCCTATGTTAAGTTATTAAAGGACCCATCATCTATCAAAATCTTACAAAACTTGCTAGAAATATGTAACACAGAGGAAAAAGGGAAATTGGAGTAGAAAACAGTCAATCACCTCCATACAAGAAGAAGGACAAGCAGGGAATTAAGACTCAATGCCAATATTGGGGATATTATACTGGACTTAGGCTCTGAAGTAAATGTTTTACCTAAGAAGACATGGCAGTGTATGGGAGAACCCACATTAGGCTATTCACCTGTCTAGTTGAAACTAGCAAATCAACACATATTTTTACCAATTGGAAGGCTTAAAGGTGTGATAGTAGTTTTGGATGGAGTGTGCACTATGACATATTTCAAAGTAATAAAGATAGTATATGGCACAACACCTTATCCAACATTGCTTGGATTGGATTGGGAATTTGATAACCAGGCCATAATCAACCTCAAGACAAGGAAAATGATGTTTGAATCAGGTGAATATAGAGTCACTGCACCATTAGATCCTCCAGAAGGATAAAGGTTTGTAGAACCCACTTGTTTATATATGGTGGAAATAAACCAGTTGTATAGAACCACTGCACGAGAAGAAGATTATGTCAACCCAACTACAGATGGGGTACTCAACTGGATAAGCATCACATCATGTGCTTCCGACTCAGATATAGGTTTGGAGAATTGGCAACAACGATTACATGAAGTTTCCACAAGAAGGTGCACAAGAATAGACCGCTTAGTAAGTTGGGTTGGTACATAGATAAGAGAACCTCCCAATTTTCACGGGGTAAATGACTTAGAGGAATTTCTGACAAAATATGAAGAGGAAGTGTTAGAAAATCAGAGGCTCTTAGCCCTAGATATTGCACTCAAGGCCGCACCTACAAGATAGTGGGGTGCGCACAAAGAAACAATTCAGGACTGGTACCAATGTAAACGACTACTACGCATTAGATTTGGTGCAAAACAGGGGAGCAATAAAATGCAGAGGTATGATGGGCAAGGAACACCGACATAACACTTGGAGAAGTGTACAACACAATGGAGGATGACACCACCAGAAGAATGGCCTCATCACTTCATCCACACATTAGAAGGAATCCCAAAGAGCTGGTATGTAGACCAGGATATGCACAGAGGCACTACAAAATGGAAAGCATTACAACAAAACTTTGTAGTAACTTTCTCATTTGAACATGAGAACCCCAACATTTATTCAACGCCGAAGCAGATAAAAGGTGTGATATTTATTGATGAACCAGAGGTTGAAATCATGACAAAATATCAACAACAAAATAAACAGACAGTCAAAGAACTACTGTCATGCTATCATGTTGAAGAGGAAGCACCAGATGAAGATGACCCACGCAACATTCAAATTACAAAAATTGAAGGAGAAAGAGAGGTGGAAGGTCCATCTCTGGAGTTAGAAGTATTTGTTGCACCAATCAAAGTGAAGAAATTCAACATTGGGTCAACTAACAATCCTAAAATGGCAAGTATTGGAGAATATTGGGATGAACAAACAATAGAAAGAATAACAAAGTTATTGTGCGAATACAATGACCTATTCCCAACGACCTTTATAGAGATGAAAGACATAGCAGGAGAGTTAGGAGAGATGAAAATACCTTTCACACCTGAGGCAAGAGCTGTCAGGTAGAGACCTTATAGAATGAAATCAATATATAAGCAGAAAGTGAAAGCATAAATTGACAGAATGTTGGAAGATGTTATTATAGAACCAATAGAGGAATCTGAATGGATAAGTCCTATGGTAGTCCAAGAAAAGAAACAAGGGGGGATAAGGATTTGTGTAGATTTGATAAAACTGAATGATGCCTGCTTACATAACCCTTTTTTGATTCAAGTGGATATCGGTGGCCACCTACCTATTACACTGGCTCGAAAAATAGTTTTCCACCTTGGCAGTTTTTCAGGTCCCAAACTTCTGGGGTCGTTTTGAGGCCCTAAACGATGTTTTTTGGGGATTTGGGGCCAAGACAAATGCTAAAGGAAATTTCCTAGGCCAGTCAAAAGTCATTCTTTTCGGTTATACCTTTCCAACAGTGTATCGAGCACCCAAAACAGAGGTCGTATGTAAACGTTACGCCCCCGAGAAGTTGACATATCAACTACCCCCATTGAGGCCCGCAAACCTTTTGGATTTTCATCTTCCGGGGTTAGGGTTTTGGATTTTATTTATGTTAAAAAGTTCTTTAGAGCCTCATTGTAAATCATCTTCTTGCAAATCCGAGTAGCTGTCACATCTCTCCTCAAAGGTAAGCTGCCACCATTCTAGCGAGTCTGTCACTCTGTATTTTTACAATCTCTATACATTTCTTTCATTAATATAAATCATGTATTACTGTATTTCTCTGTTTCTAGCAATATTTATGTGTATTTCATTGTAATATCTCTGCTTTCATTTCGTTCTAAAAAATAACAAAGATTAGTGGTATCAGAGTAGGCTGCTCTTGATCGTTTTTTAGTGCCTGTCCCCGACGAGGTTTGAGTATAACAAGTTGGGTCTCGAGCTTGTCTCTCTTGAGGACAATCGCTCTCGCACGCCCAAGAAATCCTCCATGGCAGAAGAAAAGAAAAATGACAGAGCATAAGATTCTATTAATCTGTTGCTTGAGCAAGCTCTCACGTGACAGAGGGATGAAATGATGGAGAATTCTTCCCACATCCTTCAACGCCTACCGATAACAACATGCACATCTTCATCAAGCGACCACTTTGGAGGCATCTCACCTTTCAAGGTAAAAGTTAATTTTGATATTCTCGTATTTGAAGGAAAAATAGATGCAAATGCCCTAGAAAAATGGTTAAATATGATAGAAGGTTATTTCTCTGTTCATAATTTCTCCGACAGGGAAAAGATCACCTTCGCACTCCTTAAGGCTCTCCCCCATGTCAAACATTGGTGGGAAACTTACTGGGAGAAAAGTTCCACAGAGGTGTCTGGAATATATGGGGTCGAGCTCACTTGGGATTTTTTTGTGAATGCGGTCAATGAACAATATTACCTTGTTGGAAACTATGACGACCAATACATGAGATGGACCACACTGCGGCAAGAGAGGGGCCAAGCAGTGCCGAAGTTCACCAATACCTTCTATACCTTGTGCACCAAGTTGGGTATAAAAGACTCCGAGCGACACATGGTTCTGAAATACCATGGGGCTCTACACATATACATCAAAACTGAAATGGATTTTCTGGACATCTCATCACTGGGTGCTGCTTATCGATATGTTGTTAAAATTGAGCGGAAATTTAAGCACTAGAACAAGCGAGAGTTTGGGTCTGCAAATCCGCAGCAAACAAAGTATGGTAAAGACGACCCTAACAACCATCCTTAAGAAAACCAGTCCAAGCCACAGGGAAAAAAGGGTAGCGGAAAGACGAAGAAGGACACTGGAAAATGTTGTGATTTCCACAAAATCCCCTAGCACAACACCGATGAATATCACTCAAAACACTCATTGGTGGCCAAGGTCAAAGGTAAGGAGTCGAACCATGATTCAAAAAATACTGTTAGAAGACGGATCATCGACGCAGACCTCACTGCTATTGTTGCGAGTGTAGCAATTCAACCAGAAGAACCAACAGATCCCGAGGAGGGGGGGTGCCTTTTTCATTCACAGATGTGAGTGAAGGGGACCCCACTGCATTTTATTGTTGATAGTGGAAGCCAGAAGAACCTCATCTCAACAGAGGTCGTCAAACAATTGGGATTGTTGAAAACACCACACCCACAACCATAAAGCATCGGGTGGCTTTGCCAGGGACACGATCTCTCTGTCAGCCAATAGTGTCGATTGTCATACAAAATCCATCCCTTCAAGGATGAGGTATTATGTGATGTTTCCCCACTATATTTCTGTGATGTTCTCTTAGGCCAACCATATATGTGGAAGTGCCATACTATTTATGAGTCTCAACCCCGTAGTGTCATTGTTACTCTGGGGGGTCATCTCTACAGGATACCAATGGTAGTTCCAAATAATGTCCCACCTAAACAGTGTCGAAAGGTAGTATCTCATACTACAAAATTTAGCTTCTTCACAATCTGTTCAAAAGGTGAACAAAAGGACACTGCAACCACTACATCCTCGACCCAAACACCTTCTATCCAACATAAGCAGGTCGACAAGATCAAAGCAAAGTGCAAGGATTCCTTCTGCACATAGTCATCTCATGTGGCCAGCTTGGTTAAAAAGGTCCATCCCTTTTAGCCACAGGTTCGTGACAACCTTCAACAAGCTAAGCAATGCAACTTCTCCAGCAAGGCAACTAGCTCATCAAGGTTCAGATTCAACAAACGCTTCCCCCTATCCCCTGGGAACTCAACACAATGGAGACCATTGCTTCCTAAGGAGGGAGGATTGATCCAGGTGGATATTGATGGCCACCCACCTATTAAACTAGCTCGAAAAATAGTTTTCCACCTTGGCAGTTTTTCAACAGTTTTTTCGGGTCCCAAACTTCCAGGGTTGTTTTGAGGCCCCAAATGACGTTTTTTTGGGGATTTGGGCCCCAAGAAATTACCAAATAATCTAGCTTAGGCTTGTCAAAATTCGTTCTTCTTAGTTATACCTTTCCAACGGTGTATCGAGTGCCCCAAACGAAGATCGTATGCAAAAGTTACGCCCCCAGGAAGTTGACGTATCAACTACCCCCATCGGGGACCACAAACTTTTTGGCTATTCATCTTCTGGGGTTAGGGTTTTGGATTTTATTTATGTTAAAAAGGTCTTTAGAGCCTCATTTTAAATCATCTTGTTGCAAATGTGAGTAGCTATCACATCTCTCCTTAGAGATAAGCTCCCACCATTCTAGCGAGTCTTTCACTCTGTATTTTTACAGTCTTTATACATTTCGCTCCTTAATAGAAATTGTGTATTATTGTATCTTTGTGTTTATGGTTTTATCTCTGATATACCTATGTTATATTATTGGATCTCTTGCAATATATTTGTATATTTCTATGTTATATCTCCGCTCTTATTTCGTGCCAAAAATAATTCAGATCATTTTCCTACCCCTTTTACAGATGAAGTCTTAGAGAATGTGGGAGGCCATGAAGCATATTTATTTACAGATGGATTCTCAGGTTACCATTAGATCAAAATAGCTCCAGAAGATAGATATAAGACTAATTTTTCTACAGAATGGGGATCCTACCAATACATAGTCATGCCTTTTGGGCTGAAGAATGCACCAACCATTTTTTCAAGAGTAGTCATAGCTGCTATTAAGGAATTCATACATTAGTTTCTAGAAGTTTATACAGATGACTGGACTGTATATAGTTTGTTAAAGGACCATGTATAAGTATGAAGGATAATTTTAGAAAGATGCACGATGTTAGTGACCAAAAAATAATGATATTTTTTTTAGAATGTCCTCATTACTCGCTACTTGAATTATCGTTCCCCTAGGTATTTTGGCCAGTATCAGAGTCTCAATTCTTCATCAAGCCTTTTATAATCTCCTATTAATATCTTTGCCTAAGATTGGTTTGATACCATACCTCTTAACCTGCAATACAAAAAGACACAAATAAATGTCATTCCATAGCTTTTATGTCTTTTATATTTTGAAATAAAATGTATATTTTTATTTCAAAAAATCCCCCAAAGCAAAAGTGGTGTGTGTTCAAAGTGTTTTTCCTAAGTCTAGTACCAAACTCCATGTCCACATGTCAAGCA